>OY283142.1:30356872-30769446 GCA_958299785.1 Medicago lupulina
CTTGAGTCAATGTCACAGTATTTTCAACAGTTACCGTTTTGGGATGTTAGTTTTTATACTGCTTTGCTTGCAGAACGTTCCTCCTGCGGTTTTGGTTCGCTTTCTAAGGGAGCACCGCTCAGAATGGGCTGATTTCAATGTTGATGCATACTCCGCTGCATCGCTGAAAGCAGGAACCTATGCCTATCCAGGGATGAGGCCTACAAGATTCACTGGCAATCAAATAATCATGCCTCTTGGGAACACAATTGAACATGAAGAGGTATCTTAATGTTTGCATTCACATGCTAGATCAAAATGTCTCCAGTGTCGTGGAATCCATTAGCATGTTATGTAGAGTGATGTCAACAGTTTTTTATCTGATCACTGGAAACATTTGTTCATTCAAATTATGTTCCTGATGAAGTTAAATCTTCATTGCAGATGCTTGAAGTTATTAGGCTTGAAGGCCACTCTCTTGCTCAAGAAGATGCTTTTGTTTCTAGGGATATTCACCTGTTACAGGTAATGCCTTACTATTGATAAATTATTGAGCATTTTCCCTATTAATCTCTTCTTACATAAGCTGAGTCAGATCTATCGGTAATATATTATCTTTGGTAAAAATGGTTAATTTTTACAACCGATGAAATGATTTCTTGTATGTAGTTGTGGTCTAAACATAAACAAATATGATCAATATAGGTATGTACTGAGGTGTTTTCTTTGTATTCTTTTTGCAGATATGTAGTGGGACTGATGAGAACGCTGTTGGGACTTGTTCTGAGCTCATATTTGCTCCAATTGATGAAATGTTCCCAGACGATGCTCCATTGGTGCCTTCTGGTTTCCGCATCATCCCATTAGATTCAAAACCAGTTGAGTTTCGTTCCCTTCTTTTTTCCTCTCTATTGAGCTAATTTTTCAGCTTTTTCCTGATTTACTCAAATTAAGTGTCTTCCTATAGCGGATGAATGTGATGACTTTGGAATTCAAATAATTTAATTTCACGCGATGTTACTATTTTCTGTTTTAGGGTGATAAGAAGGATGCCGTGAATACAAACCGGACACTAGATTTGACTTCAGGTCTTGAAGTGAACCCAGCAACAACTCACGGCGGTGCAGATTCATCAAGTCAAAACACCCGATCAGTGTTGACTATTGCCTTTCAGTTCCCTTTTGACAGCACTATGCAAGATAATGTTGTAATCATGGCACGCCAATATGTTCGTAGTGTGATTTCCTCTGTGCAGAGGGTTGCCATGGCTATTTCTCCGTCCGGTATAAACCCAGCTGTTGGTGCCAAACTTTCTCCTGGTTCTGCAGAAGCAGTTACACTAGCTCAATGGATCTGCCAGAGTTATAGGCAAGTCTACGTATTTATCTCAAATATCTTGAGCATTCTAGTTGGTATTTCTTTTCTGAAAAAAAAGTCTAATGGATTTATCTTTCCCTTTAATCAGTTACTATTTGGGGACGGACTTACTGAGATCAGATTCTCTTGTTGGTGACTTGATGCTGAAACAACTGTGGCATCACCAAGACGCGATTTTATGCTGTTCATTGAAGGTATGGTTGCTATTTCATTGTACGGCAGCGGAGGTGGTTCTTATGTTTAGAAAGGAAGTTGGAAGGGTTGTAATTTTGGTAGTCCTTTATAACGCGAGATTAATGTGATTTTCTGTTTGGTATTGCAGTCGCAGCCGGTGTTTGTATTTGCAAATCAAGCTGGCCTCGACATGTTGGAAACAACTCTAGTAGCTTTACAAGACATCACATTGGATAAAATATTTGACGAGTCTGGTCGCAAGGCGTTGTGTGCAGATTTTGCCAAGTTAATGCAACAGGTGATTTCCACAACTTAACATGAATAATGGAATAGATGTTTTCAAATCTTTTTTTGAAGAGCTTATACTAATTATAAGTTGTGTGTACTTTGATTAGGGGTTTGCTTATCTGCCAGCTGGGATCTGCATGTCGACGATGGGGCGGCATGTTTCGTACGAGCAAGCTATTGCATGGAAAGTACTAACACCAGAAGATAACACTGTTCATTGCTTAGCTTTCTCTTTCATAAATTGGTCATTTGTATGAAAAATCCAATGTGAATGTGTGCCTGCATTTCCCCTACATAAATCTAAAATACTAGTAATCAATGATAAATTTGAAGGGGAAAAATCAGGAAATTTTGTTCATGTACCAAGTTTGCATTTAATTAGATTTAATTTATTTATTTGCATTGACCAAGTTTAATTAATCTTGTATATTACTGGTAGTGCTAGAGTGAAGTTGAGACTTGTATGGAGTACTTGTTTTTGTATTTAGCATTAGTATCTGTCTAGTTTGAAAGGACATGTAGCAACTCTAAAGCAAATCATCTTGAAAGGCTCATAGCTCACAAGTTTATTTGAACAATTATTGTCCTCTTTTTGGCATGGTGAAAGACAACAAACCAAGGAAGATTCATTAATTTTTTTGTCTGAAAGATGATGGAAACATATCTAAATTGAAATTTTAGATAAATCAGAATTCTAGGCAAATTAAATCTAAAACTTTATATGTACTGCTGTACCAGCCACGCCTAACGTGTACAGCCTAAAAGTACATCTTATCTTAAGAATGTATAAGCCAAAAAGAGATAGTCTAATTATATTAACTACTTATAAGTAATGGATGCATGCAATGAATGGGAAATACATAAGTAAATTAAATCTCTTCATCTTTTCCTTAAGAATGTGATATGGTAGAGTTAGAGTTGTAACAAAAGATATTTGAGGAAAAGCTCATCATCACGGCAATTAGAGAAAAGGTCAAAATAAGCATTGAGGAAAAGGCCATGATGAGTATGTCTCCTTTCCTTTTATATGTTTTAGATTTGGATATAAAGAGCTGGTTTTTGGAATTTGATTGAGCCTTATGTTAAGCATGCTGATGGTACAACTTATCATCAATGTGTGGTGTAAACACTTTGGAGTATTTGGAGGAGTCGTAATACAAGGATTTGGAGGAGACACGGATCAAAGTGTGCATGCGGGCTGCAACGTTTTTACAGCAGTGGCAACTTGCCAAGCTCATGGTAGCGCAGCCGAGACAAACTCCACCGAGTTACATCAGATGGAATAGGCCTCTTATTGGTATGTACGAGTGCAACATTAATGCAACTTTCTCAAATAATAAGACAGGTATTGGAATGTGTCTCCGAGATAATCATGGTCATGACTCATTTCATTCAAGTCAAAGCTGAAGTCTATACTACTATGCTGGAAGTGAATGAAGGTCAAAGAAGTACTTGATTTTGTATTAGTGTTAGAATGTAGTTACTACTGACTATTTAAGCAATTTTGTAGAACAAGTTTAGCATGGCTCTGTCCATCATTGGTAGATTCAATTTGATTTAGAATGCAACTAAAGTTGATCAAATCATACAGTGATGTCCAAGCTAAGATAAGTCAAAATGTACATTAAGGAAAAAATGAGCATATCTCCTTTCCTTTTGTTCCAGTCCAGCTAAGCTCGTCTTAGAATCCTGCTCTTTACCCAAACAATTTCGCTCATTCCCAAGTAAAAGTCGAAAATGCCCCGGCGCAAGTTAACTTGCGCTGAGTACTAGTTTTGTTCTAAACCCAGCAGGCAACCACAAAGCTTCATTTTTTCTTTCCCTCCACCCCCAAAAAACCAAAAAGTGTGAATTTTTGGGTCAAAATCTTCGTTCCAAATCATTGCAAATCGTCAGAAAACAAGTTTCTACGCTCATCAAGCATCATAGAACAGGTAATGTATCCACAAAACTCATCCCATTTTTCCTGGTTTCTGCCTGTTCACGTTATTTTTCGTCAGTAGGCATAGGGCTCAGCGTGAGTTAACTCACGCTAGGTTTAAGAGCAGCGCAAGTTAACTTGCGTAGAAGGATAACACTAGCGTGGGTTAACTCACGCTACTGTGCGCCCAGAATTTGAATTTTTGCGCCACTTTTTTTACTTGCTTTGCTTGCGGCACAAGTTATTTATTTTTTTTCTTTGTTATTTTTTTATTGAGTAGGCATTGAGTGACATGGTTGAAAATGTGTTCGACGATGCCGTTGAACCTAAACCGGACAAAAACAAAGCTTCCGGCGTAGGCGTAGGTTTAGGTGTAGCATCCCGCGATGTCAAACCAACCAAACAAGTGGAGTTGAAAGTGAAAATTCCTTTTCAAGCTCACATAGTTCACAACCAAGCAAGACTGATACCTACCGGTAACTTTGAAGAGAAGCCTAACCCGGTACCTATCGGTGTTCATGTTATTCAAGAAAACATCGGGTCATTTTTTACATCAAATGAAAGATGGAAAGATCGAGAAGAATTACTTGGTTGGGTTCGTCGACAAGCGGCTAGGGCCGGATTTACTATTTCTATAGATAAATCTAGCACAATAACGCCATACATGACTATGCAATGTGAGAGGAGTGGTGAATACAAGCCACCTAAGACAAGGAAGAAACCAAAGCTTGAAGGCACAGGCACAAGGAAATGTAATTGTCCGTTTAGGTTGAAATGCTTCTTTGATAAAAAAAAAAACACAAGATTGGTGGATTGCAATGCTTTGTGGAGTTCACAACCATGAAATGGCGCCTTCTTGCGGGTCGACTAAAAGCGGAGGAGAAGCAAAGAGTTATCGACATGACGAAGAGCTTGGCAAAGCCTAGAAATATTCTCACGGATTTGAAGGACAAAAACAAAGAAAGTGTGACACTCATCAAGCAAGTGTATAATGCACGAACTAGATGGCGCAAGGGGCAAAGAAAGGACACTTGAAGACACTCATCACTATGTCTATTTTACAAGAGCAAATAGCGAGGAAACCACACTTGAAGACTTATTCTTTGCGCATCCGGATTCAATTAATATGCTTAACACTTTTCCCACCGTTTTGGTCATGGACTCCACCTACAAAATCAATACATATTGAATGCCGTTATTCGAGATTGTTGGTGTGACCTCTACCAAATTGACCTATTCGGTTGTGTTTGCCTTTCTTACCTATGAAAGAGAGAATAACTTCATTTGGACACTTGAGATGTTGGTTGGCCTTTTGACCTCAAAAGCCAACATGCCTAAGGTGATTGTCACGGATAGGGACCCCAGTTTGATGAAAGTCGTTTCCGATGTTCTCCCTAAAACAACCCATGTACTTTGCTATTTTCATATTGAGAAGAATGTCAAATCTAGGTGCGTCACAGATTGTAGAGTCAATCCCAAGGGTTCGAAAGCAAAAGGTGTTGGCAAAGATGCGAAGGAAGCGGATGATGACAAGCATTGTGAGCTTGTTAATAAAATAGTGAGGGCTTGGAGAGATGTGGTTAACTCTCCTACGGAGGATGAATTTGCAATTGCATGGTTGACATTCAAAGATGAGGTATGCGGGTCGTTTCCATTGTTTGTTAAATATGTTGAGGAAATTGTTTTGCCCCTTAAGAAACATTTTGTTAGGGCATGGACAAATAAGTACTTGCATCTAGGGTGTCGAACCACCAACATTGTTGAATCGGCTCATGCACAATTGAAAAGATACTTGAGAAGTAGTGTGGGAGATTTGGCATCATGTTGAGATGAAGTTGACAAAATGTTAAATAACCAATTTGGTGAGATACAAGGGAGTTTTGGAAGGAACATAACCGTCATGGTGCACAAATACAAAAAAAACAAGCTATTCTCCGAGTTGGAGGGGCGTGTCTCTAAGGCCGCTTTGGGTTTCATCGATGAAGAATATGAGCACTCTAGGAGATTCGGCTTTGCTAAAGAAGATTGTGGTTGTGTGCAAATGACAACGTTCGGGTTGCCTTGTGCTTGTATTCTTGCCGAGAAGAGAAAGAAAAAATTGTCTATTCTTTTGGATGAAGTACACCCTCATTGGCGAAGGTTAGGTGTAATCGGACGAGAGGTTGATGCGCATTTTTCCGTTACGGAGGAATGGAACGCCATTCAAGAACGTATCAAGAGGTCCCCTTACAATATGAAACTCTTCATCAAACAAAAGTTGCGTGAACTAGGATTTCTGGAGGAAACAATGTTGAAGCCACCTCCGAGAAAAGTGGCCACCAAGGGAGCACCTAAAAGGGTGAAGTCTACACCGAAAACGAGGTCCACGGGTCGAATCGTCTCTAGGTGGGAGACTATTGATGCTCAAAATCTCAATAGTCAATGCTCACATGCCAAGAGTAATGGTCCAAAGAGTAAAGGTTCATGTCTTGGCACTTGCACCCGCTCACAAGCTTCCACTCCTACTTCAAAACCAAAACCTTATTTGCAAATACCATACATTTCCCAAATTCCACATCTCATGAGACCTTATGTTGAAGACATTGTGAATGTTAGAGGGGACGGTAATTGTGGTTTTCGGGTCATAGCTAGGCACATGGGATTAAATGAGGAAGATCATGTTTTGGTTTATCATGCACTTATTAATGAGTTGAAAAATCACAAGAGTGACTACTTGCCGATATATGCTACCGAGAGCCATTACAAACTTATCTTGGATGGTTTACACCCCCCAACAAGTAAAAGTGGTATTGCGCCTCAAGAGAAGTGGTTGACCACTCCGGATATGGGTCACATTATTGCTAGTTGCTACAATAGAGCGGTTGTTCTATTGACTTTGTCCGAAATAGGTGGTTCATGTGAGACATATTATCCAATCCGGAGTGCTCCACCACTTAAGCCACATTCCAACATAATGTGCCTTTGGTTAATTCTCGGCCACTTTCTTCATGTGAAGTTGAAAGAAAATTGTCTGATACCACCTCCTTCTGTGGAATGGATGACTCACAAGATTGGTGAGGCGGAGCAATGACTATTTGAGTTTTTCGATAGACAAGCCGCCTTCAATGAGCTCATGTCTAATGAGCCGAAGCCGCCAAAGAAACCAACAAATGAGCACAATCCTATTAATTTGGACACTTTGGAAAAGCCAAAGCAAGAGTTGGAAGACATGGATGAAGACGAAGTTATTGCACTATCACTACTCTAGTTAGATAGGTTATGACATTTTTGGGTCGGTCGGTGTTCGTCCTATTTTTTGGTGGTATTACACCCCGACATATTTTTTGGTGGCCGATTATGTCACACCAATTATTGCTCGCATCACATAGTTTAACGATGAATTTCCGTCATTTTGACCGTTTATGTAAGATTATGTAATTTTATAAATTTATGGACAAATTTGTGTAATTTGGATCATTTATGTGTCATTAAGTGTGTTTAAGTGATTACGGGTCATTACCGGTAAATTTGTGAAATTTGGACCGTTTTGATCGTTATGTGTGATTACGTGATTGTGAGAAAAATGATGTTTTTGTGTAATTTTGATCGATTATGTCGTATTATCCGATAATCTTGTTAAACCGGTGTAATTCGGTTAAGTTATGAATGTGGCGTGATTACGGGTCATTTTAAACTTTTTTAATACCTGTCCAGTACTGAACAACATTTAATGTTGTTTCTGGCTTCTGCTAGCAACGTGAGTTAACTCTCGCTTATTTTTTTAAAATTAACATTAGCGTGACTTAAGTCACGCTACGTGACTTAACTCAGTTTAAGTTTACACTAACGTGACTTAAGTCACGTAAGGGCATTTTGATCATTTTACTTGGGAATGAGCAAATCTATTTGAGTAAAGAGCATGATTCCTCGTCTTATATATTCTATATGTCAATGTCAAGTACAAACCAAAGAAAAAAGTGTCCCTATTTATTATTTTTTAGATTTTAGTGTACCCTTTCTACCCTCATCATAGAAGAAAAAGAGTTTTAATTAAAAAATATATTGATTTCCAAAGTGTTTAAGGAGATTACTTTTTCCCTCTTTAACCTCAAGATATCGGAGTTTAGTGGAGAAAAGAAAAAAAGGCGCACAAATATTATCTAAAATGAATGTAGTTGGGGGAATGATTCATGCCAGAAAAAAAAAAAAAACTCTGATATTACTTCCCCAATTTCATTTTTTTAATCATTATGAAGATTTTTTTGGTAAAAAGCTGCTTTAAATAGGACATTTGACACTCAAGTGGCTCCAGAGAGCATTTTCAGAAGATTCAGTCATCTGAACTACCATAAGACTAATCTATGTTCTAGTGTTGAGGTCGTTACTTAAAAGTTTTCTCCCTTTAAGAATGTGTTCTATGAATATTGAACTACAATCCTCTCCCACAAACCCTTTTTAACCAATTGAGTCACATCTTTAGATCATGTCAATTATGTAAAACAATATGGATATTGTTTTTTAAAATAATTGCTCAACTTTTTTGACAAAAAAATAAAAAAAATTGCTCAACTTATGTGTGTCCTTTACCTCTTTGATATATTGCTTCTCCGCATCTTATGTCTTGTTAATTTATTAGGCACATATAATAGTATAATTTGTGAAATAGAATTTTTCTAAAATTATTGATAAACATGAACTAAAATGTTACTTTGTGATTACATAGACGATGATCATAGATGAGAATCTTGATTCTATGTGACCAAACCAAAAAAGTGTGAGCCCTAACCAAAGTCAGGTCATAATTTGAGGGCTAGTTTATTTTTTGGTTTGGCAACATAGAATCCAAATTCGATTAAATTACTTTTCGGATTGGACCAAAAGGGTCGTTGCTAATCAGTTAGAAAATAAATTCGATTAAATTGTTTTTTATAAATTATTGTGTCTTTCTCTATCTCTTTAGGCATCTATATTACATTACATTGCATTGTAGCAAATATAATACACCGTAAGTTTAGTGCAAAGCTACACATTGTGGAGTTAGGCCACCGGACGTTCACAGCAAATATTACCGTGAAGGCAAACACACTCTTAAAAGATTTATTTTTGCCATGCTTGGCGAGAGGGAAATCGAGTAACGAGCAGTTTAGGATCAAAATAGTATATATATTGAAGTGAAATGGGCAATAGAATGGAATAATGAACATAACTATATTGTAAGTCGTGTTTAATCATTCCACCACCAAATGTGAATTAAACCATAACACATTCCGAAATCCCAATTCAGATATCTTGTTTGATCAAGGAAAGAGTACATGAATCACATCATTTGGTTCTACTACTAACATATGATACCAAGCTTAACAAACTTCAAACAACAGTCACAAACCTGATACCAAAACAAACTTTATAAACAACCTGCCTTTGTTTCTGTTGCCATGTGTGTGACAGCCATGTGTGTGACACTGTTTTTAATTACCTCGATGCCAAAGACCAGAAGTTAAGAAGAAATGACGGCACTGTCGTGAACCAGCATATGAATGCCATGCCTGTAGCCGTTTCAAACTGAACACAGTGGTTCTCATAGCAATTACCAAGATCATTATCAATGAGCACTGTTATGCCTGCTGATGCACAAGCTGCTGCAAATATAAGCGTCGAAGTCACCTGTATGTAATAAGATGCATGTCTTCTTAATTAACTCTGTATAGCATTTTCAAATGGGAAAATAACGATAATAGAAGTTAAAAATCCAATGTCCACATTATGAAGCTTAAGCGTGAATGGAATAGTGACAATTATTGTAACAATATTAATGAGTCTTATTGGAGATCTTACCCCATCGCCAATTGTAAATGAACTGACAAGTCGGTAGTTCTGCAAAGATCGTCTTACTAAAATGGCATATACATCAGTAATAGCTAATGCAATGCTCCACAAAGTCTGCAAGCCAGCAGCAGCAACAAGGAAACTGATAAAAAGATGAGACAGGGATTTTATGTCATGTAGTAGCATTTCATAAATAAAAGGGAATTCCAAAAAAAGAAAAGCCAAAATATATAATGGCTTGTTCAGTTAGGTAAACAGCTTATTGAATAAGTTATTTATCATATAAACGCTTCTGTATACATTTTTTCTATAATCAACGGAATGTAGTTAAATTGTTTTTTATATAGGTTGTAAGATTCATTTATACTGAGAAACTTATCGAAATATCCTAAAAACATCTAATAGACAAGTCATTAGTTAATTTCAAAAACTCACTAAAACACTTGCACAAGCATTTATGTCAGATAAGTCCAAATAAACAATAAATAAACTCCTACAAATGTACCCTAAACAGTGTAGGCTAATCTGTATGCGCAAATATCAGAACTATCAAAACCTGGTAATACATCGAATTAAATTAAAAGAATCTCGTCCATTCAACTATACCAAATGCTTTTAGGCATTGCACTGCCTCATTATCAAAATCTTTTCATCCCATTCTAAGACTCTCTATAACAATGACTGTTCCAATAGTCAATGTGAAACATTGATAGAAAATGCCATCTCAAAAAAGAATTTATGCTTAATGTTATGACAGAGTCAAAACACGAAACGCACAACTATATTCTTATAACTCATACCTAGCCATGATCTCCATCAAAGACGGAAGGAAGACTTTTTTTGTTTCTTAAAAACAGAACATGTATGTGTGAGAGAGAATGATTTTACACATTCATGTGTTTCTTGTGGGTTCCCCTTCGTACCAAATAGCACTACTCAAAAAATAGCAAAAGACTAGCTTAGAATTTTAGCTAGGCCTAACCTTATCCCATAAAACTGGCTCATAAGGGGAGAAATGTCGCTCAATTATAAACACTTTTTCATGTCATATCTCATCCAATAGGGGACAATCAACATACATCCCTCACACCCAGGATATGATTGGACATCTGGAGCTTGACTGGATTAGCCGATAGCAGGTAGCCTAACAAGTCTTGGATAGGCTATGAAACCATCTTAGAATTTGAGTTGGGTCTAACTCAACCCCAGAAAATTGGCCTGCAGGGTGAGGGATGTCTTCCACTTATAAACATTTTTATAGGTCGTATATAAATCACCTAATGCGGACTCTCAACACTCAACAGACTACTTTATTTCCAGAACAGAAATCTAGACTAGACCCAATCACCCAATGTTGGCATGGAGTATGGACCAGAAATTACAAATGGAAATCCCAGATATATTTGAAGAGACTCTGGAATCTCTTACTTCCTTCACAATTTTGCACACACTCTCCTCCACACCCCATTGCTATATACACATAGCAATCAACTACGATATATTGTTTGTCCTCTCAGCTGCTCAGGTAGATGTAAATAAAATATTAAGACTCCCTAAGATATGCAGAAGCAGAACAAAGCATTAGATAAACTAAACATGTCTGAAAGTCATTGTATGTTACAACAGCTCCATTTTGGCACCAAATAGTGACATGGATGGCTTTACTTTGTTGGGAAGTAATACTCAAAATCATCTTTATTATTACAGTAAATTTGATACCATTAGCATATATAAACATGCAGCTCTATCATACTCAGATTCATTGAACTCAATGTCTATAAAAATGAAAGATATGACAAATAACCTACCAATTATTAGGTTTTGATACAGCAACAGAATCAGACTCCACTAGAACAATTTCGAATTCATAATCATGTATCAGAAAGAAACACATGTAGAATGCAATATCAGAAAGAAACACATGTAGAATGCAGATGCAGTGTATTATTCAGTATCATCAAATAGCATCCATAGCGGCGTTATAGCACTATAGCGTAGAGGAATTTGAACAAACTGCTATTGTTCCGCGATACGCTATTTAGTATAAAGTGTTGTCAAATAGAGGCTATAGCGGCACTATAGCACTGTAGCATAGCGGAATTTGAACAAACCGCTATTTTCCGCAATCCATGATTGACAATATTGGTATTATTACTAGTCCAGAATTTGAATAAACCGCTAATTTCCGCAATCCACTGATATTTATACCATACCCATGTGGCAGAAACTTTGATGAAAACTTATCAGGATCAAGCTCCCAATAGACCAACATTGAACCACCATTTACCCATGTGGCAGAAACATTTTAACCATATATCAGAGCAACATTTGTTTTGTGATACGCTACTTATTATAAAATGTTGTTGTATAGTGGCACTATAGCACTTTAGCGTAGCTCAGATTGAAAAAACTGCTACTTCCACAATTTGCCATTGAAAACACTGCTCTCGGCCTATTTAATGTGTGAGACAAATCTCTAATCAGAAGAAGAAGAAAAAAGAAAACGAATTGTAATCTCCTTCATATTACAAATGATAATTTCACCAAATCCACTGGCACGGGCTTCTTAACAGCATTTAAATGTAATAACAAAAAAAAAAGTGAAAAAACCCAAAACTTATAAGATAAACAAAATGAATATAAATATAAAACCCCTAACTAACTCGCGTGCACTCAAAGCCAACTCAACATTTTGTTATTTTATGTCATTTGGTTGTAATTAACTTGTTCTTTGGGTAGTGACTATAAATATAAAGCCCTGGGAGAGAAATCGTTTAATCTGAACTTTTCATACTTTGAGTGCTAAGAATTAGAGAGGAGAACAAGAAACAGTGAGAGAATCTTACAGGGATTCATAGTAATTCATATCTGAATCAATGATGTTCTAAAGGTGTAAACTCTCAAATCATATAGTGATCTTCAGTCAGATTCTATCCCTGGAGATGTAGGAGCAAATCGCTTTGAACTTCCTTAACAATTTCTGGTGTCCTCTTTTACATCTCTTTTAATCTTTGCTTATTTTTTCTCGCTATATTGAATCATAGATCAGTAAAAATAATTGTTCTACAGGATCAGCTAGCTTTTCTTATTGTGTTGTTTCAGGTTTCACCATTAATCTGGATAGATAAAATCACAACAATTACTAGTCCATACACACATGCCGTTGATATCTATACCTTACCCATGTGGCAGATGCGTTGATGAAAACTTATCAGAATCAAGCTCCCAATTGAAAGACAAACCTGATCTTTTCACACAAGTTTCTCTTACCTATATCACTTCACACCTCTTCTACCTTTGTATTTCTCTCTTTTATTCTCCATCACATCTCCTATTTTCTCTCTGTTCCCTTTCTACTTCTCCCTTACCTAAATCTCTCACCCAGTGTTGCCAAATAGCGGCTATGGCAGTGCCCAGCGTAGCGGAATTTGAACAAATTGTCATTGTTTTGCGATAGTATACACTATTTATTACAAAAGGACTGTTTGGATAAACAGCTTAGAGCACAAGCGCTTATCATGATAAGTGCTTACGTATAAGCTTGCATAAGCTATTTTTATAGCAAAAGAAAAAGTAACATTTTGTTTTTGTATGTGCTAGTGCTACAAGTTGTTTTTATAAGCTATATTGGAGAACTTATGAAAATAAGTTGAAAAAAGTTTATGAAAATTGTCATAAGCTGTTTTCATAAGTTTTCCCAAACAGTCTCATAAAACTTATGCCAATATATATGCTCAAATAGGCCAATCCAAATAGGCCCAGAATGTTGTCAAAGATTGGCCATACATAGTATAATTTAAACAAACCGTTATTTTCCACGATCTGCAATCGACAACATTGCTCTCACCCTTTAGTGTGAGACAAATCTCAAACCATAGACAAAAATCTCTAACTTCGAATCTCCTTAATCTAAAAAATGACAATTTTACCAAATCCAATGGCACAAGATTCTTACAATCACCCCCTCAAAAAAAAAAAAAAAGATTCTTACAATCACAATTACAAATAAAAAAAAAAGCATTAAAATGCAACAACTACAACAACAAAAAACCAAAAACTTATACGATAAACAAAACGAATTACCAGAAGGCAGTGACAGAAGGAAAATCACTAGTGGAAGCCATAACAGATAGCGCAGCAGCAGCGAAAACAAACTGCGAAACACGCAAAGAAAGGCCACCAATAGTACCAGGCATGCCTTGAATATCCTTCATCCTCACCATAGGAACATTTACATTTTGTTCAGCAACAGCAACACCACCATCAGTAGTTGGAACTTCTTCAACTGGGTGAATTGAAGCATGGCTCACGTTCATTTCTTCACCCAATTACACTTCAATTCATAATCACACACCACCCAACTTTTTCTTCTACTTCACCAAATCTAATCAAAACCCATCAAATAATTTTAATAACCCAATTAATTAATCTATAACCCATCATCTAAAAAGTAATCAAAAGTAATAAAAATGATAACTTGATGGTATTTTTTATTGGATTATTAAAAACTAGCCATGACCCTTTTATTTATATACATAAAAGATTATAACTTTATAATCAAAACTAACAAAACAAAACAGAATCCATTCCTAGCTTATAGTACATGAATTAAAAAACAAAAAAATACCCAAAAAAACATATCAAGGAACAGAAGAGACATACCAAGATGAAGAATTGGAGAGAGATCTGAGTTGGAAGCAAAAGGTAGAGAAAAGAGAGACAGAAGAGCGCCTGCAGAGTGCAGTTGTTGTTGTTGAATGTTGGTGCACGCGTCAGTTGTGAGAACTTTTCTTTTCTTTGTTTTGATTTTTCTTTTTTTCTTTTTCTTACTTTTTTTTATTCGTTGTTGTTGTTACATTTTATTTTACTAGTTTTTTTCAAGTAAAAATGTCTTTTTCTTTTAGCCGCTCTTCTCTTTAACCTAACCAACACTTCTATTTTCTTACTAGATTAATGACCCATGCGCCGCATAGGTCTTATAAGTTGAAGATCTTTACATAAAGAAAAAATGTAACCATTTATAAGATCTTGGCACTAAGGAAAAGTTAGCCATCCAAACCATTGTTATAACTGATTAAAGACTTTTTCTATTCAACCCCATATATTTTTAGTTACACCTAAATTTTCTTAAAAGTTTTTGATAATACCAAAATTGCCCTTTTATATAAATTTTCTTAAAATCTTGATTTTATTCATTGCCACTGAGTTTCACCCTCTTTCACCCACAAACGAACAAACAATCTGATGTTCAATCAATTTCCATGAAAGATTAAAGAGTGAATCAAAACATCTTTCATCCATACTCGATCGCATATAAGTAAAAGTGATATGTACACTTAAACTCAATTTACATGACCTACTTAAACTAAGTTTACATGATCTACTTAAACTGAGTTTAATTATGTATATTTAAACTCAATTTACATGACCTACTTAAACTAAATTTACATGACATGCTTAAACAGAGTTTAAGGAAAAGGAGTTTTAGGGTGTGCCCAAGAAATAAGGAAGACGCATTTTGAAAATCCAATTTATAAAAGGGTAATTTTGTCATTTTGGGGTGTAACCAAGAATATAGAGGGTGTAATTAGAAAAAATCCTGATTAAATTATAAGAACAATATTGAATTTCATGTTATTTGAAATAAATGATTAGAGTGATATCAAACCAATCCATTTATTTGTAGACTAAAGATCAATCCATTTATTTGCAGATTAAAGATCAATACAATATTAGAGTGATATCAAACCAATCCATTTATTTGTAGACTAAAGATCAATCCATTTATTTGCACATTAAAGATCAATACAATTAAGGCTACATCTAAAGTTGAATGTGCAATTGCTTTAGTGACTTTTCCATTAACGGATGCCAAAACACAGCTGCTAAACACAACCAAGCTGAACATACAGCTATTATAACAAAAGATTCATCTCCACAAAGCACAACCAACACAAAGCTATGAGGAGAGGCATCAAGGCATAGGGAAGAGACTAAATTTTATAACTTCAAATAACATACTTTAAATCCCTTAAGGAACATTACAATGTATATTAAATATATATAACTAAATTGCATTCATTTCAAAATGTTGATATTGTTGTGAGTTTGTTAATAAAATATTTTATTAACTATCTTCCTGCTGCAAATTGTTTGTTCAACTGTCCATCCAACACAACAACTATGTACCATGATCCGAAACATGGTAAAACAAACAAAAAAATTGAAAATTTAGCAACAACAAAAGAAGAAGAAATTGCTAATAGGAAAAAAAATGAAGAAATCAAAGATAAGAAAGAAGAGGCTCATCGTGAGGATTCAGAAAAAGAAAAAAAAAACAGAGAAATAGAAAAGAGACTATGGAACTTAAAACATCTATTCATATGGCCACTTTAATCTACATGCATCCAACGATAACATCCATTCTTAAGGCCACCATTTAATCTACATGCATCCAACAATAAAATAATAAAGCAAGCTAATAATTATAAAAATCATACAATTGATCTATTTACATTGGAACTACATATACAATTACTCTCTAATCTATTCATTTTTTTTTGTTAAATCTAACCTATTCATCTATCTCAACGGGTAAACTTTTACTATTGGAAATGAAAAGTTCATGAAACACCGAAACATATAGCAGAAAGCATGGGAAGACCAACAATACATCTCCTTCTCCATTCATATTTCTGTAATTGAATCACTGCCATGACAACATACAAAAGCGGCACCAAGCTTGCAAAATTCCTTTAAGTAGTAAAATAATATCCTGACCAACTCCCAGTTGCAAAATTTCGCAGGTTTCAGCTGAGATATTCTGTCTTCAATCCAAAGTTATTCCCAAGAAGACCATGCTACATATTGTAACAAAGAACAAAGACATTTTGAAAATAAAAAGGATTGACATTGATAATTAAAAAGAAAGAAAGGAGTGTGACCAAAACAAAGAGAGGATTCCAATGTGAAATGAAATTTTGAGTAAAGAGAAGGTTGGATTTATATTGGGAGGGAGAATGAAGTGTGTTGTGAAATTTGGTCTAAAACCTCACCGATAAACAAACTATGATGTGTGTGGAGCAAAGGAAAGTGGTAACCAATATCAAAGTAACCACAAGCAATCAACAATGATAAACAACAACACCTAGATCTAATATATATGAATCAAAGTGAGAAAGCATAAAACCACAAGCAATGAAAGAAAAGAAACAAACACACCGAAGATTGTTCACCCAGTTCGGTCCAACTTGACCTACTCTGGAGGAGAGATTGATCTCTCCAATCCACTATCAAAGAGTTCTTAGAAAGAGATTACAAAATGGGTTACAAGAAATAGGTACCAAAGCTCACAATGAACAAAACCTAAATCAACCCATTTTTCCCCAATCTCACCAAATGAAAGACACTCAATGATTTTCCCTCTCCAAGGTGTTTTTGATGTTTCCCTTACACAAGAGAACCTCCCTATAAAGACTCTCAACCCTAAAGTTTCCTCCTTTGTAATCCCAAGTTTCTCTCTCAAAAGCTCCCTTCAAAAATCTGAAGTGAAACACTTAAATAGTACACAGAGACAGTCAAAATCGCGCCACCCCAAGAAAAATCGCGCCACGATTTCAAACGTACGACCCAAGGTACTACGACCTTATCCAGAAATCGCGTCACGGTGCACACAATCGCGCCACGATTTCCCTTCAGCAGAAACCATCCATTCTGCCAAGAAAATCGCGGCACGCCACTCAAAAATCGCGCCACGATTTTGAGTTTCCAGCATCACAAATTTGAAGGCAATTTTCAACAAAGTGAATTAAGCAGAAGCCATGAGGGGAGTAGTCGGCTGCCTTGGGAAATGAAATAGGTTGGGCGGGATGGTTGGTTGTACCGAAAAGAAAAATTGGAATAGGTGGCGTGGGAATTGGAATGGGGTATTGGTAATGGAAAACCATTTAACTCATCATCTGGCAGCGTGAAAGGAGTATAATTAAAAAAAAGACAAATTAATAGTGCTAAACTAATGGAAGAGCTAGTTAATAGTGCTAAAATCATGCCTTAATAAATGCATAGGAAGTGGAAGGAATGTAACAATAGGCAGGCAAATTTTGAATTTCAAATTGAACATATAGAAGGAGGGAAATTATTTAGGGTTTAGAGGATTAGCAATTAATGACGTATTATTAGAGGGAAAAATTAGGTTTAGTGACTGCATTACCTAATAAGCATTAAGAGTAAGGGATTTCAAAGTTACATTAATAACAACCAAGTTGTTTGAGCTCTAGTGGCAAGGAGCTCCTTCCAAATACGTATGATGTATTTGGGGAATACCGGTTCAATTCTTAGGGAGAACTAGTGCGAAAGCAAACAAAAAAAGTTACATTAACAACATTATCTTTTCAACGATCTCTCTAACACGTGCTTTCTTATTAGTTAAAATTAATGTGGGTCTTAGTGTTTTATGTGGGTCTTAGTTTCAAAGTACAATTCTCACTTTGATTTCAATAAGAGAGTGATTGTTAGAGAAAGTGTTGTTAACCCCCCGCATTCCCCTTCTTTTAACCTAACCAACACTCCTTTGAGTCGAACTTTCTTTCTTTTATTTAAACTAAATTGTTGACTCGTGCGTCGCACGGGTATATTATTAAGGGATTGACATATGAATAAACAATGTGGTTGCCTCCAGCCACTGGGTCACCAATCCTCAACATTAGACCTTCATGAATGTTGCGAGCTTGAACAAAACGCTTTCATCCGCCACCTATCTTGATGTGTTCGTAAGGAATAGAGCCAGAAGTATAACACATTCTCAGATGTTCCCACAATCATCAACCATGTTAACTGTTGTGGAAGCTCTGTGAAATATTTGTTCACATCGTCCCTCATACCTCAGCTTCTACATGAGTAAAAAACATTTAATAGAACACTCATTAGAATATGAAAAAAAAGAATCAGAATTGAATCAAAGTTAACAAAAAAACATATGTATATTCATACCAAAAACCCCTTGTTCGCATCATTTTCAGTCAACTTTTTTCACAAAATCAATTTGAAGATTGGTGAAACTGTGGCGATAAGATAGAGCATAGGTAACAGGGGGAGATCATTGTTGAAAACTGGACTGACATCAGACATATCAATCACAAAACGCATGGGAGTATCAAAATAGGGACACCTAATAGCCTTCCCAAACTGGTCCTTTACAACCATTTCGAACCGACCTGAAGCAACAAACACCAAAGTCACTCATGCACCTAATCCTAGTCCATAAAAATCACTGATTGCCTTCCATCCTTTGGTGAGAAAAAAAAAACCAGCAATCCTATCAACCAAAACTTCAAACTGATTTTTCTTTTCGTCAACCAGGTTGACCAAACGATTAATTTTGTCTCCGAAATCGGCTGCAAACATGTTTAGTAACTTGACAACACCCTAAAATAAAACAGAAACGACAACTTAGGAAGGAAAACGACAACTTAACATGTTTTGTGTCCTAAAAAATAACATGTTAGGAAGAAGTTAGGAAGACAACACCCTAAAATGACATGTTACGACAACACCTTAAACTGATAGTTTTCCAAAAAAAAAAAGAGCAAGAAGTTAGGAAGGAAAACGACAAATTACATCTTCTGTGTCGTACTCAACTATGTATGTTTTGTACTTCAGTTGAAGCTTGGTGACAGTCTTGTCCATCTCAGTAACAGGATGAGTCATCAAAGGACCTACCAAATCAATGGAAAACAACATGTTACAAAAAGTATGACAAAAAAGTTGTAGGGTGACAACATGTTACGCAAGCACTTGAGCAATAGGGTGTTCATAAGTTGCAAATCGAAAGAGTGACGCCAAAGGATAATTAGCAAAATACAGTGGGATTTAAATTGTACAATTCAAAAACACTACTGATATATGTTTCAGTATGTTATATGCTTCAAAAAACACTACTAATAACAATCCAAAAACCCATTACTTAAGTTATATTACTGAGAGGAAGGTTGTAAGGTCACGACCTTCCATTTGCAAAAATCAAAATATCAAAATATATGATTCTTCTGTTGTCTGTGTAATTTACCACGGTTTAGTTTTTTTTTTAGAGAAACACGGTTTAGGGTTTGCTATGTATAGCCGAGTTTGCATGGAAATTAGGGTATTCTGTTTGTAAACGTATTAAATAAGTGTACAACAACTTGTAAAAAAAAGTCTACGGAAACAATAGATATATACAAACAATGACACAACATGATAGGAATGGAAAGCTCATCAGTGAGGAGAAATATTAGGGATTGCTGCATTTTAGAGAGAAACCTAATAAAATTAATAAATAAGGTTAGGGATTGCTGCATTTTAGAGGGAATTTGTTAGGTTAAACTGGTGCGCTGCATTTTAGATGGATTTGTTAGGTTAAATTGTTGCTAACCTAATGCAACATTTTAGAGGAAAATTATTAGGTTAAGTTGCTGCAGACCTAATAAAATTAATAAATAAGGATAAGTGATAACTATGTATATATTTAGTTTTTCTTTTATATTTTATCGTGATTTCGTAAACTTTATGCAATAATGTTTGTTTTATTTTTCGACTTGGTGTGGTTTTTTTTCTTATTGACGTGGTATTCGTTTGTTTTTGATCGAATGATTAACTTCAATTCAATATATATTCAGTCAATGATTTTGATGTCGTTGATGTTATTACATACACTTAAATTTTGTAGTATTATCTTGAATATTGTGAGTTCATTCGCAAATATATCTTTTTTATTTTAGCAACTTTAAATTGTGTTTGTACTTTACAAATTTTAATTTATTTTAAATAAAAAAAGTCTCCTACTTTGATCAGGTTGGAAAGAAAAATCAAGCATATTTTGCAAATATTTTAGAGAGAATTTCATTATTATGTAATAATAGCATCAATAGAGTCTTCGTGAGTATAGTTCAGTTAAAAGGGATCATGCATTATCATATGTAAAGATCGGGGTTCGAACCTCAGACATTCTACTTATTTATCTTAAAAAGTAAATTCTAACCACTAGAATACCTTACAAAAATATTATCGATGGATGAATTTTTCCACTAAGATTTATAAATATTTCAATACAAAAATACTTTTGTGAGTATTTAAGAAATAAATATTATGATAGAATATCATTATGAATTACGGTTTTTGTGAAGAAAAAGAAAATCATTATAAATTACAGGTTTTTTTTATAAATTTCGGAATGCAATTTATCACGTGTTTTAAAAAGTTAATTAATGTTGGCATTACATGGGGCTTAGCTCTTTGTTCAAAAAATAATAATATAGGGATGTTTTGACCGTGTCTTTGAAAGAAGAAACAACACAAGTAACTATTTTTTTAAAGGTTTTTTTATCATGTGCAAATTTACAAATGTTAAGAAGTTTAAAATAGTAATTTTGTATTAGAATTTGTACATTTTGTATTTAATATATAATTTTTTAATAAATAATTATTGTTTTTCAATAAAAACTTACTATTTTTAGTTTCTTTAACATGTGCAATATTACACATGTTAGACAAACCTTTTTTAATAAACACAAACACTATTAAAAGAGGACAAGGTGTGATTTTATGCAAAGAAAAAATATATGGAATAATTTTTCTTTTTAAGGACCAAGTTCGTTTCGAAATTTTGTAACTTGTGTATTTGAAGAAACAACAAGAAGAAAAAAAAAACCTCAAAAGAAAAAAAGACAACAAAAGAAAACATCTTTATTTTTATTTTTTAATAGTTTAATGGCTAGCATTTTTTTTTAAGGAGAACAAGTAGAGTGTCGGAAGTTCGAACACCACCCATGCATATCTATTATGTATTTTTATTATAAATTGGAGAATAGTGTGCAAACCTTATTCCACAATCCTAATACTTAATTTTTCTATTTTGTCGTTATTATTTACCATCTAATTTCAATTTTGTCCTCTCACTCACAATAAAATCACATTTAGCTCATAATGCCCATAAGGTAAATAATGAAAATAAACGTCTCAATAATGGAGAGACAATAACATTAAATTGATTAAATAGATGTATTCAACTGCTTAAGAATGAGATATTAATGTTAAAAATAAAACATTCTACTTTACTTGGCAGTTTCAGTTGGCAATACACTCCAAACTTCAATTGTTTTTATTTATATGTAATGGCCCAAATTCAATTGGATAGTTCCAAATCAAGTAGGAAAGGTTACACTCTTATATTGGAGTATACCATTTTTAATGTGGATTTTATGTGCGCTACTGTGTGTTATCCAAGAATTTTTGGAGGCTATCATTAAATACGGTCAGATAGGTTGACCGAATGATCGAAGTCTTTATTTGTTGTATTTCTATCAAGGTCGAATTTGCTGGGGATATTTGAAGATATGTGTCTCAGTTCGACAGTTGGAAGTAATAAAAGGGCAGCTTTCCTTGGATAAAAGTCAAAGCAACAGATATTTCTTAAGAGACATTCGAAATTCAAATCGAATGAATAAAGTTAGTTTATTGCAGTTATTGCTTATTCGAATTTAGGTAGTTATTTCATATTTGTATAAATAGTATTTTTCCCAAAGGAAAAACGGTCACAATCCAATCATACACAAAACTCACACTTAAATAATCCGCATGGAAGTGAGAAACGAGTCACAAGTTGCAATGTATAAATCTGTGTATCAATTTACATTCAATCAATGCAATTTAAGTTCATTTTCTTAAATGTCTTTGCAATCTATTTGTTTATTTTGACCAATTCATTTCCTTTTATTTACACCAATTTCGATAGGATTCAACTGGGTTGAATTCGATCGTTTTTCTTTATTTTTAATTATCAAAATTCTGCAAAAACAATATCAAATTATTGGAAATAACAAACGCAATATGTCCTAAGATTTACTGGTTGATCTTGCAAGTAAATATTTTCAAACCAGCGGTTGTTTACCAAAAATCAGTGTAAACAAATTGGCACGCCTAGTGGGACCTTTTTGCATTTTTGTTAAATTATTGATATTGTCGGTCTTTGTTGTGTATGCAATTGAGGAATAAAAAACAATTGCCTGAGATGACGCGTCCTCCTCCTAATCCGAACATAGCGGCTTCGAATGCCGCTAGTGCGTCTGGAACAGCAACCAACCCACCAGGACCATCTGGTACTACACAATCTACCCAAAGTAGCACCGTAGAAACCGTGATAGAACCCGTTGGAATGACAAGGGCCGCGCAAACTTCCCAGGCCATGCCAACAACTGCTATGGCCACATCAACCTCTCAGGCCATCCTCATGGCTTCGATGGCCACACAGACGTCCTAGGCCATTCCAACATCAGGGGTTTTGAATTTTGCGACAGGTCGAAGGATGCCATATGGCATGCCAACTTCGATGATGCAAGGTCTACATACTAACCCGTCTGCGTCTTCAGAAACCCTGAATGTATCATTGCCCCAACTTTTCAACCTTGGGGTAAGCGTTCCATTTGGAGCGCCCCAACAATCGTTCGCACCATTTAGGTCTCCCCAACAATCGTTGACTAACGCCTCTTTGAACGCGTTAAGACAGCAGATGGAGGAAACCAACCACGAGATGGTTAATATGGTGACTCAATAGATAGGCGCGGTAATCAACCCTTTAATTCAAGATTCGAATAAAAGTTACCAGGCGTTGTCCGTTCAGATGGAACGAATGGCCGACTTTTTTGGCGCTCCCGCGGCGCGAAACGTGCAGACGCCTCGAAATCTCGGTGCTGGGCTGACAGAAAGTCCTACAGTTGGTCAAATAAACCAAACACCTGAGATTCGAACACAACCACAAAGGGTTCCAATACCGGCTTAAGAGGAGCCAGAAACGGTGCCAATATTGGTAAACCGGCACCAAGATGCGGACCAAGTGGTCATGCAAGCCCGTCGAAACAATTACGAGGGCCAGAATAATATAGCAAATATTGTCGAAGCCTTGCTAGGCCAAAATGGTTTCAATATGGGACTACACAGGCAAAATTTTGTATCGACATTATCCGAATATGTGTTAGAAACCGATTTGCCGAGAAATACAAAAATCCCCAAATTCACTAAATTTGCTGGGGAGACTAATGAATCGACTGTCGAGCACATTGCTCGATATCTCATGGAGGCCGGTGATTTGGCAAATAATGAGAATTTGAAAATGAAATACTTCCCAAGTTCTCTGACGAAAAATGCTTTTACTTGGTTTACCACATTGCCTCCTCATTCCATTTTTAGTTGGAATCAATTGGAGAAGGCTTTCCATGAGCAATTTTATATGGGACAGTCTAAAATCAGTCTGAAAGAATTGGCCAGTGTTCGACGTAAAACACATGAGTCAATTGATGATTATTTGAACAGATTCCGCTTGCTTAAGGCCAGATGCTTCACATCAGTGCCAGAGCATGAATTGGTGGAGATGGCCGCAGGCGGCCTGGATTACTCTGTTCGAAAGAAATTAGATACCCAATATCTGAGAGATATGGCGCAATTGGCCAATAGAGTTCGACAAGTCGAACGGTTGAAGGCTGAAAAAGCCCGGACCAATAGATTCCCTAAAAGGGAGAAAGTTGCCTATGTAGAGGCAGGAGATAGCGACCCAGAATTCGATTGGGGATCAGATACCGTCGAAAACAGCAAGATTAATCTCGCAGAATTAAAAGATGGGCCACCTTATACCTACAAACTACTAAGGCCTTCGAATGGAAAAAATCCTGAAGAGCCTAAAAACGACAAATATCCTCCTAAAACTTATACTTTTGATGTTTCTAAGTGTGAGGAGATCTTTGATCTCTTGGTCACGGATGGCATAATTTTGGTGCCACCAAATGTGAAACTGCCTCCTTTGGAACAAAGGAAGAAGAGGGGATTCTGTAAATTTCATGGGTTTTTAGGCCATAACTTATCTCGTTGTACTCGTTTCAGGGATTCTGTGCAAAAAGCTCTCGATGAGGGTAGATTGAAGTTTGGAGATAAGGCCAAACAGCCAATGCAAGTTGACGCAGACCCTTTGAAAAAGATGACTCCATGTATGCCGAAATAATTGGCATAAACTTGGTAGATATCGTAGAAGACTTTAGTAGGAAACTCCCCGCCGAAAAGCCAGCATTTAGCGAAAGTCCACAAGCCAAGGACGAGATGGTTACTGATGATTGATCACTGAAGATCAATTTGTCAAAAAGATTGAAGTGGCTTATCCTAAGGCAGAGGAAGATCTAATCGATTTCCTAAATAGATGCAAGATCTCAAACACCAATGCCATGCTCTGTCCTAGGTGCAGCGCAGTTTTCGATAAGGAGGCAGTGAAATCTATCGAAGGATTCCTACCGCATACTAAACGCAAAAGCGGACGGGAGGAAAACCGCCCAAAGTACGGGTTCAACAAGAGAGGTGTCCCATATAAAATGAAGCCCTCATATCAAGGTTCAAGCAGAACTCATAGGGGCACGTTTAACCCTCCTCCAAAAAGCCCAACAGATGCTTGGGTCTTCTCTAGGGGAAAAAAACAGGTCATACTACCCCTCCAACCAAATGGATGAAGAGGATGGCCACAACACCTCACCAGAAAGAGGCATCGAAATGGTCAAGAGACCAGCCACCGAAAGGATATTTCCTCCATTGCCCACGTTGGAGAAAAGTTGTCCAGAAGAAGACGATGAGATGACGTCAAATTTTTCTGGGTCTGACCCAAGCTTCGATGTAATATGTGTCGTATCGGTGCTGCCAATCGAATACGATGTCCCATCAGAGGTCAACGACGTGGAGAGTGACTTCACTGAAGAGATGGCCATCCATAAGCCATTGTGCTTCTATGTCATGAACAATGGTTGTGTTGAAGATCAACACGCGTTTTTCGAGCGACCGGTCGTCTCGAAGAGGCTTCACCTCAAACCTTTGTTTATCCAAGCAAAAATTAATGGCGTAGGAGTTAACAAGGTACTGGTGGATAGAGGCGCTACCGTCAACCTAATACCCAGTCATTCTTAAAAAAGATTGGACTCTTTGATTCCGATTTGAAACCCCACAATGTGGTTCTCACTAATTATGAAGGAACGATTGGAAATTCCCTTGGTGACGTCGAAGTTGATTTAGTAGTGGAAAGTATAAGTCGAACAACCATGTTCATGGTATTTCCATCCAAAGCAAATTTCAACGTGTTGCCGGGTAGAGAATGGATCCATGGCGTGGGGGCAGTGCCTTCCACTCTACATCAAATAATTGCTATATGGAGGAAAGACGGGTTGGTGGAGAACATCGAGGCCGACCAAAGTTACTTCTTGGCTGAGGTAAATAACATTACCAAGAAGAATTTCGACAAAAAACTCGCGTCCATTCCTCTAGTAATGTCTCTTGGTCCCAAATATACAATTTCGGAAGATGAAAGGTATTCTATGAGACTACAACCAGGAATCAGTTTTGTTTGGGAAAGAGAGTTTATTGATCAGGATTACATAATTGTGGACGATGAAGAAACTCCTCTGAGAGAGGAAGATGTGCTCAAGACAAGGTCCTCGGCATACAAGAAGGTGACTAGCAACTCTGCTCAAAAGTCGCCTGCATGTCCAATCTCACTAGCTGGGTGGGATATCGAAGAGTGATCCATGTCAGAACCCAGTTTTTGGGATAAAATTACGGCCTACATGGCCAAGAATAAATCTAATGCGGCCAAAGAGGCTGAAATTCTGCAGAAAGAAGGAAATGAAACTCTCGTAAAAGATACGGGTGATGATTTCGTTGAAGATCAAAAGTTAGATTGCATCTACGATGACGAACCTTTGGGGTTCGAGGAAGATCCAATGGGGTCTAGGACTAAAATGAGAGCCCAGGATCCTCTTGAAGAAGTGGATATAGGAGATGGCACTGTCAAAAGGCCAACTTATGTAAGTACCAAGATTCCCAAAGAGTTCAAAGACCGAATTGTGGAGCTTTTGAGGGAGTACAAAGATTGCTTCGCTTGGGACTACGACGAAATGCTTGGCTTGAGCCGAAAAATGGTGGAATTAAAATTGTCAATTCGACCAGGCAAGAAGCCCGTAAAGCAGATTCCCAGAAGATTCGCGCCCCAAATCTTGCCAAAGATTAAAGAAGAAATAGAAAGACTCTTAAAATGCAGTTTCATCAGGACCGCCAAGTATGTAGATTGGTTAGTAAATGTAGTTCCTGTTAAAAAGAAAAATGGAACTATTATAGTTTGTATTGATTTTAGAGATTTAAATCTCGCCACTCCCAAAGATGAATATCTTATGCTAGTGGCAGAAATGCTAGTGGACTCAGCAACAGGATTAGAATATTTGAGTATGCTTGATGGCTATTCAGGCTATAACCAAATCTTTATTGCTGAGGAAGATGTCTCAAAGACTACATTTTGATGCCCGAGGGCATTAGGGTGTTACGAGTGGCTGGTAATGCCATTTGGTTTAAAAAATGCTGGCGCTACATACCAAAGAGCGATGAATTTGATGTTTCATGATTTTATAGAAGATTTCATGCAAGTTTACATCGATGACATTGTCGTAAAATCATCTTCAGAGGATAGACATTTAGAACACTTACGCCGATCCTTCGAAAGAATGAGGCAATACGGATTGAAAATGAATCCATTAAAATGTGCGTTTGGTGTTTGTGCAGGTGATTTTTTAGGTTTTGTTGTTCACAAGAAGGGAATCGAAATTAACTAGAACAAAACCAAGGCAATAATGGAGACTAAACCCCCTTCGACGAAGAAAGAGTTGCAATCCTTGTTAGGAAAAATCAACTTTCTCAGGAGGTTCATATCGAACCTAAGTGGCAGAGCACAAGCTTTTTTGCCATTACTTCGTCTGAAGAAAGAAGATGTGTTTAAATGGGAGCCAGAGCACCAGAAGGCTTTTGAAGAAATTAAGTCATATTTGACTAATCCTCCTATATTGTCACCTCTTGTGAAAGACAGAAGGATGAAGTTGTACATAGCAGCATCTGAATATACTATGGGTAGCATGTTAGCCCAAGAGGATGAAAATGACGTAGAAAGAGCCATTTATTACCTTAGTAGGGTATTAAGCGATGTTGAAACGAGATATCATCCTAGTGAAAAGCTATGTCTTTGTTTGTATTTCTCATGTACAAAACTTAAGCATTATATCAAGCCTTTTGATGTTTATATTTATTCTCACTTTGATATAATTAAACACATGTTATCGAAACCAGTCCTACACAGCAGAGTTGGTAAATGGGCCTCAGCACTTACAAAATATTCATTGACCTATCAATCCCTGAAGTCTGTGAAAAGCCAAATAGTCGCTGATTTTATTGCTGATCACTCAATAGATGAACTATTACACAGGGGCATCGAAAGTCAGCCTTGGCAGTTGTATTTCGATGGATCCAGCCATAAAAATGGCACTAGGATCGGAATTGTGGTTGTTTCGCCCAAGAACGATAAAGCGAAACACAAGTTTCGAATAAATCAGTTTTGTTCGAATAATGAGGCTGAGTATGAAGCTTTGATTACGAGTCTAGAAATTGCACTCGAATCGGGCGCAAGATCCATTGAAATAAGAGGTGATTCGAAGTTAGTTTCGAAACAACTGAAAAAAGAATACAAGTGTGTCAACGAAAACCAGGTCATGTATCTCGCCTTGGCTAATGCGTTACTAAAACATTTTACTCATGTCGAAATCCGACACCTTCCCCGTATAGAAAATCAAGAGGCGAACGACTTAGCCCAAATGGCTTCTTGGTACAAAGTTTCAAAAGACCAACAACAGGAGCCGATTGAAGTCAAGAACAAGCGCAGTTCGAATGACACTCTCCCTAAGAAATTGTTGAAACCAAAACTTGGGGGGATAGGGACATCTCAAAGGCACTCACAAGGTACTAATCTAACCGAAATTTTGGTTATCAACAATTTAACCAACGATGATTGGCGAAAGCCCATAGTGACTTACTTAGAGAATCCAGACGGTACGACTTGTCAAAAAATAAAGTATCGAGCCTTGAGCTATGTCTTAATAAGCGGCGATTTGTTCAAAAAGACTCCAGAAGGAGTTTTGCTTAGATGCCTAGGGGAGACAGAAGCATATTTGGCTGTCTCCAACACGCACAGCGGCGCTTGTGGCACACACCAAACAGGCCACAAAATGAAGTGGCTTTTGTTTCGACAAGGCGTGTATTGGCCAACTATGCTGAAAAACTGCATAGAATTTGAAGAAAAATAATGTCACAAGAAAGGGGGGGTTTGAATTGCGGCGTTTTAAAAATTACCTATTAAAATTTTCTCAAACAAATGTGTTAGTGAAATGATTGAAAATTTAAATAGTGATTGTGTGTGAGAATGATATGAATGTAAAAAGATAAGGAAGAAAGATCACACAACAAGAGTTATCCTGGTTCACCCAAAGTGGGTTAGTCCAGTCCCCACAATACTTGTGAGATTTTCCACTAGGTAGTTGAGTTATAACTTAAGCTCAACTCCTTCTTTCTTTGAGATCTTTCTGATCTTTACACCAACTTCTTTCAACCTTCACTTGGTTGAGATACTTGCCGTTACGGACAAGATTTTACAATCTTTGTGCTTTCTGCACAACTTCAATTTCTTTTACAAGTGGAATGAATTTGAAAAGTATTAATCTTCTTGAAAGACTTAATACACTTAAAAGAGCAGCTTGCTCAAAAGCAAATATATGGTTCTTGATTGATTCAAAATAAAGAGATTCTTGATGAATATATGCTAGTATTCTTTTGCTCAAAAGTTGTCTTTTCTCTTGGCTGAAGTCTTCTATTTATAGGAGAGAAACTCTTGATGACTTTCTTCATGCTTGCTGCGCAAGAATAAATAGAGCCGTTGAGATGAAACTGAGTTCTGAAAGTTGAGATCGATCTCTAAATCTGCTGAAGCTTTCCTTTGTACTTTGTTGCTTGCTACGTGAGACATGAGCTTTGTACAGCTCATTTCTTTTTTACTTCTTGCTGTAACATAAGTCTTGAGCCCAAAGAAAAGGCTTTTCTTGTACTAGGTAGCTTTTCTTGTCATGTTGTGAGGTGACCAAAAAGAGAATGTCCAAGGGATAATAGTTTTGTATTTGTCTTACATCCTTGATGTGTTGTTGAAAATATATTGGTTCTTCTCATGCCAACCTTTTTGCATATGATATTAAATATGTTCTTTTTGTTCATATGCACATTTGTAGTAAGCTTCAAATAATATTTCCTTGTCATGACATGGCTTATAATTCAAATATTTATTGCTTCCTTAAATGTGACATTCTTAGTGCCTTTCATATTCCTGTGCGTTCTTGGCTTGTTTTGTACTAAAGTCCATACTTGAGACCAATGCTTGAGATCAATCTCTTCATCATACTTTGGTGCTTTTCTTGATAATCATATAATGCCTTTTAACTTAAAAAGAAACACTCAAGAGCACAAGTTATATAACAAATAAAATCAGAATTAATAAAGTTTAATTTAATTAGTTTGTTATCTTTAAAACTTAAAATAAAGGATTTAGATTTTATATCAACAGAATTCGCCAAAGGTTGTCAGGAGTGCCAAAAACATGCTAGGATCCAGCGTGTGCCTGCAAGCGAATTACATTCGATAATCAAACCTTGGCCATTTAGGGGTTGGGCTTTGGATGTGATTGGACAAGTTAAACCTAAGTCATCAAAAGGCCATAACTATATCCTGGTTTGAATATATTATTTCACTAAATGGATAGAGGCAATTCCCCTAAAAGAAGTTACCCAAGATGAGGTCATAAATTTTATTCAAAAATATATTGTATATACGTTTGGCATTCCAGAAACCATAACTACGGATCAAGGATCTGTGTTCACTGGTCAAAAGATGGTAAAATTTGCTGAAAACACGGGTTTTAAACTATTGACTTCAACACCAAATGCTCAAGCAAATGGTCAAGTTGAAGCAGCAAATAAGAGCCTTATTTCCATTATTAAAACGAAAACTAAGGGCAGACCCAAGAATTGGCACGAGGTTATTGGCGAAGCTTTGTGGGCATGTCGAACATCTCCCAAAGAATCAACGAATACCACACCATTTAGATTGACATTTGGTCATGATGTTGTATTACCAGTCGAAATTTTGCTCTAATCAACCAGAATTCAAAGGCAATTCGAAATTCCAACAAACCATTATTGGAATATGATGTTAGATGAATTGGTTGATCTGGACGAAGAAAGGTTAACAACACTAGAAGTCCTTGCGAAGCAGAAGGAAAAAGTGAAATCAAAGCTATTCGTTCAAGGGGAGTTGGTGTGGAAAGTCATTCTGCCAATGGATAAGAAAAATCGAATCTTGGAAAAGTGTTCTCCCAGCTGGGAAGGACCATGGCAAATATTAAGAGTCTTTTCGAACAATGCGTATGAGATCGAAGAATTGAACGATGACCAAAGAATTTTGCGCATAAACGGGAAATATTTGAAGAAATATAGACCGATGCTACAAGAAATTAAAACTGTACAAGAATAGTTCGAAAAGGAGAAACAAAACATGGCATTGTTTAAGATAAATGCCAACTAACGGGAAGGTTACATTAATATTCCCAAAAAACGGATAAAACAACCAGCCCTTACAATACAAAAGCGTAGACCAAAAGAAGCTTAAGATGCTAAAAGACGCTACCAGTGATGAGTAATGCCACAAACTTCGATAAGCCATCGAATTTCGGAATCGAGACGGTAGCGAAAGGTGTGGTCAGGTGGAGTGACACCGAACCTCTTGCAATAGTCAGCAATAAACCAATCACGAAACTTTGTAACATCAAGAACCATGAAGGATTGCAGATTGTAAACAAGGTCAAGCTTTTCAATGATGGGGCGAAGAGCAGCATTGAGTTCAAAAATGGTTAAAGCAGGTGAAGGAGTCGTATTTCGAGAAGCAGCTGATGCATCAGGAGTGTTGGGTGGAGCTGGTGGTGGTGCAGATTGATCAAAACTTTGAAAAGTTCCAAAGTGAGACGGCAGAGATGGAAGAGAATGATCAGAGAAGGAGTTACCAAAATAGCTTTTGATTGGAGCATGGTGAGATCCTGAGTTACTTGAGGATCTAAATAAAGCATCCAAGAAGCTTGATCCAAATACAGAATTAGAATTTCCGACCGGATGACTGAAAAGAGGAGACATAACTGTTGTTTCACCACGAGCAGCTGAGGGAAAAGCTTTCTCAGCTTGTTCGAACCAAGTATTCCCAGGAATGTGAGACAGGAAGGGAGACTTCAGATTAAGAAAAGAGTTTGAGGCTTGGTCGAATTTCTCTGAAGCTTGATTTTCAGGTACATTAATATCAGGGAGTGGTACATCTTCATGAGTGTCCTGAAGAATTGCATCTAGAAGCTCGTCCATAGGAGCTTTTCCTTTGTCTTCCCTCTTCCTCTTTAAAGAGGTTTCGGCTTCATCAGGAGCAGAGTTGTTTTTTGGAATTTCAATGGAGGGGGTATCCTTCATATGAGCAACATTTTTGGGTAGAAATTCTGAGCAGACAGTGTCAAATTTTTCTTTTTCAAGGTCAATGTCAAATGCCTTGAAAACGCGAGTGAGCACCATTCCATAAGGAACACAAGATTTGGTTTTCTTTTGCTTAGATGCGTGAATCATGTGACGAATGATTATAACAGCAAGATTGATATCAATACCATGAAAGAGATGATACATAACAAGGATATCAGTTTCAGATACCTTATGTTTGCTTCCTTTGCGAGGGGTAACACAGAATTGACACAAGTTGTGAAGAAGCTTGTATTCTTTCTTGAGATTTGCAGAGAGAAGATCCTCATCAGATTCATATTTGACGAACATTTCGCGAATGAGGTTGAATCGAGACAAGGTTGCATGAGCATATCCTGGTCTTCCATAGCACATTGGTCCTCTTTGAGGAATGTCCAGAATCTTAGCCAGCTTTTCAGCATCTAATTCGATAACCTTATCTTGAATTCTTGACACAATCAAATCTTTGTTTGGAAAGGTTTCAGCCATGAAGTAGAAGTTCCTTACCACTTCTGGATAATGAGTTTCTTTAATCTGGAAAAAATTCTTCCAGCCTAGTGGTTCGACGAACTTGAGAAGATCAATACTAGGGGTGTTCGCGGTGCGGTTCGGCTCGGTTATGAGGCAAAAAGTGAACCGATCCAAAAAATAAAATATGTGCGGTTCGGCTCGGTTCGGTTGGTGTTTAAAAAAAATCCGAACCGATCCGATCCAAATTATCGCGGTTTAATTTGGATCGGTTTTCGGTTATCCAAATTGTAAAAAAGTGATATTAATATTCTTATTAAAAATAATTTTGAGATAAGTTTTTTCCTTATTTAACACATATAAGCTACGATTTATAGTATCTCTTTTTTCTTTCATATATTAGGTTGTAGAAAATTCTTTCCTAATTCTATAAGTTGTAGGATACATATAAGTTGCTGCAAATTTTGTAGCATGCAATTATAAAGATACTTTTGTAGCCTGTAGCAATAGTAACAAATACTATCCATGCAACAATAAAAGGATCATCAAAACAAACAAAAGAACACCACAAGATCAAAGATCAACCTTAGTACCATCATAAACATAACTAACCAAAACCTCAAGAGTAACATAAGGAGTACTTAAACGAGAATCAGAAAGTTTAAAGTTACAATTCCCATAAAGCAAAACAAAATCCATAATTAACTAGTCCATCCAACCAAAATCCAAAAGTAACTAGTCCATCCAGCCAAAAATTTAATCCAAAGTCCAGCATTCCCAATCTTTTCCCTGCAAGGCCAAAATCAGCAGGCAATTTAATAAGTATTATGCAGAATTTCTAAATTCTATTGCAATTTAAATCAAGACCACAAGATCATACCATAACATATTTGACACCATTTCAAACAGAATAACTATTCCATCCAGCAAAACATTAATCAGAGTCAATATCAGACATCTCTTCAGTCAGTTGTGGTATTGGAGCAAGATCTAAAATGTACATAATACACAAATACATAAATCTATATTCATGAGAAGAAAGAAAAAATAAACAACTATAGTAAACTTCAGACTATAAGAAATTCAACAATAAGAAAGAGAAAATTACCTAGTTCCAGTTGTTCTAAGTCCTCCAAAAGATCTTCAACATCTGATGCAATTGGAGCGGATCGACACCAATTTTGGGCACAAACTAATGCTTCAACTGTCTTTGGTGTAAGAGAGCTCCTGTAACAATTTAGCACTCTACCTCCGGTGCTAAAAGCAGACTCTGAAGCAACAGTAGAAACAGGCATGGCCAACACATCTCTAGCAACTTGGGCAAGAATAGGATATTTGGTTGAATTCACCTTCCACCAATTCAATATGTCAAAATTAGGACTTTTCTTCTCTAAACCCTCCATGAGATACAAATCCACTTCATTTACATTCATATTATCAGCAAGACTCATATCTTTCTCAAATTCCAAATCCAATGCATTTTCCAAAACATCATGTTCTTCCACTTCCATATCATTAGAAGATTGAGTTTGATTTTCAGATTGACCTTGAATACAAAGCTTATATCTATCAAACATATCTTGTAAAGTCTCCTTTACCTTATCAGACAAAAAATCAGCAAGTTCCTTTTCGTAACATTTATTCATGCCCCACTTAACAAATTACATCTTGTTTCTAGGATCAAGCACCACCACAACATATATCAACAAGTTGACATTTTTAACATTCCCCCAATATTTATCATACTTACCTTTCATCATTCCAGCCATGTCTCCAAGATGTTTGTCAGAACTTCCTATCCATTTCTTGAAGGTAGTCAATATCAGAACATGCTCATTGAAATATTGAGAAGAAGTTACAACATTTGAACCAGAAACCTTGTTAGTAATATCATAAAATATTTTCAGGAATTTAACAAAGGATTTTGCATTCTCCCAATCCTCATTTTTTGGAACCCCGCCTTCCATACGCGAAAATTCAGCACACTATTCACTCAATCTCTTAAACGCCTTCTGAAACTTAATTGCACTATCAAGCATCAAGTAAGTAGAGTTCCACCTAGTTGAGACATCCAATTGCACAGTACACTTTTCTTGCACTCTAGCTTCCATAATGCAAGTTCTAAACCTATCCATGCGACCGGGAGATTGACGAACATATCTGACTGCATTTCTTATTTTGCTAATTGAAGACTGGATTTTTGTTAATCCGTCTTTGACAACAAGATTCAAAATGTGAGCACAGCACCTGACATGTAAGTATTCCCCCTTTAGTGGATGTGAATTCCAGTCCTCCATTTTTCCTTTCAAGTAAGAAATAGCAACATCATTGGAACTAGCATTATCGACTGTAATGGTAAAAACTTTATCAATCTGCCACTCCTCCAAACATTTTTCAATTTTCCTACCAATTGTTACTCCCCTATGATCCAGAATTGGACAAAAATTAAGAATTCTTTTGTGCAACTTCCAATCTTGATCAATGAAATGTGCAGTTAGACAAAGATAACTCATATTTTGGACAGAAGTCCAACAATCAGTGGTGAGACTAACACTTTGTAATCCCCTCCGAAAAATACTTTTTAACTTATGTTTCTCATCAGTGAAAATATCCCAACAATCTCTAGCAGCTGAAATCCTAGAAGGAATTGAGAATCTAGGCTGCACAACACTCATGAAATAGCGAAACCCCTCCCCCTCAACAAACTTAAAAGGTAACTCATCAACAATTATCATTCTAGCTAATGCTTTCCTACATGCTTCAACATCAAAATGGACAGCAGCAAGAGTACTACCAGTTCCATTTCCATCTTCTTTTTTCAATTGTTGAAGAGTTAATGTTTGTTGAGAAGGATCAAGAGACTCTTTTGGAAATTTTTTACATTGACTGAGCAAATGGATTCTTAGATTGGTTGTGCCATTTCTATGTGAATCAGCAGCATAGGTAGCCGCACACCAATTACATGTAGCTCTAGGATTAGTTGGATGATCATCTTTTGTAAAATGTTTCCAGACCCAAGATCTAGTTTTACAAGCTTTTCTAGTACCTGAATCTCCAGCATCAGGACCCTTGATAGTTGCATTTGTTGAATTTTCTCCAACTTTCCTTTTCTTCTTATCATTAGAACCTTCACCAACGTTCACATCATTTTTCCCCTCCATACTCGATGGCAGTGTTGCAAGTAGTTCAGGTTCAGCAGTAACATTCCCAGCTATTCTACTCTCATTAGTTTGAATGTTTTCAGCCTGCAAAATATCCATATACAACTTAACAAATAATTCTATGACAAAGCAAATTCCAAACATTCATTCTTATAAGAAAAAATACAATCAACAATTGTCATTACCAAACAACATTTTTTATACACGAAGAAGTTATACAAAAGAAGCAAGTGATACAAAAAAATCAAAAGAAAGCTCTTCCATAACACACAGTTTTAATTCAGATGTCCATGCATATCATAATGAGTTCAACAGCCAAACAAACTAACAACTATATATTTATTAATAAGTCTTCTTCATACATACCAGTTATAAATCAAACAGTATTCTTTTGAAAGAATAAATCAAAGACTGATCACTAATATACCTAAGGGATTCTGTTAACTATGCCACATATTGAATTAACTATTCTTATATAGTGTTTCTTTATTGATTCATAATTCTTAATTCCTAATTCTTTACGATTATATAAAAATAAAAAAGTACTACATGAAACATTGAACACGAAAAAAAGTACTCATTAGTTTTATTCTTATATATTGTTTCTTTATTGATTCATAATTCTTAATTCCTATTGATTATGTTTCGTTATTTTAGGAATGGATTGAATTATAATTTGCACAAGCACAAACACAACCTAAAGAATGGATTGAATTATAATTTGCACAAGCACAACCTACAAATAAACCCATTCTTTCTATATTAGATCTTTAACTAAGTATTTTGCATTCACACCAAAAAATCCATTCTTTCTAATTTATTTGATTCAACGATTGAAGAGAAGCAAACGGGTGTCATAGTAATGGGTATACACGTTACCTGGTGACCCATAGAGAGAGAGTCGGATCCGATGAGAGGATTGTTGGTGATGCTTGCCGGAGAGGATGACGGAATCGGCGGCGGTGTTACCGGTATCGGAGGTGGGCGATGCATTTCAAAGGGAGAGAAGAGAGGTGATTAGTGTTTGGAATGTTGGTACTCTAGTGAATAATGAATCATCTAATTCCTTCAATTTAATAGCAAAAGTCATCATTGGGAGTAAGAAAGAATTAAACACACCTCTTAGTACTTGGTACTTGTGAGTTGCTAGTTGCCTTGGTAATCTGAGGAGTGATTTGAAGAGTTTCAGTAGACAAAACCGGCATACGTAGTAGAATCGTCAAGTGTAACAGTATAATAAGTGCGGTTCGGTTCGGTTTGGTCCGGTTCTTAAGTTATAAACCGAAAACCGAACCGAACCGGTCGGTTTTAATTTTTATGGCCCAAACACATCCAAAAAAAATCGATTTTTTACGGTTTTTGGTATTTTTGGATCGGTTGACGGTTTTTTTTTGGATCGGTTCGGTTCTGAACACCCCTAATCAATACCATCCTTCAGCAATTTTGTAAAGTCGTAGACCCTTCCTACACCAATGGGTCTTGAGGCCCATTTTGACTTGAAGATGCGATTGAGGGAAGGATCATGCAATGGGACATGCATGTTCCTGTTTTGAGAAGCAGAGCATTCCTTCAGTGTTTTCTTTTTCTGAACAGCAGTTCTGAATTCCTTCTTGGTTTTTTCGACTTTTTCTGCGTTTTTCTCAGCATCAGTGGGAGATTTTTTCAAGCTTTTGGTGGAACAATCTTCTTCTGAGTCATCTGAATCCAGATCGACGAACATTACATTATCACTTTTCTTTTTTGCTGAAAGTCTCATGGATTTTCGAGTGGGTTTCTTGAGGGTTTCAGTTGATTTAGTCTGTCTGGGTTTGAGATTACGAGAGTAGGTTTTGATTGGAGCAGAGGTTGTTTGACTCTTAGGGGGTGAGCAAGAAAACGGATCGTTGTTAGGGTTGAGAGGCGACGGCGGAGATGGTGGAGAAGGAGAGCGTTCAGGAGAGAGAGAGAAATTTGTGTGATTTCCTTTGGTTCTTGCCATTTTTGAGAGGTTTGATTGAAGATTTTGATGAAGGTTTTGATGAAGAAAAAATGGAGTCTGGGTTTGATTTTATAGAGGAGGGAGTTCGGTGTTTGTTTATGGAGAAGAGGAATCGATTGAGGGAAGGAAGAGGGAGAGAGTGGTTGGGGATAGTGAGAAGAGTGAAATGTATGTGTAGAGTAGGCTAGGGAAGAGTGAGGGTTCATGTTGGGAGCAGAAAAAAAATCTTGAAAAGAGGAGAGAAGTGGCTGGATTGTACTTGGTAGAAGCAATTCAATCATGATAATCATTGTCCAGGAGATAAAACTGAACTTTTATCAGTAACAAGCAAGAAGGTTGCCGCACGTGAGAGACAAAGAGGGAAGTGAAGAGTTTCTTTTTATAATTTTTGTTAAAACATTAACAAGGTTTTTTAATAATTCTTAATTTTTCTTTAATAAAATTAAATCTATCTTCTGCTAAAGGTTTTGTAAAAATGTCTGCTAATTGATTTTCAGTGTCAATAAATGACAACTCAATTTCCTTTTTGTTTACATGATCGCGAATAAAATGATGCTTAATTTCAATGTGTTTTGATCTTGAATGCTGAATAGGGTTCTTAGATAAATTAATAGCACTGGTATTATCGCATAGAATTTGAATATTTGCGTACCTGAGGGAGAAATCTTCTAATTAATTTCTAATCCATAATACCTGTGAACAGCAGTTTGCAGCGGATATGTATTCAGCTTCAGTAGTAGAGAGTGCTATGGTATTTTGTTTTCTACAACACCAACTGATTAAGGCTTCCCCAAGAAATTGACATGCACCGCTTGTACTTTTTCTTTCAATTTTGTCTCCGGCATAGTCAGCATCGCAATAAGCCATAAGTTTAAAGTGAGATGCCTTTTTGTACCAGATTCCTATGTCGGTTGTTCCAACAAGATATCTGAAGATTCTTTTGACAGCTGTATGATGTGATTCTTTAGGAGCTGTTTGAAATCTAGCACAAAGTCCTACTGCAAAAACAATGTCAGGTCTACTTGCAGTTAAATATAATAGAGATCCTATCATTCCTCTATATTCTTTTTCAGGAAATGCCTTTCCATTTTCATCTTTGTCTAAACTAGATGATGGATGCATAGGAGTAGACATGATTTTGGCTTCATTCATGTGATATTTTTTGAGAAGGTCTTTGATGTATTTCTCTTGGCAGATAAAGATATCATCTTTATGTTGTTTGATCTGTAATCCCAAAAAGAATTTAAGTTCTCCCATCATACTCATCTCGAATTCACTTTCCATGAGTTTAGAGAATTCATTACACATTTTCTCGTTTGTTGCTCCAAAAATGATATCATCAACATACACTTGAACTATTAATAAGTCATCTTTATTAATTTTTCGAAAAAGTGTAGTATCAATTTTTCCTCTTGAGAAACCATTTTGTAGCAAAAATGTGCTTAATCTTTCATACCAGGCTCTTGGGGCTTGTTTAAGTCCATAGAGAGCTTTGGTTAGTTTAAACACATGTTTTGGTTTTTGTAAATCTTCAAACCCTGGAGGTTGATGAACATAGACTTCTTCATTTAAAAAACCATTTAAAAAGGCACTTTTAACGTCCATTTGAAAAAGTTTTATGCATTTATGAGATGCATAAGCAAGAAGAATTCTTATAGCTTCCAGTCTCGCCACTGGAGCATAAGTTTCATCATAATCAATTCCTTCTTGTTGATTGTATCCTTGTGCCACCAATCTTGCTTTGTTTCGAGTGACTTTTCCTTCTTCATCTAATTTATTTCTGAATACCCATCTAGTACCTATGACAGATTGATTTTGAGGTTCAGGCACCAAGGTCCAGACTTGATTTTTCTCAAATTGTAGTAACTCTTCTTTCATGGCTTCTACCCATGATTCGTCAATGATTGCATCTTTTATGGATTTAGGTTCAATTTGTGAGATCATAGCCATATCATTATTTTGAAAAGATTTTCTTGTTCTTACACCATCTGTAGTATCTCCAATAATTTGTTCATGAGGATGATAATCGACTGTTCTCCATGATTTTGGAGGACTTTGAGGTGTTTCCTCATTTGATGATCTTTGAACAGTATTGTCAGAATTTTGATTATTCTGAATTTCTTCTTCTTCTTCTTGTTCATTGATTTTGTTTTGATTTTCAATTTCCTCAAACTCATCAAATCTGATATGCATACTTTCTTCCAAAGTTCTTGTTCTAAGATTATAGACTCTATAAGCTTTTGACGTGGAAGAGTATCCCAAAAATATTGCGTTGTCTGATTTTGAGTCAAACTTTCCCAAGGTATCTTTATTGTTTAAAATATAGCAATAACAACCAAAAATATGAAAATATGAAATGTTTGGCTTTCTTCCTTTCCAGAGTTCATACGGGGTTTTGTCTAAAACTTTTCTTATTGAGACTCTGTTCAAGATATAACAAGAAGTATTTATGGCTTCAGCCCAAAAGTATTTTTCAACGTTTGATTCATTTAAAATAGTTCTAGCCATTTCTTGTAGTGTTCTATTTTTTCTTTCTACAACACCATTTTGTTGAGGTGTTCTAGGGCAAGAAAAATTATGAGAAATCCCATTTTCACTGAAGAATTGCTCGAAAGAGGAGTTTTCAAACTCTCCGCCATGATCACTTCTTACAGAGATTATATGAGTTTCTTTCTCATTTTGAACTTGTTTGCAAAAGGTTTTAAAAGTTTCAAAAGAATCATTTTTGTGTTTTAGAAATAAAACCCAAGTGAATCTGGAGAAATCGTCAACGATTACAAAGCCATATCTTTTTCCACCAAGACTTTCTATTGAGATAGGTCCAAATAAATCTATGTGTAGCAATTCAAGAGGTCTTTTTGTTGAAATAAAGTCCTTTGGATGAAAACTACTTTTGACTTGTTTTCCCTTGACACATGCTTCACATATTTTATCTTTCTCAAAGTTAATCTTAGGAAGTCCTCTTACTAGATCTAGTTTTGAAATTTTTGAAATAGTTTCCATACTTATATGTCCAGCCCTTTTGTGCCAAATCCATTTGTCTTTTTCAAGAGATATAAAACAGGATTCAACAGGAAGTTCATCTAAGTATAGAACATAAACATTTTTGTTTCTTGATCCGGTAAATAAGATTTTTCCTGAAGATTCTTGTCTTACTTCACATGTGTGAGGCTTGAATGTTACTTCAAGACCACTATCACACAATTGACTGATGCTAATCAAATTATGTTTTAAACCTTCTACATATTGAACATTTTCAATTTTTGCGGAATTTATCTTACCAATAATTCCTTTACCTTTGATTCGAGCTTGTTCATTGTTACCAAACGTTACTAGTCCTCCCTCTTTTTCGATGAAGGATAGAAAGCTTTGTTTATCTCCAGTCATATGTCTTGAGCATCCACTGTCCAAGTACCAAGGCCTTTTCTTGACTGTTATTAGGCATTCCTGCAGTAGAAGTTAGTAGATTTTTGGGTACCCATATCTTTTTGGGTCCTTGATGGTTAGAGTTTTTATGAGAGAGACCTTCTTTGTGAAATTTGATGAAGTTTGTTTTGAACATGATTTTTTTATTTTGAAGGACACGATCTCTTTCTTTTCTAAAACAAAACTTCTCAAGATGCCCATATTTTTTACAGTATGTACATTTGTATCTTTCTACCCTTTTTTCTGGGATAAAAAGATTTTCATAAAGCTTTTGTTTATCCTTTGTTTTGAAACCTATGCAAGTTTTATCAAAAGCATTTTTTTGTGCTCCTATGATATTCTGAAAGGTTTCTGTAGATCTTACAAACTTGGTAATATCATTTTCTAATCTATGAACATTTTTCTTTAAAACTTTGTTTTCTTCAGACTCATCCTTTTTAGATGTTTCTTGAATTTGAGGTTTTTGAAATGTTTCAAGCAATTTTTCTAATTCTTGTTTTTCTCTTTTGAGTTTATCATTTTCATTTCTTAATTTTTCACAAGTTTGTTCAAGAATCTGTGAGCTATGAAAAAGATTGTCAAAAAGATATTCAGTTTTTTCACAAGATGAGCAAGGTTCAGAATTTACCTCTTCTGTGTTTGCCATTAGACATAGATTTGCTTGTTCATCTTCATCTGTTGGTTCTTCTGGTTCGTCCCATGTAGTTAAGAAGGATTTTTGATTTGACTGAAAATTGTTTGGTTTTCTTTTGAATTGTGGACATTCGGATTTGTAATGTCCTGTTTTGTAACAACCATAACATGTAATTTGACTTTTGTCAATTTCATTTTTTGTATTTTCTCTTTTTGCTGGAAAGTTCCTTTTGTTTAGATCTCTTTTTTGAATCATTCTTTGAAGTTTTCTTGTAAGAAGAACGATTTGTGCTTGTTCCTCTTCTTGATCAGGTTCATGTTGTTGATTTTCATAATTCATTTCTTCTTCTTGATTTTGCGTTTCTTGGGCTGTTTTGAACACAATCATTTTTTTGTTTGAAGATTTGTCTTCTTGTAGAAGTACTTCATGAGCTTTTAAAGATCCAATGAGATCTTCTAATCTGAGTTTTTTCAGATCTTTTGCTTGTGTTATAGCAGTCACAATATGTCTCCAAGTTTTTGGAAGACATCTTAGAATTTTTCTTACTCTTTCGTGAACAGAAAAATTCTTTTCGAGAGATCGTAACTCATTCATGATGATGGTGAACCTTCCATACATTTCATCTATTGTTTCTGTTTCCTTCATTTCAAATAATTCATATCTTCGAACACCAATATCAATTCTTGTTTCTTTAACATGACTGGTTCCTTCATGATGTACTTTTAAAGTGTCCCAGAATTCTTTTGCAGTTTTGCATTCTTGCACTCTATCAAATTCTTCCCTGCTTAAAGACATGGTTAGAAATAACTTAGCTTTAAAATTTAATAGAACTCGCTTACCTTCCTCATCTGTCCAGTCTTCTTGTTTTTTGATGTTTAACTCTTCATCATATGGGATGTAGTTCCCATTTTCTATCACAGACCACATATGGTTGTCTTGTGATTGTAAAAATAGTTGCATTTTATCTTTCCAATAGTAGTAATCGACTCCTTCAAAAAGAGGTGGTCTATTTGAAGATCCTCCTTCAGATAGAAATTTTGCTTTAGACATTTTGTATTTTTTTCTGGATTTTTTCTCCGTACACTGTTAAGTGCTAATATCTTAGAACCAGGCTCTGATGCCAATTGAAGAAAAATAATGTCACAAGAAAAGGGGGGTTTGAATTGTGGCGTTTTAAAAATTACCTATTAAAATTTTCTCAAACAAATGTGTTAGTGAAATGATTGAAAATTTAAATAGTGACTGTGTGTGAGAATGATATGAATGTAAAAAGATAAGGAAGAAAGATCACACAACAAGAGTTATCATGGTTCACCCAAAGTGGGTTAGTCCAGTCCCCACAATACTTGTGAGATTTTCCACTAGGTAGTTGAGTTATAACTTAAGCTCAACTCCTTCTTTCTTTGAGATCTTTCTGATCTTTACACCAACTTCTTTCAACCTTCACTTGGTTGAGATACTTGCCGTTACGGACAAGATTTTACAATCTTTGTGCTTTCTGCACAACTTCAATTTCTTTTACAAGTGGAATGAATTTGAAAAGTATTAATCTTCTTGAAAGACTTAATACACTTAAAAGAGCAGCTTGCTCAAAAGCAAATATATGGTTCTTGATTGATTCAAAATAAAGAGATTCTTGATGAATATATGCTAGTATTCTTTTGCTCAAAAGTTGTCTTTTCTCTTGGCTGAAGTCTTCTATTTATAGGAGAGAAACTCTTGATGACTTTCTTCATGCTTGCTGCGCAAGAATAAATAGAGCCGTTGAGATGAAACTGAGTTCTGAAAGTTGAGATCGATCTCTAAATCTGCTGAAGCTTTCCTTTGTACTTTGTTGCTTGCTACGTGAGACATGAGCTTTGTACAACTCATTTCTTTTTTACTTCTTGCTGTAACATAAGTCTTGAGCCCAAAGAAAAGGCTTTTCTTGTACTAGGTAGCTTTTCTTGTCATGTTGTGAGGTGACCAAAAAGAGAATGTCCAAGGGATAATAGTTTTGTATTTGTCTTACATCCTTGATGTGTTGTTGAAAATATATTGGTTCTTCTCATGCCAACCTTTTTGCATATGATATTAAATATGTTCTTTTTGTTTATATGCACATTTGTAGTAAGCTTCAAATAATATTTCCTTGTCATGACATGGCTTATAATCAAATATTTATTGCTTCCTTAAATGTGACATTCTTAGTGCCTTTCATATTCCTGTGCGTTCTTGGCTTGTTTTGTACTAAAGTCCATACTTGAGACCAATGCTTGAGATCAATCTCTTCATCATACTTTGGTGCTTTTCTTGATAATCATATAATGCCTTTTAGCTTAAAAAGAAACACTCAAGAGCACAAGTTATATAACAAATAAAATCAGAATTAATAAAGTTTAATTTAATTAGTTTGTTATCTTTAAAACTTAAAATAAAGGATTTAGATTTTATATCAACAGAATTCGCCAAAGGTTGTCAGGAGTGCCAAAAACATGCTAGGATCCAGCGTGTGCCTGCAAGCGAATTACATTCGATAATCAAACCTTGGCCATTTAGGGGTTGGGCTTTGGATGTGATTGGACAAGTTAAACCTAAGTCATCAAAAGGCCATAACTATATCCTGGTTTGAATATATTATTTCACTAAATGGATAGAGGCAATTCCCCTAAAAGAAGTTACCCAAGATGAGGTCATAAATTTTATTCAAAAATATATTGTATATACGTTTGGCATTCCAGAAACCATAACTACGGATCAAGGATCTGTGTTCACTGGTCAAAAGATGGTAAAATTTGCTGAAAACACGGGTTTTAAACTATTGACTTCAACACCAAATGCTCAAGCAAATGGTCAAGTTGAAGCAGCAAATAAGAGCCTTATTTCCATTATTAAAACGAAAACTAAGGGCAGACCCAAGAATTGGCACGAGGTTATTGGCGAAGCTTTGTGGGCATGTCGAACATCTCCCAAAGAATCAACGAATACCACACCATTTAGATTGACATTTGGTCATGATGTTGTATTACCAGTCGAAATTTTGCTCTAATCAACCAGAATTCAAAGGCAATTCGAAATTCCAACAAACCATTATTGGAATATGATGTTAGATGAATTGGTTGATCTGGACGAAGAAAGGTTAACAACACTAGAAGTCCTTGCGAAGCAGAAGGAAAAAGTGAAATCAAAGTTATTCGTTCAAGGGGAGTTGGTGTGGAAAGTCATTCTGCCAATGGATAAGAAAAATCGAATCTTGGAAAAGTGTTCTCCCAGCTGGGAAGGACCATGGCAAATATTAAGAGTCTTTTCGAACAATGCGTATGAGATCGAAGAATTGAACGATGACCAAAGAATTTTGCGCATAAACGGGAAATATTTGAAGAAATATAGACCGATGCTACAAGAAATTAAAACTGTACAAGAATAGTTCGAAAAGGAGAAACAAAACATGGCATTGTTTAAGATAAATGCCAACTAACGGGAAGGTTACATTAATATTCCCAAAAAACGGATAAAACAACCAGCCCTTACAATACAAAAGCGTAGACCAAAAGAAGCTTAAGATGCTAAAAGACGCTACCAGTGATGAGTAATGCCACAAACTTCGATAAGCCATCGAATTTCGGAATCAAGACGGTAGCGAAGGCATAAGTTATTTAAAGCATACTCATCATCATCAGCCGGAAGATAACCACGGTAATTTCCCCGCCTCATCCCATCTCCTGGGCAGTTATGCCAGTTATTGCAGAATCTACGGCGAACCATGCCTAGGGGCATGTACCTATCGTACCAAGTACATCGAAACCTGAAGGAGGTAGTACCTCCCAAAATATCCACTCGATAGCGAGAGATATGCCTAGTCATCACAAGATCCCAGAGATCTTTCAGGAGTTCACCCTCGTTTACGGGAGGCAGAGCAGTAGCCTTTATTAAAAGGTGAAAGTACTTGGCACTATTTGAGTGAGCAGCTTCAGCATTTGACAACAATCGTCGTATTGTGCCAAAGTTTGGGGTAGCATGCAGCATGTGCTGAGAACACCTGAGAATACAGAACATAGGGTTCCCATGATCCTATAGACGGTTCATGAAAACAAGTTTTTCATGAGTTAGGTCAAGATCAGTGAGTAGTGGAATGCAATCGGTTAAAACAACCCTAGAAACTGCAGGATCCCTGTAGAGCGCTGCATGCCTCTTGTTGGTTCTCTGGAAGTTGAAGAAATCGTACATGCTGTGAGCAGCAACTCTTGCAGCAATGTTGATTAGCAAATCATCAGTCAAAAGATCCATCTTTAGAGGGAATTTTTCTTCTTAAGTGGAGAAAGAAAGAAAATAGAGATGATGGAAGCTTGCAAGATAAGTTGAAAGATTTATAGACAAAGGAGTTGAGGAGTTGAGAGGAGTTACGTTTGTACGGTTTACCTACCCTATCCAGATGCACACGCGTGGAAAAAAGATCAACGGTAGCAGATGCGCTTTGAAAAGGGGAAAGTGGTAAAAAATATATTTAATTTGTGTGGTTATTATTATCATTATGTGGAAAAAATTACGGTTTCCTAGGCCGGTTAACTTGTACGTTTTTTCACAAAAAGAGACTTTTTGGTTTCTCATCATTGCGTTTTATTGAAACTTGTTCCAAGTTTCAATTTTGTAATTTTTTATGAATTGATAGATAGAGTTGTGTAAGAAAATTTTAAAATATTATCAAAAATGGTTGTTGAACCATTAATAAATTACAAAACTTAAGGAACAAAGTATTTGAAGTTTGGAACTCACGAAGAGTTTTTAAATTACAAATTTAGAAGTGAGTTTGTTCATTTGATTTTTATAATCACCAAGCCTTTCGTTAAAAGCTTTGTCATCTTTCGTAAGTGCGGCTATCTCTTGTTGAGACAGTTTAGACTCTTTGGCTTTTTGTATGGCCACTTGAGCTTCCTGCTTCATGAGGTTTTCTTGGGCTAGGAGTTTGCTCTTCTGGGTTTCCAAACTTAGAATCTCTGCCCTGTATTTTGCAATGGTAGAATCAATTTCTGCTACCTTTTTCTGGTTAATTGGAATCTCCTGTCGAAAGACCTCAAGCTTGGCTTTGAAAGTAGCCACTTCATCTAGCAATTGATCACAACGCAAAGTTTTTTCTTCGAGCTTGGCTTGGGCAACTCTCTTCTATTGAAAACTCTGGCCAACACCTTCCATAAGAGGTGCTAGTGCTCGAGAGAATTCTTGAATCTTCAATCCAGGGAGGAGGGCACTTAATCTGCAAAGTAACTCTGTCACTTCAGCAATGATATTATCATCTTGTTCGATAGAGTCAAATAGGTCGGCTTCCAAGACCTTACTCCGAAGCTCTACAAGAAGATTCTCCTTCGAAGTTTCTTACACATTATCAACGGAGACATGGGAGGATTTTCCAGTACTCCTGGATAGGAGAACGTCTTGCGCCAATAAGTCAAAAGCATCTAGAGGATTGGCCTTCTCAAGCTGATCGAGATCTTCCTGACTGATAACCTTGGCAGGCTGGACATTTTTAGCTGGCGCAACTTCAGCCAGTGGCTTTTCACCTGGAACATTTGTTTGGACCAGACCGGTAGTTTCATCTCTCGAAGCAAGAATATATTGGTCCGCAACATCATCGAAGCAAGAATATATTTAAAAGACCGGTAGTTTCATCTCTCAAAATTGCACTTTGCTCTTCTCAAATCGTAACCCTTGTTTTCTGAATAGTCTTTAGCTTAAATAGGCACATAATTTCGCCCAAAATCGTGTCACGTTTTTAGTAAATCGTGCCACGATTTGCCTTGTGTAACAAGATACTGAATTAGGGTTTCACCAAATCGTGTCACGTTTTTGCAATCGTGACACGTTTTCCTTAACTTCAAAACACTGCATTCTGCCTGAGAAATCGTGTCACGTTCACCAAATCGTGACACGATTTTAGTCTTTGATTTTCTTCAGTTTTCTTGCTTTCTTGCTGCTTAAGTTGCCTTGTGAACTCCAAAATGTGATAGTATTTACATAAAAATTACGTAATGACAGCATGTCATCAATCGATTATGTCCTGTATCAATTTTGGTTAGCCAATTTAGCTTCTTAAAAAAAACACCTACATCAACTCAACCAACTAAATATCCCCATCATCAAACAACAACCAAATAAAATGCCAACACTTCACGATAAGAAATAAAAAATAAATGAATTGTTAAGTGTTATGAAGTTATGCATATAATGAAAGAACCAATCTTGTATATGATAATACAAATGTTGCTTAGTTCATCTCGTTTATTTTGAATCTTATCTCTTTTAGCATCCACACCAAGCCTTCTTTTTGTTTTTATGTTGACAAAATTATGATAATAGTTTATAAACACAACAAAGTTTCTAAGCTTCTTATTCGGCTGACCTCTAGTTTACGCTAACCGAGCTAGTTGGCCTGAGAAACATTGTCACAACCACTGATACGGTTTTTCAAAAAATTTAGTCACGACTCTCTGAAAGTGTGTTTTTTTAGAGAACACAGTCTTATTGGAACAAAAATCTCTGGTCCAAAACAAAAATAGGACACAAACAAATTCTAGAAAGGTGCGCACGCTGGCACGAACATCTTATTATTTTTTAATCTTTTTTTTCATCTTAGCCCGATTGATCGTAAAACAGGTCAAAGATGGACATCGATCGAACCCGATCAAATATCGCGTTGTAGACATCAAAACATGATGTTTTTTTTACGAAATTTTGATCATTAGAAAATGATAAGAAAATATCCCAAACGGAGTAAACATTATGAATGACACTTTGATTGTAGAAAAAAACATGGATGAGTAAACATTTACTTTTCACCAATTTAACCATGAATCGATAGTGAGAACATGATATGATTGGTGTAGAACGTATGTGTAGACCGTAGTGTAGACGTATTTCGATACATACATAAATACATACATTTGAAAAGAAAAAAGAAAAAAAGATTACTACACTATTACTCCATTTTTGTGCGAGTCGAAACCCTTCTCCTCCTTTCACTTGTATCTTTTCCATTCATTCATTCATCACCGTAGCTAGCTACCATCTTTTCCAATCTTCCAAATTAGGGTTTACAACAATTCCCAATCTCCGGTTAGATCCATCCACCTACTCCGCCGTCATGTTCTGGAAGCTTCCCTCCATCTCCGCCACTTCCCCGGTCACTTTCTTACTCTCACTCTTCATTACTTCTACCATCACTTCATTATTTACCAATACTTTATTTGCTAATTAATTACTACTTAGCTTAATTATCGTTTTTTTTTGCTTCCGTTGTCAATGAAAATTTCAGTATCTTTAGTTAGCGAATTACTCAATTAATCAATATTTTGTGTGTAATTTTTCTTAACCTAACTATAATAAGGTGTTAATTTGAGTTTAAAGTTGTATAATCAGATTACTGAAAATTTTATGAAAAAAGGAAGAAAAGAATCCAATAGATTTTTAGCTTTTTGTGTTTTTGTAGATTTGAATTCAAATTTTAAAGGAAGTTCCGGTTATCGTCTTTTTGCGATGGAAGTTTTTGTTAATTTGAATAGGCAGTTTTCGGAATCTTGCTTTACTTTTTCAAGATTATCATATTTTTAATGATAGATTATTTAATTGAAATTATTAAGATGGCCACTTGGTTCTACAATCAAAGTCAACGGTGGTTGAAAGCTTGCCTAGCTTATTTACTTGCTTGATGTCTCATTTTGTGTTGTTGATGTTATATAGGTCGAGGCAGTATTGGACAAGGAGAACTACACGTTGGAAGAGCTTCTGGATGAAGAGGAAATAATACAGGAATGCAAGGCCTTAAACAGCCGTCTCATTAACTTGTATGTTTCTGATCAGTTCCATATAACAGACTTGTTCCTTCCCTAATGTTTTTCAGCAATTCCTGTGCTTATTTTGGTTTGTTGTAGTCGAATTATGTTGAATAATCAGTGTAGCTGTCCCACTGTAGTGGAAACTAAGGCTTATTTGTTGTTGTTGTCTTACTTATTTTCTGTATTCCCATTTTTATCTTTAATATTGTGTGAGAGTAAGTTTAATTACACAGATGATTCCATGAAAGCTAATTGTTGATTTTTTATTTCAGTTTGAGAGAGATGCCTCAGGTTGAGCAATTGCTTCGCTACATCGTGGAAGAACCACCAATTGATGCTGAAAACAAACGGATCTTCAAGTATGCAGTTTTAACAAATAGTTTGTTTAAAAAGAGCTTATGTATTAACTTTCTTGTTTACCTCATTTTTGCATCTGATCATTGATCTATGGTTTAGGTTTCCGTTCATGGCCTGCGAGATCTTTACGTGTGAAATTGATGTCATTTTGAAGACCTTGGTCGAGGAAGAGGAGGTCTATACTCCATTTTCATGACACACTTTGATTTTGTTCATTTATACGACGATGCTTTGCTTGTATTTGATGCTGCTTACCATTTTTGTTATTGCAGCTGATGGATTTGTTGTTCTCCTTCTTGGAACCTGAACATTCTCATAGTCCCTTACTGGCTGGGTACTTCAGCAAGGTATATGTTTGACAGTCGAAACTTTTTGTTTTTATGACATTTTATCTACAGTAACTATGTTGATTTATTGAAATCACTTGTTTGGTGCTAATTTCTTGCCATTTCCAGGTTGTTGTTTGTCTAATGGTCCGGAAGACGGCGCAACTTATCAGTTATGTTCAAGTAAGTAGAGCAATTTTGATTTGTAGTAGTTTTTTTAAGGAAAAAACTTATATATAGTTAATAGGTACAGTTTTTCCTGTTCTCGAATAAAAATATGACATCTTTATTATTTCTTTTGAATGATAACCATCGTTAAAAAAAAACTTCTATCTGAAGTCCACTCCCTCAATTGCAAGAAACAGCCGAAAAAACCCATCATCATCTTTTCATTTTCTTCTACTGTGGCCAACAATCCCACATAGACTATTGCTTTTCGGTTACCGCCACATAACAATATTCGCCCACTTCTCCCTCTTCTTGAGCCCCATCATCATATGTAATACTTCGCAAAAACAATCCTAACTGCTCATCATATGTAATACTTTGCAAAAACAATCGTCATGAACGATGTGACAAGCGCAGCAAAACCCTCCGGTGGGGTTTCTTTTATTGTTTTCATGAGATTTCGTTTCCAATGTTGCATCGTGGGATCCGTGAATGACAAATGTGAGAGTTATTATACATTATAGATCTGTAACGCGGTGGGGTTCCGCCATCATCAGCTCTCAGGGGTGGTGATTTGTCGTCGTCGAGAATGAAGTTGGCAATGGATGATGACAGTTGGCAGAGAAGTTCGATTGATGGGTTGCAAAGACAAAACGATTGGAAAGACGAAACTAACGGAGGTTAATCATCTAAATGAATTTAAATTAAATTGGCCAGGTGTCATATTTCTATTCGAGAACAGTAAAAAAATGGACCTATGTAACTGCATATAAGTTTTGTCCTTTTTTTTTTAATTACAGTATGGATTTAGGATCCTCTCCATTACCATAGCTTTGAAGAGTTTTGAAGTATATATTAAATGATTGGACCCACCAAATGTCACATTATTGTATTTGTATTCCCAAAACTCTGGTAATGGAGAAAATGGAGAGGATCTCGACCCTACAATGTGATATTTTAGATTTTTAAGTGGGCAGCAAACTACCACTGGGTATAAAACATTTTCCTTTTGTCCGTAGCATCTTTGTGCGAAGCAGTCTGTAGTCTACTTTAGAATTAACCTGTATGTTACATGGTATCCTTGTGAAATGGTCTTGCATTCATTCTTCAGCATACTTTCTGCAGGCTCATCCACATGTATTTCGCCAACTGGTTGATTTGATAGGCATTACATCCATCATGGAGGTAAACATCTATCTAGTAGCTAGAATATAATTGAGATCTTGCTAATGTGTTAGAATGGGTTCTGAGATAATTTCTTTGCACAGGTTTTGGTTCGACTAGTCGGTGCTGATGACCATGCATATCCCAATTTTATAGATGTGATGCAATGGTTGGCTGAGAGCAACCTGCTAGAGATGATTGTTGATAAATTAAGTCCCTCGGTAAGCGAACCATTTATATTTCCTCCAACCAGATGGTCCTGATTAGCTATATGTTGTATATCCACCAAGCTGCATAAAAACATCATAATGTTGAACACATCTTGTGGGAGGCTAGTTTATTCATTAATTGGTAGATGATCCTCGGGATGGTTAATAAAATTTGATTGTGCTCTTGTTCATTCAGATTTCATGAAGCCATACCCTTCTGTGAGTGGAAAAATATGAAGAGAAAAACAATCCTTTGGGATACTGAAAGATGAATAGTTTGAATTTTGTAGGATCTTTGCTTCCATATTATCTTTTATAAATAATCTGACAACTGTTTCCTTTTTGTTCGGACCAGAGCCCTCCTGAAGTTCATGCCAATGTAGCTGAAACATTGTGCACAATAACTCGAATTCCATCATCTACTTTAGCAATTAAGCTTTCAAGTCCAAGGTTTGCATTGCAAGGCTTAACTTCTTGCTTTCTTAGTATAGACCTGCGTATTAATAGTAACTTTTTTATTATTTCAGTGTTGTTGCAAAAATTCTGGATTACGCATTGGAAGATTCACAATCAAAGTCTAGCCTTGTAAACTCACTTTGTGTGTGTATTTCTTTGCTGGATCCCAAAAAATCAGCTGTTTCCTCTTCGTTCTTTCATTCATTCCGAAGTCAAAACATGTATGAGCCACCAATTCCTGTAAACCCAGATACTATTGGTGCAATGCTCCCTAAACTGGGTAAGTATAATTTCTGTTATCTCCACTGTGTTCAACATTAGGATTTTCCATTTATTTATGTTTTCATGTTTGGAATGATACGTTCCTTGTTGAGAGAAGAAAAAAAGACATGTTGAATACTGGGTGTTTCAACAGCTTCATAGTCGAGTCGATTTTATATAGGCTCATGGCAAGAAATACATATTCATATCAGAGATATTAGTTCTATTTACCTGATACGATATGATGTGCCTACACGAAAATCCTAAACAATAAAGTCAAAGATCATATTATATTTTCAACATTCTTTAACAAAATTAAAGTTATTTAGAAAAGCTTATAGGTTTTTTCAATTATGTTATGTTATGCATAGTCATTTTGATGAATATTAAGATTTTGAAAAAAATACACCAAGAGGGTGAAGTCTCTGCTATACAGGAGGTATGTTAAGTGGAACCCCTGTGGACTTCTATGTTTTACTTGGTTTGAGACTTTCAACTTAAGATTTCAATTTAAGAACTATTGATTATCTGATTATTGAGTTTCGTTTCTAATAGACGTTTGCTTCCGGATTCTTACCAACAGCTATCAAAACACCATTGGTTAAAATGTTGTGCAACTTAGTTTTGTTTGGCTTTTCTTTTTTTGGGGAGGGAGGGTGTTGTAGTTGATCAGTTATGTTCCTTTATTATTATTATTATTATTATTATTATTATTAATAATTAATAATAATAATATTATTATTATTATTATTATTAATAATAATAATAATAATAATAATAATAATATTATTATTATTATTATTATTATTATTATTTTTTTTTTTTTTTTTTTTTTTTTTCTGAATTAGAGTCTTAAAGAATGATACATAAACATTTTACTTCTCTTTTGTACATAATCTGGCACATCTTGTTTGAGCTGCCTTGTCACATCATCATTAAGGTTTCATATCTTGTCTACAGGGGATTTACTTGTGGTTTTGGACGTGTCATCCGATGACAAGGTATTGCCTACTACATACGGTGAATTGAGACCTCCACTTGGCAAGCATCGATTGAAGGTTCGTCGTATTTTTTCACAAATTTGATGTGGCTGCCCCTTTAGAACTAGGTCGTAGTTGGTCCATTGAGATTGATTTTATGCCACAGATAATCATCATTGTGTACCTTGAGCACTCTTAAATTCTCTGTTTTAATATCATATTTTAATGCATTTTCTTCCTCTGATCATTTCCTATTTATTTCAGATCGTGGAATTTATTGCAGAACTTTTAAAAACCAGAAGTGAAGTGGCGGAAAAAGAATTGGTCAACTCAGGAACTATTGGACGAATTGTTGACCTTTTCTTTGAGTAAGCAACTTTTGAAATTCCAGTTTTACAGAGTTCAGTAGATGTCTAAAATAATCTTGATCTATTGTGCATAGGTGTTTCTCACTCTTTATACATTTATCTACTAATACAGGTATCCTTACAATAACTCATTACACCATCACATAGAAAGTATCATATTGTCATGTTTGGAGAGCAAAGCTGATGCTAGTGTTGATCACCTTCTCCGAGATTGTGATTTGATTGGGAGGTTTCTCAAATTAGATAAACAATGTATTCTTTCTGCTGAAGGCAATCAGGTAAATGGATGCCTCAAACTACATACATAAGAATTGTGTGTGTATTCGGTCACCGATATACAGCTCTTAAAAGTATGACGCTGAGAAACACGACGCACTTGGAATTTTTTTTTGATAGCATGTGAAATTCAGCTATCTTGATTTTCTTCATGTTTTTATTGAAATAGAAGTGAAAAGAAAGATAGATCAAACATGAGTTCATGTGATGTATCCTATATGCAATGTTTAGGTGTACTAGAACATCTTTTAACTGAATTTGTGTGATCTTGCAGCGAACAGTACCTGCATCTGGAAAACCGGCAACACGGGTAGGAAACATTGGACATATTACCCGGATTGCTAATAAACTCATTGATTTGGCTCATAACCAAAGCCACATTCTGTCACGTCTTCAGGTTAGTTTTCTATAAATTCAGGAAACAAGGTTAATGGTTTTCATAGTAAATACTAAGCAGTATATGAAACTTTGCCAAATTTTATATTAATATTAAATATCAGAAAGATTTGTAGTAGAATAAATGCCTTGAATTGAATTCTTGAAGAATTTGCTTACAAGGCCATCAAAGAAGTTTTGGTATCTCTTATTAATAGTCTTGTTTAGTTCATTTTGTTCTGCTTTGAGGATAAGAGCCGATAATGTGTTTAGTACACTTTTTGAAAATTGTTTACATAACGATAGCATCAAAGGGGTTTAGGCTTTAGATCCCCGTGCAAGGTCTTCTATTCTAAAGAAGGGTCATCATTTTGTACATGTTACTCTGCACTTTCTTGTTCTCTCAGTCTCTCAGTTGAGTTAAACACGAGGTTGAACTTTCTTCGGGAAATTATGTTTGGATGAACAATCTTTATTTAAAATTTGTAGGAGAATCATGAGTGGAATGAATGGCAAGCTACCGTTCTTCAGGAGCGCAATGTGGTTGAGAATGTTAACCGCTGGGCTTGTGGGTAAGTTCTGATTTCAATTATCAAGCTCTAAGGTCCTAGAAAAAGTGTCAGTGTATTTCTTTGGCATAATGTCTTTATTGATGGTGTAAATTTTGGTTTAGTGGTATATTGTTGGTAAACATAGGCAAGGCTTATGTTTTTATTCATATATCTGTATGTTAACAGCTCCTTTCATAAGTCATAATAACATGTGGGGTAAAATGTTGTCATATCTACTGGTATTAGAGTACCAAAAGCTTTTAAATTGGCAAGGCTATGTCTTCCCTTAAATGGGTAGTCATATCATGACGCATGTGATTATCCTGAGTAACAGGCGTTTGGTGGGCTTGATTTTCTGTGTTTGACATTAAAAACACAGGGAAGTGGATGTTATGAGTCCTTTATTATTTTGGTTGATATTTTATTTTCCTTGTTATGTGTGCAGACGTCCAACTGCATTACAAGATAGGATGAGGGATAGTGATGATGATGATATTCATGACAGAGACTATGATGTTACGGCATTAGCAAATAATTTGAGCCAGGCTTTTGGATACAAAATTTATGGAAATGATGACAATGAAGAGGTTTGTTTTTATTTGGATGTCCGTGTGTGTGCTTTCATCTGCCCCCCTCCCCCACCCATTTGTTTTTCATGTTGGATACTCATGTTGGATACTGCAACCTACATATTCTGGATTAATGCAATAATGATCTTAATTACAGGAACATGGCGGTGTTGAGCGAGATGATGAGGTAACAGTTTTAATTATTTATGGTAACTAAAGTAATTGTATTTGATTGATTTCACAGATTTTGAGAACCACTTTGGCTCTTTTAATGTCTTTCTCACTTCAGAATTTGGTGACTATTCCATATGCTCATTATGGCCCTGTGTACTTCATCTATATATGGAGTAACCATTTGACACGTTCTGTGGCTTGTAACTTGTATCTTTAATATTTCAAACATCGGTTGCTTTACTTTTTGTCTGTCTCCTAGTCAAGAAGTAATCAGCCGAAGCATGTAATGACAGGAAAATAGGGATAAACCTTAATTAAAGAGTTCAGAATCACAGGCTCATCACTCTGACACACCATTGAAACAGAAAACCGAAGACAATATCAGAGAACTTTGAGGTTTTGGAGATCTTCCTGTCTGAAGGCCCAAGTATTCATAATAGATTGAGTGGATGCCTTCTTCCCTAAATTTCCCTTCCTTCTATCATTATTTCTATTCTTTCCCACCCTTCTTGCCATGGAGGAAGAGTTGTTACTACTGCCCCAATTCGTTGTTCCCCCTTATTCATGATTTACCTGTGTGGTGGTTTAGCGGGTCACATGTACACGTCATATAGTCCTAGAATATGGGCTACGAGACTCAACCCAAAGCTAGCTCAAGGGGTGAGGATCCCCAAGCATTAAAAGGCTACTTTGACTATACTGTATTTCTACTCGATATGGGATGTCATAATTCACCATCACAGTGCCAAGAAGACAATTCAGTTGGTGAGCTGAGGAATGCTGAAGTCGTTCCAACCAAGTGGTCTAGGGTTCAAATTCTGGAAACTAACTTGACCACTAATTTACTACCATTTGCCTATAAAACAAAGAATCCCCCTCACACCCAATGCAATGAAAACAACCCAAGACGGCTGCAATGAAAGTGGCTAGGGTTTCCAACACCTCGTATTCCTAGGATTAGACATTTAGGGCCCGTTTGGTGCACATGATATGATAGAGATAGGATATGATATGAAATTGGATAAGGATAGGAAATGATATAAACATGATAACATTTATCCTATCACATGTTTGATGCACACATGATAACAAATATAATATCATATATTTCACAATTAAATGACATAATTACCTTTGTAATTAATTCTAATTAAATGTAATTAAACTATTATTAATTACACAAAGTTATAAAAAAAATTGTCAATCGTCTTGTTCCTTATTTTAGGGGTGCCGTCATCTTCATTCTTAAAGTTCAATAAAAAAAAATCATGGTTTCTTCAATTAAAAAAAAATAGTTGTCTTTGTTGAAGATAATAATACAAAATTCTTAAACTCTTTGTTTCATCCCTTTTCAAATTTAACTTGAGTACAAAATAGATAATCAAGAAAAAAAACAAAAAATTAAGCAAATTGAGGAAAAAATGATTGTAGGTTGGAATTGGGGTCGGATCTGTATCAAATAGAAGAGATGGCGATGAAGAGTTATGGAGGAACAAGTAGAAGTCGATGGATGGAGAGCAAAGAGAGCATGAGTGATGAATTGAGAGAGGGCAAAATAAACATTTTAGTGCTAATCATGATAGGATAATTCTAACCCACCAAAAACTAAGGATAAAAATAACAGAGGGTGGGTAGGATAGGATAAGAAATGGGTTTAAGTTATCCTTTCCTATTGATGCACCAAACAACAAATTGAATCAGGATATGATAGTTTTATCATATCCTGTCTTCCTATCCTGTGCACCAAACGGGCTCTTAGAGTATGGAAAAATGATTGTGTTCCCAATAACAAATTTTGGATAAGCTTTAATGTCATATCGAAAACTTGGGCTTAGTCTAACTCAAACCCAAAGTCAACTGCAATGGAGGCGGCTAGCTTTTCCAACACATAGCAATCTTGCCGTTTTCGATAGCTGATTTGTTTGTATAAGTGTTCTACTGTATAGTAATCTTACATTCTTTGTTCTTGGATCAAATGTAGGATGTCTACTTTGATGATGATTCTGCTGAGGTAGTCATATCGTCCCTTAGACTTGGTGATGATCAAGGGAGGTGAGTATTTATTCTCATATTCTTATAGCCAGTAATTTTTGTTAGGAGAAATGTGATCTTCTTGTTTTATCAGGCAGTGCGACATATTTATGCCAAATGCAAAATTACATTAAGAACTCACTTATCTTTACACACAAAACATGTTATAGAATGGCAGCTACTGTTTTAGAATGCTTTTCGCCCCCTTCTTTTCATAAACGTATTTCTGCTTAATTTTAAACCCAATTTTTCACAAGGCTCTGCTTAATTTTTTGTTTTTTTCTTTCACCTTTAACATTAATTCATTTGAATATTTCATTAATTTATCAATCTGTGTCTGTGCCTGCTTGTTGCTGGATTTACATGATTGTGCTTGTGTTTTGTTCTTCAACCCTTTTGGGACAATGCCCAGTTTAAGGTGCATTGCTTTATGGTTTTATTCCCCTTCATTTTTGTGGATGAATACTTAATTTGGCAGTCAAAGCTTTGGATGTCCAAAGTGTTTTCTATTTCAATCCAAATGTTGATATAAGTTGGTACTATTTGTTTTATGCAGCAATCTGTTTACAAACTCCAACTGGTTTGCATTCCAAGATGACAGAATTGGTGATGCCAATGGGGGCACATCATCCTCTGAGATGATGGATGAGATAAACTTGAATGGAGCTGTAAATGGTGGTGGCAACAGTAGTGATGATGATGAGGTGGTGGTTGGAGAGGATGAAGAATTGGTTGATAGCAAAAATACTGTGAATGGTACGTCTAGTTCAAACGCAAACACACCTAGTGGATTAACTGGTAGTGATGCCATGAATGAAGGCACTATAGATTTTGAAAGTGAGAAGGCAAGCACTTCACATGATATGGGTCTCTACAAGTTTGAGGTAACAGACAATGAGGACTTGTTTGGCGATCGGCCTTTACCAGATTGGGTGGGATGGAGTGACCCATCAGATATGCAAGTTGCTGGCCCAAGTATGAATCCTTTTCTGGATCATAGTGAATCAGGTAATAATTTGTCTAGTAAGTCTCAATTAGGTGACCAGAATCTGAATTCTTCAAATGGGGAATCTGTACCATCAAATGGGTCACCAGTTAGTAGTGATTCAACGGATGCTGGTGGGGACTCAAGTCAAAGATCGGTAGCTGTACCCTCTTTATTTGAAGAGGATGTGGAGTTTGTAGGTGTAGAGTTAGAAGGCACGGGTAAGGCAATGGAACATGCACTAAAAGAAGGTATAGTTGGGGAAGCAGGGCCATTAAAAAGAAACGGATCCCCAAAAGTGCCAGAAAAGGAAAATACCGAAGAGGGTAGTCCTGGTGGGAAGGAGTTCAATGATGCAAATTACTGGAGGGTTGATCAAGAGGTTGCTGTTCTAGAGTGATGTACAAGGTGGTAAATACTGATTCAGTTTCAGTTATGCAGCAAATTAGTGTACAGTATATTTTTTGTTTCAGTTAGGATCTGATTCAGTTTCAGTTTGAGATATTAAAGCATGTTTATTAATTTGAAGTTTTGCCTTCTGCAAGTGATTAAAGGAAGTTCCTGCATTTATTGAATACTTGAGTCTACACGTGTGACCAAACTTAAATTTCATGCATGTTCTCTCTTTTCTTAAGCCCGTATCTTAAGTATGCTTGCGGTTTATAAGCTTTTATGTGAAATTGATGATCTAAGTTACAAAATGATTTAACGTTTTAACATTATTCATGTTTATATGGTTTAAAGAAATGGCGGGGAGGTGGTTAACTGTTGTAGGATTATGTAAAAAATTACTTCTGTAGGATTTTGTTGTCAAATTTCCTTCTGGCAGCTCTCAGTCTTTACGGTAAATGAATTCTATTTCAATCAATTTATTGTGGAATTACTACATTTATTAAGATAAGTTAATTGAAAAAAATTAGAATTTGATAACATATACATTTTGAAAGAGGCGAGATTAAATGACACTAAATGTCAATTTTGGAGACTAACAGTATTAATAACTTCATCTAAGAACTTAAAAAAAAATAACAACTTCATCAAAGAAATAAAATTTACCTTGTTAATTGTTTTTATCTAATTGTTGAATAGGACTTTATGGCAACTGTTATTCTCTTTATTTCGTTCTTTTTTTCTTTTTTTTGAAGCAAGCAAATTTAAGGTGTTTCATTCACAATAACAGTAGCAATACAAAAAGGAATTACATCAAAGTATTGCGTGAAGCATTTCTCGTGCAAGAGCATGAGCGCTACTGTTTGCTTGACGCCTAGTAAAAACAACTACAAGTTGTTATAGTGATAAGTAAAGTTCTACAATTTTGAATAATCGAACCATACTCAGAGAGATTTATCTTACTATTGCGCACATCATCCACAACCATTTTACAATCTAGCTCAAAAATCACATTGTGGTATCCTAATGAAGAAATCCATTGAATGCCTTAGTACAAACCCAAACTTCACCCGCTATTGTCATCACAGCCTCACAATAAGTTGTCAAAGCAGCAACAAATGTGCCTTTCTCATCACGAAGACACGCTCCCATGCTTACTTTTTTTTCTGTTGTAAAAAATGCTGCATCAATGTTACACTTAAAATAATTTGGAGGAAGAGGTTGCCAATACACAGGTTGCACATAACGGGACAGAGAACCATTCAAACAAAATGGGACAAACGAAGTGTCAATAATGTTTACAAGTATAATACCACAATTGATTTTTTAAATTGTCACAGCGTAGTCACACAATACCTATATTTAAGAACAAATGCAGTATGTGTGAAAAAAATCTAAAGCTTCTACTCCCAATATTATAAACTTCCTGTCTCATATTGGAGTCCCTCATATTGTATGACATTTAAAGTAGTTAAACTCGTTAAGAAAGCTAATTAATAGGCAAATACCATTAGTCAGAGGGATTCAATATATCATCGAGTCAATTCAAGAATCAAACAAATGAACTATATATAGTTACAACTCGGCTCATTTAGTTAACAAATAATTTTTTAGTTGAAGTTCAACTCATTTAATTCGTGAAACAAGTTCAACGAATTAATTGTTGAGTCAGACTCCAAACTACTTTTGAGTTGGCACAATTCACTACTAATGATAAGGTTAAAAAGTGTGATAAATAGTGGGTTGCTGCCATTATTCTTTTCTCAATACAACAAATCCCCACAAATATAAGGGTTTAATTAAAATAATAGTAATTTAATATATATACTTTAAAACTCTTCAAAACTATTGTAATGAAGAGAACCCTAACTCTAGTAAATGATGGAGTAATGATTTATCATTCAAATCAATACAACTAATAATTTACTTAAGAAACCGAGCACACCCAAAATATGACACTTTTTATGAGACAAAATTTGTACTTTCTCTTTTCTCAACTCCTGTAATTATCTTTTCCATATCATTCCTGAGGAATAATTTTATAAAATAAGTTATAATTTATCTTTTTCATAAACAATTAATCATGTTTCTTAAGATGTGTGTCATGCACTAAAATGATATACTCCATTCGGTCACATTTATAAACAAAAATCAATATTTTATGTTTATTAAATAACTAATGTATTTGGTTCAATATTTAGACCAAATACACTAGCTATTCAATGAATTTAAAAAATTGTTTTTTTGCTTATAAATGTGATCAAAGAGTAAATTTTCACTTATATTTTCATTGTTATTTTAATCATTAAACCCGTTAGTTTTTGGAGAAAAGATGATCCTTATATAGATAATGATAACAGTAACATATTTTCTTTCTACAAATACTAAGGTTTTAAAATAGGATGGAGTTCATAATAAAAGACCGAGGGAGTAGCAATAAAGTAGGAAGATGCTTCTCTATCCCAATGCAAAACAAGCATAGTCCAAAAACTACGGCTTTGAAACTGAGAAGAAAGGGAATTCAACTCATTGGAACGTGTTTTCTTTTGTCTTTGCAATTTGTGAATTGGCACGCCCTATAAATCATAATATATCTTCTTCTTATTAGGACACAAATCATCTTCCAATTGCCTTCTTGCTCTTTTGACTTGTAATTAACTTGTCTAATGTCTAGCTAATTTTTGTTCAAAATTTCTCCATGTCAGTGGTTTCTTCTGCGTGCTAGCTATTTTCTTTTCATATAAAAATTGCTTCCTCTAACTATACTACTAGTTGTGGGACAAATTTTATTGTCTCGGCCATCTCTAATGAGGGAAAGATAAATAAAAATATGATGAAAAATGCTAACAAGGGTATAAGGACCCTAGTTAAAAAAACAAATATAGCAAAAATATCTTGTTTAATCAAATTCTTAAGAATATATAAAAAAATCTTTTAAATGTAACATTTTATTTGTTTTTTAAGTAAAAAACAACTTTTTAGGTTTATGAAATAATTAATATATCTGGTCATATTTTTAGACCAAATACATTAGTTATTCAATAAACATAAAATATTATGTTTTGCTTATAAATGTGAGCGGATGAACTACGTAGTAACAAAAATGTAAAAGAAAATAATATGAGAAATTAATAATAGAGATCAAAATGACCTAAATTTTATGTTGGAGGGGTTGAAAGAAAAGAAATTAAATGTAGTGGAGGCAAATCCCGAAAAGGTCCGGGCATCAAAACGGCGAGATAGGTGGAGAGGTGCCGTTTGCATGTGAAAGTAATAAAAACAGTCAAATTTTTGAATTGTGGTATTCAGTTCCTCCACGTACATTAATTTGGTCTTTTCACACCCCCACGTGTGCTTAGTAATGACTTTGTTCCTACTCAACTTAATTATGGTAGGATGAGGAACCTTTTGTTTGTGTACTTACGACATAGCACGTCATGTTATGGAGAATTGAGAATTAAAGTGATTAAACCTATGCATGCATGCAAATTCAATATTGGACAACATAGTGGTGTGTGGAGACCAATTCCTGTTTCTCCGTCAAACAACTGCCTTCAAAAACCATGCCATGTTTTCTGGATTTCTAGATCCAAAACCTAATCAACAAACTCTCAAAGTCAGGTACGTGCGCACGGGTTGCTTTCCAATTTAATACTACTACTTGAAACACGGATACCGACACAAACATCAGACACAACACGAACACTGACATGCCGACATTAAACAATTTAAAAAAATCATATAATTCAATATAATTATATGTGTCGGTGTGAGACACAAGACATACCGAAACATATCTTATCCGAATAGTGTCTGTATTTCATAAATACTGGAAAATGATCAAAACAATATTTTCGGACAATGCATGTTAGAGAGGTGTTATAAAGAAAGAGTTAATAACACTTCTCTTAATCATAGATTAATTATAGGAAAACTATCTTTCTCCCAATCTTTCAAATCCAAAATAACTCCATTTGTCCTGTAATAAGTGACATATTTGATCATGACATTCTTAAAAAAATTCTAGGTAATAAATACTCATACGCAGCCAGCAATCAACTAATTCACTTTTAAATGACAAACTTGTAAACATGTATAAATTATCAATAGATTTAATATTTTGACTAACTTTTTTAATTTCCATATTTTAGAGACAGATGTATTTATGAAATATTATCATGTATATGTTTTTTTTTTTATAAACCGGGTATCATCCGCACGCAACTGTGGAAACTAATCCCTCGAGCATTGTGGGAGTCAAATGGGCGGCAAGCTCTCCTAAGAGTTTTAACACTGCTGCGTACCCAAGACTGGATTCGAACTCAGGACCTTGGTTAATTAAGCTAGAAAAGACCCGTTTCTTTTCATCTATGTGCTCTTGAGTACCATGTATATATTTTACAACGAAGGAAACATTTGCTCATTTCACAAATATTTAAAAAATGTTTTATATTCATCAATGAAACAAACTTTTATTGAAATAAAACCTTATCAAATACACCCTCTATTCTTATTTGTAAGAAAAATAAAAGCACACGTTTTAAGAAAAGGGGTTAAGAACATTAATAGATGGAAAAAAAAAACATGTGATCTCCAGTTTTACCTTTATCTCTTGTTTTTAATCAAATTAACTTTATTTAACTAATCCACTTGTTGTTCCATGCGTGCAACTCTTCAATACACAAAATGGATGCATTAGAGGAGTATAAGACACGGATTCTTCCTTGTTGTGATTTTTTTCTTTCTTTCTTTCTGTTTTTGTTGCTTATATTTGTGACTATGGATTCTTTCTTCAAGGGTGCTTATATTAAGCAATAGGCATAGTATCTAGAGAAATGCTAGCAACACACTTTAACATACACTTTTTAACATACTTTTTTGATTGATTAACATTTACATGAGTTCCACTAAATTATGTCGGTTCCATATAAATTTGGTGGGACTCATGTAGATTTTGACCAATCAAAGAGAATATGTTGAAAATGTGTGTTGCTAGCATTTCTCTAGTATGTATTACTCCTTCCATTTTAAAATACATGCCGCGGTTCCGTTAACCGTTTCACACATGTCAATACACAACTTTGACATTTAGCATTTTTAATTATCTATAGTAAAAAGCTATAAAATGATATTTTAAAAATATATATATATATCGAGAGACTCATCGAGCAACATCTTACATGCTAATACTTGTATTTATATATTGCACATGATAGCAAAATCCTTATATATTAGTTCAACAATATGATTAAAGTAAGTCATTAAAGGTGAGAAAAACACAAGAAGGGGGGTTGAATTGTGTTTACTTTTTCTTCAATTTCTCTTACTGAAATCACTGATCAGAAGCAGTTAGAGTACAACTTCTGAAGTGATGTTCAGATTCTAGATGCAGCGGATAAAACAGAGAGAGAGAGAGAGAGAGAGAGAGAGAGAGAGAGAGAGAGAGAGAAGAAAGACACAAAGCAATTATACAGGTTCCTTCCACAAACCGGAAGTAGTCCTGTCCCCCTTGCATTTCCAAGGATAGTTCACTATAATGTAATATCTGACTGCAAATGCTCACTGCTAAAACTAGCAAGAGACTTCCTATGCTCCTGAACACAATCAAGAGACTTCTATGCTCAAGCATAACTGCAAGAGACTTCTAATCAAACATAATTACAAAGAAAAATGTTTGACGTTGAACACTGGATATACAGTAGAAACTCTTTAAATTAATACTCGGTAAATTAATAAACTCTCTAAAATAATAAATTTGTCCGATCCCGACTTGGGCCAGTGTAAAAAATTGAATAATTCGATAAAATAATAAGATAATAATTTTTTGGGAGATCCCTTTATAATTTTCGGTCCCAAGAAAATCATAAATTAATAATTCATAGAAACTGAAAAAATATATATTACACTTTGTTGAAATATGATTCAATAGTTGTTTGTTTTCCTTTAAAGTTCAAGTCTGTTTGGAGCTCATCTCTAACTTTTCTTATTGCATCCAATAGCTGAGGTGTTGTATTTTTGTATTGTATCATAAAGTTGTGAAGAGTGTTCGACGCCATAAGTGCTTCCTTTTGCGTAACAGGCTCCAAAGACACTGTATCATCTTCGTCGTCATCCTCTGCATTGTTCTCAATGATAGTACGCATAATATAAGTGCTTCCTTTCTTTTCGAACATCTATCGTCCAAGCTGGGATTGCCAAATTGATAGCATCAAGGACATTTATCTTCCCTGGATCAGATTGTCCCACCTCATAACCTTCCAATATTTTGCGGTAAAACCTTCTATGGTAATGCATCTTGAAAGCTCTTATTATCCCAACATCGCAAGGTTGAATCTTTGATGTCATGTTGGGTGGCAAGAAGAACAACTCAACGTTTCTTAGCCCTTCAATATTTCTTGGATGTGCTGGACAATTATCCACCACAAGTAGAACTCTTCTACCATGCATCATTTGGTCAAATGAACGAACATATTCATCAAAAAGCACACTAGTCATCCATGCTTTTTTGTTAGCTCGATACTGACAATCCAAGCTATTCATGTTGACATTCTTGAAGCAACGAGGCTTTGCATATTTCCCAATAATCCATAGAGGGATTTTTTCAGAGCCATCTTCATTGCAACAAATAACTACCGTCAGCCTTTCTTTATCTTGTTTTCTTCCTTCAAGTTGTTTTGTTGCCAGTGAATGATAAGCTTGTAGCCTATAAAACAACCTAGTTTCATCCATATTGAAAACATCTTTCATAGGGAACTGATCAATTTTCTCTTGAATCGATACCCATTTTTGCTCCATGTCTTGTACATCAACAGACCCACTCTCGCCAAAACGACGAAATGACTTTATGCCATGTCGATGCTTGAATTTCCCAAGCCATCCTGTAGAGAAGTTAAAATCTGAATCATCATGAGGGTACAAGAGTTTCATTGTATCTCTTGCCTTCTGCAAAATTAATTCTCCTGTGATATTCACACGTTCTTGATGCTGTAGAAACCACTCATAAACAACCTTCTCCATGTCAGGATATTTTGCTGGTTTGTGTCTTTTGATCTCCGCTCTTCCCTTTTCTATTTCAGCAGAGAGATAGTCATTTGACCGCTTAAGTGTGTTTGATATTGTTCCTTGACTAACTTTCAACTGAAATTTTCCCTCAAGCCATCTTTGCAAGTCTTTTTGTGTGCTTGCAGGATTATCTCTCTTGTACTCACACAACTCCTTACGTATTTGATCTGACATAGTTGATTTTGCAACACCTTTTAGATGAGAAGCCATCTCGTGAGTGAGATATGGTTTGAATACTTTTAACACATTCATGTAATTTATATATGCCAAACTTGCTTAAGAATACATTGAACATTCCACTTGTTTACATTTACTATACACTTCAAAAGTTAAAAGTCATATTTCTAATGGATATGAATACAATATTTATTAATTTACATTGAGTCCCAAGATTTGCTGCAACGTAATTCTAAGAGACATAGACTAATTTGCCTTTTTGTTTGGTATGTACAGTATAATTACTTAAAAACTCTTTAAATTAATAATTATTAATTTATCGATAAATTAATAACTCTCTAAATTAATAAATTTCGCCGGTCCCAACATTATTAATTTATAGAGTTTCTACTGTACAATCAGTGGTGTTCACAATACAAATCAGATACAGACTCTTAAGACTCTAGAATTTCTAAGATATGAGCTTTGATAAGAAATTCTAAGTGAACTTTTGATGCAGAACAATTTCAGCAGAGGTTTGACGCTTTTAAATTGTTGTGAGTCTCTTACAATTCTTCAAGTGTTCACTCCTTTATATAGAGGTGTGAAAGAGACGATGTGAATTGTCAGCGCATCAAGATAAGAGTCGTTTGAAGCTTTGATCAATCACCAATGATCTTTTGCCTGATATGGTTGTTGTCCTATGAAGGATCAATTTCAAATCCATTCCAAGTTTGTAGGAACATCGTTGCAGGCAGAGCTGTTATTCTTGTCTTGTAGCAGAGACAAAAACTGAGTAGTGGAGGTAGTGGTTGTACACTTCGTACAATTGTACTTTGTCAACGCTCTTCAAAGAACAAGCATCCAATGCCTTCAAGTTCATTTGAATTAGCCGTTGCTTCACTCTTCTGGTCTTCTGCAATGCTTAGACGAGATTAAATCCATTGAACAACCTTTGAAGCTTTAAGTCTTGCATCTTCTATTGAACTACAACTTCTGGTGATCTTCAGCTTCTGATGAGATGCTTATGATGAACTTGCTTCTGATGACGTCATCACTTCAGGAGCACTTTGTCTTCAGGAACACTTTGACTTCGGGAGCAGTTCTTTTCAGACGTTTTTAGCTTCCTTTTTGTTGATTCCTTTGCTCTCTTTTGTTCTTCCAAAACCTAATGATGATCTCAAATTTTTTGTCTATGGTCTTGTACACTTGAACAAATATTAGCATATCTAATTGACAATTTTTAATACCTTGTTATCATCAAAACTCTCAAGAGGTAGTGTTAAACACATTTTGTTCCAACAATCTCCCCCTTTTTGATGATGACAAACATTAGTATTTAAAATGTTCAATTGTTGTTAATCAAATAATAAGTTGACTATTAGGGTATGAGGTTTGTAAGCTCCCCCTGAGTCCAATAGTACTATAAGGTGAGGTTTGTAAACTCCCCCTGAGTTCTATTCTTGTTAATTAAATTCATCATTAAAAACATAATAACACAATCAGAATAATCTCACATTAAGAGACTAAGAGATAAGAAGATGGTCCTATTAATTTAAATTGTTTGAAATTAAATTAATGGGATGAGAAAAAAGTATTAAAGAATAAAGACAAAAAAAGTATTAAAGAATAAAGACAAAAAGAAGAGATGAGAAAAACGAAGTGAGAAAAAATAACAAGAGTGATCAGAGTACACAATATAATGAAGTTCAGAAGCAGTTTATATTCAGAAGCATGAATTATTCAGACGCACATAGGTCAAACAGTAATTCAGAAGCATAAACAAGTTCAGAAACAATATATAAAGATATACAAATAATGGAAATAAAAACAAGCTAAAATGGTGTGCAACTAGGGTTGAGCTTGTTTTTGAAACATCTTCATCATCTGTTGCATTATCATGTTCGTTTCTTTTGCTTGTTCCTTCATTTATTGCTTGAATTCTTCATTGCTTCTGATCAGTTTCTCTTCCCTTATTCTTGCTTATTCTAGCTTGGCTTCAGTAGCAATCTTGTATTTCAATAGCAGCAGTTTCTGTTCAAGAAGCTCTTTCCTGAGCTGTTTGTTTTCCTTTTCTAGAACTGTGTTTCTTTGTAGTAGTTCCAGATCTGTAGAGGCTGACTTGAAGTTAATCTTGTTCAACCAGTCCAGATTTAGTTCCTTTGGATGAACACAGTTGGGAATAACACTTCTTATAGTTAAGCACAAAGCAGTCTTCACAAGAATGTTGCTGACTGGTGCTTCTTGCATATCATTGACAATACCTCTTAACCAGTCATGAAGCTTGTTCTGGGCAGCGTCTTGAGCATCAAATGAGGATTTTTGCAGTTCTGACAAGACAAAATCTACCCTTTCTCTCAATCTTCTCCACTTCTTAACATAATTGTCTTCATGAATCAAGTTGTTTCTAGCTTGAATCAACTTGCTCAGCTCCTAAAATATATTCTCACACACATTTGCCAAAATAATAGAATCTAGAAACAATGTGGGTGGAGAAGGGATACTTTTGGGTCTAGCAGGAGCACTGGTTTGAATAGCAAGGTTGGATGATGAGGGTTGGTCATTTGTGGTTATTTCTGGTTCAAGAATGGTGTTGGTTGCAGAAGATTGGTCAATGATAATTTGTTCAAGAACAGATAGTTTAGAAGAAGGTTGTTCAAGAACAACTAGTTTAAGAACATTTTGTTCAAGAACAAGACCAGGGATAAGAACAGAATTTGTGTTGGTTGATGAGGCCATTTCTTGGTCAGGTTCATGTTATTGGGGGTTTTCTGTCATAACTTCATCAGAAGCTATGTTAGAGGCTTTTTCTAAGTTAGTCTCATACTCAGGTAGTTCAGCTGAATAATGGTTAACAAGGTTCTGTATGATTGAAGGTTCAGAAGTTTGTGTAGTTTGGGTTTGAGAGATAGGTTCAGATGATGATACATCAATGTTAGCAATATTTGTCCATGCGTGATCATCAACACCCTCTGCATCAGCAGGAACAAATTCAATTCGATCAATCATGGGTGGTTGTAAAGGATAATCAGCAGGTAGATGAATGCAAGCATCAATTCTTCTTTGTTGCAAACCAATTAACCTATCTTCAACAGAGGGATACATTGGCATAAATGAATCACTAGTTGACTTTTAATGAGTTTTGGTTGATGGTGATGGGAATAAAGATTTGTTGAGGTTGGAGTAGACTTTGCTAAGAGGTATATCATCTGGATCAGATGATGTGGATGAAGATGATGAGAGGGAGGCTGAACTGGACCTAGTTTCAGAGGATGAACTAGATTCTATTGTAACTATTTTAGCAGTGCATGAGTTAGAATTACCTTCAGGAGCTTTTGAAACAACAGCTTCCTCCTGAGCATCTTCAGCAGTCTTCAAAACACCATCAACTTCTATCATCTGCTGCAGGTTCTCTATAAGCTTCAATCGAAGTTGAGTAGCTTCAACTGTGGATTCCTTGGTCAGAACCTCAGCAGGTATCTCAATATCTTTGGCCTGCTGCAGTGCCTTTTTCACAGCAGCATCTGTTTCCTCTCTTCTCTTAACCTCCCTTGTTACAAGATTTGTAGCTTCTTCATCCTCTTCTAAAGTAAGCTTCAACTTCCTGACAATGGGTTTTCTCTTCCTTCTAGAAATGGAAGGTTGAGCTGGTTGAGGTGGTGAAGGCACAACTTCCTTACCACTTCTGGTTCTTTTGTCCAGAACCTTAATAGGTTCCAGATCCTGAACTTCTTCTTGTATTGTAGATAGAGCAGAACCAGTTGCTTCAGTTGCTTTGTCTTTCTTGGCCTTCTTGGCTTTCTTTGCAGGTTGCTCAGAAGCTTCTTCCAAATACTCAACTTCTGAAATTGGCTTTCTCTTTGACTTCCTGCTCTTTGCTACTGGTAGAGCACCACCATACATCTGATCTAGTATATCCTCCAGTTAGATATTCTCTCCAGTGCTTTGCAGATGATTGTGTATGAAGTACAGTTTAACATCAAGAGGATCTTGTTTAAAGATTGGGGGAAATCCTTCCAAAAGGTTTGATATGGTTCTAGATTCCTTCAAGTCTGTTTCCAATTTCTTGTAAGCATCCTTCTTGATTAGAGTCATGTTTCTCAAGGTACTTCCATTGATGATTTTCCCTGTGACTGTACCCAGCTGCTGATCTGTGAAACCTCTTGTTTCACTCAAAGCCTTCAGAAATCCTCCTTGATGGAGAATCTCTGATATTAGTCTTCCATAGGGAATCCATGATCTCTTGATTGTCCGACTCTCTTTCAAAACCTTGATCATGTGTTTCAAGATGTATTTGTGTACATTTGCTTTTTCTTTCTTGATGAAGTAGTGAAGAAATGCCCTATGTTCCAAAGAGGGTTGATCAGAACCTCTTCCCTTAGGCAGAAGATTCCCATTTCGTATCTTCAGGAGCATCTTCTTCTCCATGCTTAAGTCACTGTAGGCACCTTTCTTTTTGCTGTTATACATGGTTTGATTTACAATCTCATTCCAAAGACTCTTCTTGTTATTATCTAATCCATCCTTGAAACTTCCTTCAGAAGCTCTTCCAATCACATACGCTATAATCTCTTGAGAGATAAAGACTGGTACACCCATGATACTTGATCTGATCCCAGTATCAACGAAAGGTTCCAGACCCATTTCTTCTCTTGATTTCCCAGCCAAAGAGGGGTTAATAAGCACTTTTTCTTCCATTTCTAGTTTAGCAGCATGTTTATCATAAACAGAGGCTCTTACCCAGAAGTGCCTTATGAGATTCACATAGGTTGGACCATTAAGCATATCAAAGTAGTGTAAGAGGTCCTGAGCTTCGTAGAATTCCTCGATATTGTAGCCATGATAAGCCAGAGAAGTGAAATCTACTAGGCTTTCCACTTGTACTGTTAACTCCCATTCTTCCAAAGACATGGTTCTTCCTTTAACCTCATACGCAGGAGTTTCATGTTGAGTAGACGTTCCTTGTGCTATTTCTTGCATAGTTGATTCTGAAAGTGAGCTTGACGATGCCATTGATGATGATGAGATTTTTAGGGTTCTAGGTTTTGATTTAAGAGAAGGAGTTTTGCTTCGCAGAGAACAGTTGAAAAAAGAAAGTGTAGGTTGTGAAGTGAGTAGTGTGTGATTTGTCTAAGTGTTTTCAGTAAAAACAAACGATTGTAATTCAGAGGGGACAAACAAACACAACATTAATGACAGTTGGGGGCGCGAGAATAGTACATTCAAAGCATAAAATCACCATTGCCCTTTTTAGTTATACACCAATACTAATAAGCCACATCAGATAACTTCAGAAGCAAATGTTTGACGTGGAACACTTGATATACAATCAGTGGTGTTCACAATACAAATCAGATACAGACTCTTAAGACTCTAGAATTTCTAAGATATGAACTTTGATAAGAAATTCTAAGTGAACTTTTGATGTAGAACAATTTCAGCAGAGGTTTGGCGCTTTTAAATTATTGTGAGTCTCTTACAATTCTTAAAGTCTTCACTCCTTTATATAGAGGTGTGAAAGAGCCGTTGTGAATTGCCAGCGCATCAAGATAAGAGTCGTTTGAAGCTTTGATCAATCACCAATGATCTTTTGCCTGATATGGTTGTGGTCCTATGAAGGATCAATTTCAAATCCATTCCAAGTCTGTAGGAACATCGTTGCAGGCAGAGCTGTTATTCTTGTCTTGTAGCAGAGACAAAAACTGAGTAGTGGAGGTAGTGGTTGTACACTTCGTACAATTGTACTTTGTCAATGCTCTTCAAATAACAATCATCCAATGCCTTCAAGTTCATTTGAATTAACCATTGTTTCACTCTTCAGGTCTTCTGCAATACTTAAACGAGATTAAATCCATTGAACATCCTTTGAAGCTTTAAGTCTTGCATCTTCTGATGAACTACAGCTTCTAGTGATATTCAGCTTCTGATGAGATGCTTCTGATGAACTTGCTTCTGATGACGTCATCACGTCAGGGACACTTTGTCTTCAGGAACACTTTGACTTCATGAGCAGTTCTCTTCAGACGCTTTTAGCTTCCTTTTTGTTGATTTCTTTGCTCTCTTTTGTTCTTCCAAAACCTAATGATGATCCCAAATTTTTTTGCCTATGGTCTTGTACATTTGAACAAATATTAGCATATCCAATTGACAATTTTTAATACCTTGTTATCATAAAAACTCTCAAGAGGTAGTGTTAATCTGATAGTCTTCCAACTGATGTTTCATCCAGAGTAGTTGTGTACAACAACTTGCAGCTGGGATGTATTATGCTTCTGTTGTAGACATAACAATAGTTGCTTGTCTTTTGCTAGCCCAGGATATCAGATTCTCTCCCAGGAACTGACAGTTGCCATTGGTTGATTTTCTTTCAATCCTGTCACCAGCATAGTTAGCATCACAAAATCCAACCAACTGATAATCTAGAGAATTCCTATAAAGGAGTCCAAGATTAGTTGTTCCTTTCAGATGCCTGAAGATTCTTTTAACATCTGTTAAATGAGATTCTCTAGGATCTGACTGGAATCTTGCACACAAGCATACACTAAATAAAATATCTTGCCTAGATGCAATAAGGTATAACATGTTGGAACAAAGGGTGTTTCACAAGTATACCACTTAAGTTTTGATGATAACAAGGTATTAAAAATTATCAATTGGATATTGCTAAAAGTTTATTCAAGTATACAAGACCATTAACAAAGATTTATTTACAAGAGGTTCTGACTGAATGAATTAAAGAGCAAAGGAAATTAAGACTGAAGCTTGAAGAGCATCTGAATGAAAGCGCTCATGGAAAATCAGAAGCAGAGTGCGTCTGAAGAAAGAGCTCCTGAAGATGACGTCATCAGAAGCCAGTTTTCCAGAAGCAAGATTCATCAGAAGCAAATATTCTTCAGAGGCTAAAAAGCGTTGACAAAGTACAGTGTACGGAAAGTACAACCACTATGTCTGTGCTTGTCCCTACAACCACCAACTCTGTAGTGTGTCTTCTATACACGACAAGAATAACAAAAACTAATGCAAGGACTTTTCCATATTTGCTGGAATGGATTTGAATTTGATTTCATAGTACAATCCTCAAATCAAGCAAAGGATCAATGGTGTCGAATCAGTTTCGGTCAAGACTGTGATGAGCTGGCAATTCCCAACGTCTCTCAAATTCTCTATAAATAGGGATGAAGACTTGAAGAAAAATATACACATATACATATACGCGAACAAGGCTATTCTCTCATATCCAAAGTCGCAAACATTGCTCATCAACAACTTAGATAATTCTTACAAAAGTTCGCATTTTAGAATTTCTAAGTGTCTAAGAAAAACAGAGTCTGTTTTGTTTTGTTTTGTTTTGTGAATACCTCTGATTGTATATCAAGTATTCAAAACTCTTTTCAATTCTTTGTAATTGTTTAGAAGTCTCTTGGAGTTGTCCTTGAGCATTGAAGTCTCTTTCTTGTGTGATTGAGCAAAGGAAGTCTCTTACTTGTATGTTTGAGCAACTTGTAATTTGATATTACATTTTAGTGGAACTCTCCTTGGAAGTGCAAGGGGGACATGACTACTTCCGGATTGTGGAAGGAACCTGTATAAATTGCTTGTGTTCTTCTTCTTTCTCTTGCTCTCTTACTCTTATCCGCTGCAAACTAAAACTCTGAACTCTGTTCAGACTCTGATTCTGAGAACAGTGCTTATTTTTGCGAGAAAGAAACATTTTTTGAAAACACAATTCAACCCCCCCTTCTTGTGTTTTTCCCACCTTCATAACAGAGAACCAATCATACCTCTATACAGCTTCTGATCTACTTTTGATCCAGTATCTTCTTTGCTTAAGGTGCAGGTTTGATGCATTGGAGTGTTCATCACTTTACAATCTTCTAGCTTGAACTTCTTTAGAAACTCCTTTGTGTACTTTGTTTGATGAACATATATTCCATCTTTACATTGATTGATTTGAATACCAAGGAAGAACTTCAATTCTCCCATCATACTCATTTCAAATTCATCCTGCATTAACTTAGAGCATTCCTTGCAAAGAGATGCATTAGTAGAACCAAATATTATATCATCAACATATATCTGCACAACAAGAATGTCTTTCTCAAGAGTCCTTCTGAAGAGTGTTGTGTCAACTTGACCTCTTTTAAAATCATTTTTAATCAAGAAATTACTCAGTCTATCATACCAAGCTCTAGGAGCTTGTTTCAAGCCATATAGTGATTTCTTAAGTTTATAAACATGGTCAGGATGCTTAAGATCTTCAAAACCAGGAGGTTGTTTGACAAACACTTCTTCTTCTATAACTCCATTTAGAAATGCACTCTTGACATCCATTTGATATAATATTATGCCATGATTAACTGCATAAGATAGAAGTAACCTGATTGCTTCCAATCTTGCAACTGGAGCAAATGTTTCAATGTAATCAATGCCTTCTTGTTGACTGTAACCTTGTGCAACAAGTCTAGCTTTGTTTCTGGTTACTTCACCTTGTTCATTCAGCTTGTTTCTGAATACCCATTTTATTCCAATAATGTTCTTCTGAGGAGGTTTGGGTACCAGATCCCACACATCATTTCTTTGAAACTGATTAAGCTCTTCTTGCATAACTAATATCCATCCATCATCTGATAGTGCTTCATCAACTGTAGCAGGTTCAAGCATTGATAACAATCCTATCATAAACTCTTCTTGTCTGAAATATGATCTTGTTCTTCTAGGACTGTCTTTGTTTCCAATGATTTGATCCTCAGGATGTGAAAACTTGTACTTGAATGAATTCTTGGATTGATTTGCTTGCTGAGAGCCATCTTGAGCTTCTTCAGAAGCTACTTCATCTTGAGCTTCTGAAGTTGGTTCAGCTTCTGGAGTGTCTTCAGATTCTTCAATCTGATCAGGTTCTGAAGTATCTTTAGTAGCCTGTATATCTGCAAAACTTTCATCTTGCTCTGGAGTTTCACTTCCAAGCTCTTTGTCATCAAATTTAACGTGCATAGATTCTTCAACACAGAGTGTCTCTGAATTGTACACTTTGTATGCCTTTGACCTTTTAGAGTAACCTAAGAAGATTCCTCTTTGGGCCTTGACATCAAATTTCTTTAGGTAGAGCTTGTTATTTAAAATGTAACATGTACATCCAAATTGATGAAAGTAAGATATATTGGGTCTTCTTCCCTTAAAGAGTTCATATGCAGTTTTCTCAAAGATAGGTATGATATAGATCCTATTTTGAACATAACATGTTGTATTCACTGCTTCTGCCCAGAAATGTTTAGCCAAATTGTTTTCATGAATCATGGTTCTTGCCATTTCTTGTAAGGTTCTATTCTTTCTCTCTACAACCCCATTTTGTTGTGGAGTTCTAGGAGAAGAGAATTTATGGAAAATTCCATGTTTTTCACAAAAAGTTTCAAATGGCTCATTTTCAAACTCTCCACCATGATCACTTCTGATTTTCAAAATTTTTATTTCTTTTTCAGATTGTATTTGAGTGCAGAAGCTACTGAATACATCATATGCATTGTCTTTGCTTCTCAGGAATTTTACCCAAGTCCATCTGCTTTAATCATCAACAATGACTAATGCATATTTGCTTCCATATAAAGTGCAATATTAACTGGTCCAAATAAGTCAATATGAAGCAGTTCTAAAGGTCGGGAGGTTGAGACAATGTCTTTAGCTTTAAAAGATGATTTCACAATCTTTCCTTTATGGCATGCACCACAAAGTGCATCTGAATGATAGTCTATGTTAGGTAGGCCTTTGACAAGTTGTAACTTACTAAGCTTATAGATTAACCTCCAGTTAGCATGTCCTAGGAGAGTTCACTATAATGTAATATCTGATTACAAATGCTCACTGCTAAAACTAGCAAGAGACTTCAAATGCTCCTGAACACAATCAAGAGACTTCTATGCTCAAGCATAACTGCAAGAGACTTCTAATCAAACATAATTACAAAGAAAAATGTTTGACGTTGAACACTTGATATACAATCAGTGGTGTTCACAATACAAATCAGATACAGACTCTTAAGACTCTAGAGTTTCTAAGATATGAACTTTGATAAGAAATTCTAAGTGAACTTTTGATGCAGAACAATTTCAGCAGAGGTTTGGCGCTTTTAAATTGTTGTGAGTCTCTTACAATTCTTCAAGTCTTCACTCCTTTATATTGAGGTGTGAAAGAGACGTTGTATTGCCAGCGCATCAAAATAAGAGTCGTTTGAAGCTTTGATCAATCACCAATGATCTTTTGCCTGATATGGTTGTTTTCCTATGAATGATCAATTTCAAATCCATTCCAAGTTTGTAGGAACATCGTTGCAGGCAGAGCTGTTATTCTTGTCTTGTAGCAAAGACAAAAACTGAGTAGTGGGGGTAGTGGTTGTACACTTTGTACAATTGTACTTTGTCAACGCTCTTCAAAGAACAAGCATCCAATGCCTTCAAGTTCATTTGAATTAGTCGTTGCTTCATTCTTCTGGTCTTCTGCAATGATTAGACGAGATTAAATCCATTGAACAACCTTTAAAGCTTTAATTCTTGCATCTTCTGATGAACTACAACTTCTGGTGATCTTCAGCTTCTGATGAAATGCTTCTGATGACGTCATCACTTCAGGAGCACTTTGACTTCAGGAGCAGTTCTCTTCAGACGTTTTTAGCTTCCTTTTCGTTGATTCCTTTGCTCTCTTTTGTTCTTCCAAAACCTAATGATGATCTCAAATTTTTTGTCTATGGTCTTGTACACTTGAACAAATATTAGCATATTCAATTGACAATTTTTAATACCTTGTTATCATCAAAACTCTCAAAAGTTAGTGTTAAACATATTTTGTTCCAACAGTTATATGAATAGTGAACATTATAAAAGTACGACATGTATTTTAGAATGGAGAGTAGTAAATTAATAAGTTATGATGAATTCTAAGGATTAAATTTTAGACCTCTAGTACTCCTTCTTTGTTTCTCATATAACTAACCAACTTTAGACCTCTTGGGTTAGCACTCCCTCGATGTTTCTTTTTGTCCATAATAATTAACCTATTTTAAAAAAAATCCCAACATGAATGACACTTTAAATTTTCAGTGGAATATTATTTAATTATTTATACTTGTATATTTAATTAATACTACATGCATCATTCACAGGTTAATGTTTTTCATTTTGCATTCATGGTAATGAAAGCATACACCACTACTTGATAAAGGTAATATAGTAAAAGTATCTCTCTTTTCTCTCATTTTTACACGTTTCTTAATCTCAATTAAACGTCAAATAGATTGATCATTGTGAGGTGAAGAGAGTATTATTTAAGAAAATGATTAATTATGTTGATTTAGTTTTTATGAAATATCAAATTAATTGGAATGTTTTTTAAATTGAATTAATTGGAACAATTGAAATTGATAGTAGTTCAAATGCTAGTTAGGTAGATAGACTATTTAAGTGAATAAGGATATTATAGGGAAAAATAATAATGAAGGTTGTTCTTTATATTCTAAAGTGATCAATAATTTAAGATGGTAAAAGTTATAAACATGAGATTTATAATAACACAGAGTGAGTACTAGTTTTTCCAAATATGTGAGTTTTATATAAATCTCACAAGAAAACAAAGATATAAAAGAAATTCAAACAATAAAAATTCTTATCATGTGAAAATGTCAACAAAATAAAAGGACAAGCAACAAAAGAGATGAGGAAAAGCTAATATGACCCCTCTATAGGTGATCCATATTAGATCATATTTATTTTTAGTCGCCATCTTTTGATCTTGTATGTTTGTTAGATATAACAATGCATCGTTCACACCAAATCATATTTTCTCTTTCTTCCCGTTCTCTTTAAAAATTAAAAATTCTTAATTCATATATCTAATGCATAAGATTTTAGATGAAGTTGTCATGTTTAACTGCTTTGATGGTTATAAATGTCTAATCCATTATTACTCTTAACACTTTACTTTCTAAGACTCTCCAACAAGACGATGTTCAACATTCTACCAAGATAAGATTAATCTAGTGGTGCTAAAGTACGATGTTTGATGGACCACCTAATATAAGGTCTTTAGTAGAAGTAACCATTAGATTGCGTTATAAATTATATCGGCTATGATAAAAAATAACCCCTCCGGTTCTATATAAAGTTGAGTCAACAAAAATTAATACAATAGATTCAAAATTTAGACTAAATTCATAAAATAAAAAAAATAAAAAATCGATCAAACTTTCTCTCTTTTTAGGATTAGAAGTCGCAAAATGGAGAAGACAATTGTTTGGGACCATAGGCGGAAACAAACAGAAGAAAAAGGTTACAAGATATGTCATGAATATCATGATATGTTTGGTTTATTAGAACTAATGACGTGGAGACACGCAGGTAAGTGCAGAATGTAAATGTAAATAAGCAAAATCAAATCACTAAATGTGGGGTCCAAATCTTGGTTAACATTATTATTATTTATTACAATAATAGTTGACCATGATTTATGCATCATTCTTTCTAAGCTTAAAAAAACATAAACAATCCCATCCTTCTTGATAAGAGAATCTTCTTTTTTTGGATACAATAGTGACCTCTAAAAATATTCTGTTCATATTCAGAGGTAATTAATATTAAAAATTATCCTTAAATTTCACATGATCATAATAATAACAATATCTCAGATGTTACACCACATTAAGTAAATAACAATATCTCAGATGTTACATCACATTATGCAAATATGCTTAGAGGTCCTGTTTTGTTTGATGCATCCAATCCATGTTCACCTTTTTGAGTTCCTGTAATCCATGCCCTGCAAAACAATCAAGATCCTCATATTATATAAGACATTTCAACACATAATCATTTACACAGATGAATAAAACAAAACTGAACTCATTTTCTCTCTTACCCTCTCACATTTTTGCTGCCTGAATCTGTCAGAATTGTCAATCTTTTTGCTGTCTTCATGAATTCACTGCAATGAGATCACAAAAAAACCCTATTAATCCAAGAGTAATACTATTTTGCTACTGTACAATACAAGACAAGAACAGTTATATGCATATGAAAAAAGTCATGGTCAAAATGGGAAAATTCAAAAGAAAAAAATAGAGTGAAGTCATTTTGGTCTTTAAATGTGCATCAGCGTCATCATAGTCCTAGAATGTATTAAAAACATACTAATCTCATAGACTAAACTAACAAACCGACCAAACTGACTAGCAAAAGACACATTTAGATATGTTTTTGTAATTTTGATACATTCAGAGACTATAGTACCAACGTCTGGCATATTCAAGGACCGAGGCGCTTGTTTACTCAAAACACAAAAGCAATACCTGAAGGGTTCTTCACCAATTTGCTTCACAGCACCTGTTGCATCACGGTAAAAAACATGATTCAACATGTCAGACTTTTCTAAATCAAACATGTTAGCAAGTTTCTTGTAGAGCTCTTCATAAGAACCAAGAAGTGATAAATCAAGGGTCCTTCCAACATCTTCTGACTCCAAGAAAACCTTGCAATGACCAATATCCAATCCAAGTTGCCAACTAAACTCAGCAGCTTTAGAACCTTTCCCAGCTGAAAATGCATCCAAGAACCACTTCTCTTTGTCTTTACTATCATCTACTGAATTTCTTTCTGAACAGTTCCTAGAAATTTGTTGCTCAGTGAGTATTGGTTGACCAAAAAGACAAAACTGATGTTTCTTAACAACATTGTCATCAGATTGAGATTTCTCCAAACTTTTATCATATTTTTTTCCTATACTCAACAGGCATGATAAGCTTTCTTTGGTCTTATCATTGTTGTTCGTCATGTTGTTGCTATTTGAAATCCTACTATGCACATCAAGGTGCTGAATGTTAGTAGGAAACAACCCTAACTGAAGTTTATTGTTGTTAAGGTTGAGATCTGAAAGAGATATTCCTCCAAATTGAGCATGCCTGGCTCCCTGTATACATGCAGGAGCATTGTCAGATAAACCAAAGAAGGGGCTGTTTGACCCGAGCTGGTTGCCTGAAAACGTCGGTGACGGAAATTGAACATCGAGGGGGAAGTCGAGGTTTGGTGGAAACCGCAGCTTCTTCCTCGGTGGAGTGAAAGGGCTGAAATGAATGACTGGTACATTTGATACTAATTCGACCAACCACGGGCTAACACGCTTCACATTTTGTAGTAAATCAGGTTCATCCCATGTAACCTGTAGTAATATGCATAAAAATGAGATCGATAATCAAGAATGTGTGATATGATTCTGTGCAAAACTAAATTGATTTTTGAACTAAGAGATGTGAATGCAATCAAATTAAGCATTCATAAACATCACCCTACTTAACACTGGTTATTTCATCCTCATAGCCACAAGAGTGAAACAAAACCAGAGTTTAAAAAAATGTTCACACCGCAATCAGGGCAACAATATCAAGGATTTAGCTTTGAGATCACAATTGAGGCGTATTAGCCACATTTTCCTGTCATTATCCACAATATCATGACTAGCAATGCGACTGCAATTTAAAACCTCGCAGTATGACAAATGAGCTATTTTTTTTTAAGAATTTCACTTGAATTAGTGCACGAATAAATGAAACAACTATAGTATAGGAGGTTGTTTGAAAAATTATAGTATGATTTCAGCTCAATCAACTTGTTTTTACAGATATTTACACCATACAACCACAAACACCAGAGATGACAATAAAACTGAACAATAACAAAGCACAGATAGATATCCAAAGAAGCATAAAAATTGAGTCCCTTATGTAAAGATGTGTTCAAAAAAATTCTCCAAATTGTAACTAAAAAACAATACCTGAAGAAGGCGCCACGGAGAATTAGGCCAGCGGATAGGATCAACAACCTGAACAGAAGCAATTGTTCCCATAAACCAACTAATCCTAGAAGAGTCTTCAGTTTCAAAGGGCATCTTGAACCTCATACCACAACACCATTGAATCCTCATAGCAGCTCTCACAGCTGAAGCCTTAACACAAAACTCTGGAGTGCTTGCTCTTGGATAGTAAACAACTTCAAATGGTTGGTTATTAGCAGCCAATTTCACAGCTTCCATAACATCTTCAGCCCTCACTCTCACTCTTCCACTCAAATTACCATCAAAACAACCATTTCTCAATGTCTTATTCTCTTCTTTCAAGAAAAAAGAAAATGCCCCAAAAGGTCCAATTCCACAATTTACATTGTTAGAGCCAGAACCTGAAGTCCAACCACAAGATGAACCATCAAAACCACCACCAATTCCCTTTTTTGCCCTTCGAATTCCAACACACAATTCACCATTCTCGGCCCTCAAAAACACCACAGAATCACCAGCAACAAGCTTCTTCTGGTTCACAAAACTACTCCACCCTGTTGTAAGCAAGTGCCGGCGCGGCGTCCCTCTATATATATGCCTAAACTTCCAAAGCTCGCCGTGCACATCCTTCGCCACCACCGTCTGAACAGGGGGCTCAGCCGCGTAATCAAGCCTCGGAAAGATCGTCTCAGCACAATACCTTGGAACAGAAAACCCTCCACCATTGTTTGCATCAGATTGAGTCAAAGTCTTTGCAAAAGATGCAGGCTTTTCTGAATTTTCCAAACCATCACCACCACCACCACCACCTTCATCATAACCAAGCTCTGAATTTCTCAAAGGAAGAAGCTTCATTACAGCAAAAACCTCATCAGTTTCAGAGTCAGCCATGAATTTAACAGCAACAACCTTACAAAGAATCAGTGGTGAAATTGAAACCCTTAGATCAATGTTTGTATTAGCATGTTCAGCATGTCCTTGTGGAAAATAGAAAACTTTAGAGTTCACTTGAGGTATCTGAACCATTCCACCAGCACAAGCATGCCATAGCTGTGGATCCAAATACCCTTTCTCACTTTCCTTCATTGAAACACTTTTTCTTCTTTCACAGATTGAATCCTAACACCCCAACAAAGAAAAATTCAAACTTTAACACTCTATCTTTTAGAATTAGCAACCCAAATTCTTCTTTAAGAAGAATATGAAGATTTTGAATAAAGGGTCATGTAAAAATTGAGTTTTTTTTGGTTTTCTTGTGGTTTACTCAATAGAAAAAAGAAAAAAAAAAGGTTTCTTTTTTTTGCAGAGAATCTGAAAATGGAAATTGGAATCATTCACTATGGTTAAACAAGATCCATCAAGCAAAAACTTGACTCACCTGAATTTGTTTTCTTCTTCTTTCAGATCTCAACAAGAGAAAGTGAAATGAAAAAACACATATTTTTCTCTCTCTTTCTGTCTATTTCTCAGTGTCCAACAACAACACAGACAGACACACTCCGGAATCTATGAAGAAAACAAACGACCGAGCCAAGTTGTCATCATTTTTAATGAATATACTGTTTATGTTTATTGATTAATAAGAAGAATAAAAAGAAGGTATGTGAAAGTAAATTTTATTTTTTGTTTTTGTTTTTGTCTTATAATGATGATCATATGATGTGATAAAGATAGTAAAGCAATTAAAGTTGTGTCAATGCTAATATGTCAGAAAAAAAATATCACGAGTCTTACTCTTGACTTTGATTCAAAATATCACGATTCTTACTATTGACTTTATTCAACTCAGAATAAATTAATGGAAGCTCAGAAAATGTGAGTAAACTTTGTATTAAACTCTCTCTCCTTTAGACAAGTGGCATCAATTTCACTTGGTTATCTTTTTTATGGTCAGGGGTTTCCCTTTTTCGTCCTCATATCAAAATTTCTTATACTCAACTGTTATTCTATTCATATTTAACGGAGATAAGAAATTGAATATATTTTTTATCTTCGACGGGTTTGTGTATTCACGTCCCATCTTTATAGTAGATAATTTTTTAAAAATAAAAATAGAAGTATTTTTCAGTCTCGAATGCAATATTATAATGCATTATCCAACAAGGAGATGATGACGATCGATAATATGGTGATGAAGAAGAAAATGACCGAGAGTGTGAGATATGAAAGGAGAAAAGAGAGAACTCGTGGTTGTTGAGAGACTGAGACTTTAACTGTGTGAGTGAAGTGATTTAGCGTTTAAGTTTCTATTTAATTTTCTACATTCGAGACATGTTTGTGTATGGGTTCGGGGAGGAAGATATATCTTCGTTACCCATCATGTATCCGTGTTTTAAAATCGAAGAAAACCCAAACTCATACTCAAACCCAATCAAAACGCTAAATTCAAAATAATCTCACCATATTTTCCAAAATCCCTAAATTCTTTTTATTTGGTCCCGAAAACGCTTGTCCAAACACATTAAAACTCAACCTAATAATGTCTCGACTTTGCTTCATACCGTAACGACCATAGCTACTAGTTTGGATTTTATAGATTTGTGGCTCCCCAACGACTCCCAATCGACGTTGAAATTCTTTATTGATGGAGCCTTGATCGTAACGACCTCTCATCAACTCCACATCCACATACTCCTAATGCTTATAAAAAACACATTTTATCATTCACATAAGGTACACAACTTCTATTATTTCGATATGCATTGCATAACACAACTAGCAACAACACCAAAATCAAAGTAAAAGCAAACATCATCTAAATCTATGATTAGAAAGACCTAATATCTTTCTAGAAAAATTTTCTTTGATTTACCTTGGTAATGAATCCCACAAAATAAAGCCAACAATTTGGAAGTCATAATTAGTTAATTTAGGGTTAAATATGTTTTTTGTCCAAATATACCAACTTTTCATTTTAGTCCCTTTAAAAATTTTCTTCAACTTTTAGTCCTTATAAAATTTTCAATCACTACTTTTGGTTCATATTTTAAGGTTAATTTTAGTTTTTTTTTAATGAAATTGTGCAGATGTGCGTAGAATATTGTAAAAATCATTTCCAAAACAAATTAGAATTTTTTAACAAAACATAAATTAAATATGATAATAGTAAAAAATATAAAAATTCCTATTAAATTCATGTTTTGTTATAAAATTTTAAATTTTTTTGGGAGAGGATCTCATAATATTATGCATTTTTCTCATAAAATTTTATAATGACTAAAAGTTGAAGGAAAATTTTGGATGGACTAAAACGAAAAATTGATATATTTATAGGGACCATAAACATATTTAACTTAGTTAATTTATTTGCACAATGTTACCACCCATGTAAATATTTTAAAATCTAAACTAAAACCCTCTAATGATATTTAATGTAGTTCATACATGTGTGTCTTAGACGCCAAAGAATCAACGAGGAGTCGAGGAAAGCTTTAATAGTTAGAATAGAATCACATTCTAACCAAAAGAGATCTAGCTAGCTCATAAGTCTTCTTAATGGCAAACATTAATCCATGTTCTCAAACTTCACACGTTGCCTCCCCTCAACAAAATATTATTGTTTTGAAAATAAAAATCAACAACTCTTATTTTATTTTTGTGAGGTATTTTCAAAACTGTTGTACCGTTTATAAATCTATGTTCTCATACCACAATTGTTTGTATAATATCATTCAAATTCTAAGTTTTTTTTTATGACTAATCAATTCTAAGTTGTTGTCTCTAAAATAGTATTTTATATCAAGCATTTATATTTTGGAAAATTAGTAATCAAAGTGATATTTTTATTGACAAAAAATTTAAATTAATTACTTTTTTTGAGAGGTTTTCTTTTAATTGCTTATTATTAATAATATATTTAACGGGATAGTTATTTATTTATTACATATGGACCACTTTGCCCCTAAACTAAGCAACAGTTTTCTGAAATTTGGGTCCCAAAAAATTGACAAGTTAACTGAAGTTTGGCCATTTGCCCATGTTTGAGACTTGGTGCCCAAAACAACTGGCCACCATGGACAATTGAAAACTGAGAAGAAAGGGAACCCTACAGAGTAAAGACACATGCTTGTAAAACCAAAAAGGAACGTTGCTTTCCTCTCTGCTTGCTTTTGTCTGATGAGTCCCACTCTGCTCACAAGAATAATTGATGTCCTATTGTAAAGTTTTCAGCATACATATTAATACACATTTTTTCTTCCAATTACCTTTTAGATTCATAAGATACGTACAAAAAAATTTATTAATTTATCATATCACTGTATTTTGTAAATGTATAATAAAATTAATAATGTGAAATAATAAAAATAAATTAATAAAGGTTAAGTGTAGATTACCAAAGACATTATTTATAAGGAGTATAAGACGCAACCGCTCTTATCAAAACTTGTGCTAACGTTAACTTATCATCTAGTAAACACAACATAAAAATTGTTATAGTTACAATATATAGCCGATCTACCTTAGAGTGAGAGTTTGCACTTGCATACTCTCACACAATTTTGTAGACCGGAGAAAACTTATGGTATATGACAACTAAATAGCCCCATGCTATAGATAAAGTGCAGTAGGGGCATGGTATAGGCATACGTAACGTGTAGGTCCCACTAAATGTTGATGGAGGAAACATACACACTTTATCCTCCCTCCTAATAGTATGAAATCTCTGTCGTTGTGTGATGTGTTCTCTCTTCTCAGTCACGGGTGAGAGATTGAGACATTCATATTTATGAGTTTGTGAGTATTTACTAATTTTATTTGAGTTAAATTACACTTGAAGTTCTTTAAATAATTTTTAAATTTTATTTTGATCTCTTAGGTTCAAAATGTAATAGACATTTTAGTGCATGTTTGCTTAAGCGTTTAGTTTACCAAATTCTTGGCGGCCGTATAAGTTTAAATATTGGAGATTTTATACATTGACTTGAATGCAAGAGTATAAGCGTGTTTACTTGTTTTGGTGCAAAACTAAATAGACAATTAGTCGTTACATTTTTTCGTTTTATTTTGGCTTATTAAATTATAAACATTAGACACTTTAGTCCATAGAATTTTAAACATGAAATAGTTTAGTCCCTTAAGTTAAAATGGTTTATAACTTCCAGAAAGGACATGAAGTTTATATCTAAAGTAATCAAAATATCTAATGTTTGCAACTATAGGTACCGAAATTGAACAAAAAATATTTATAGGATCAAAATGTACGTCTAACATTTGTAACTTAGGCAACAAAAAGAAATTGAAAAGAATTTATAGGATGATAGTGAAATATAAAAATAATTTATCTTCATTGATGATACTATCTCTTAGGGCCGGACCTTGGGGGTGCAAAGAGCTCAACCGAGCCGGGCCTCCCAAAGTGATGGGCCTCGAGAAAAAAATATTGCTCAATATCCCCCAACTCAAAAAAGAAAAATAAACATGTTTGATGTTTCAATTTCTAAGTAAAAATCATGTTCCATGTTTCTATTTCTATGTTTAAAAACACGTCTTTAGTAAAAATAATTGTTAATTTTGATTCAAGTGGCTAATAATTATGATACGAGTGTTATTTTCAATTTAAATAGAAGATTAATCTTTTAAAAAAATTGTGCGCTTTTTTTTACTTGGGGCCTATTTTTACTATGAGAGCCGAGCCTCCAGTTTCATATGGACGGCCCTGCTATCTCTAACAATCAGACGACTTTTATTAGAAAAAGGGTCATGTTAACTTGTGTCCTAAGAGCACAAGTTAATGAGCTAAAAAAGGAAATAATGAATAAGTTTTGTATTGAAAACACAAATCATTAAACTTTTATAATATTGAATACACAAGTTTCAAGAAAATATTTCTATCTTTAGCTTATTGATTTGTGTTTTAAGGACACAAATTAATTTCCCTTAAAAAAATAATATGTATATTTAATATATGATCTTTGATGGGCTCAATTATTTAATATATATTTTAAAACTATACAAAAACAAAAATGAAGAAAAAATTGAAAAGGATAAATTGACATAATAATGATCATTTTCGTCATCCGTGATTTTCTTTAATAAATATCACACTAAACCTACGAAACTAATATCATTATCTATATTTTCTTTTGGGAAATGTTGACCAGTGTCCCCAGGACATTAGTTAAGGATACTAAAAAAGAAATTATATAGTGTATTGAAATTGTGTAATTAATTTATAAAAACTCAATTAATTTTCTTTTATGGTAATAATTTCTTTTTTGGTATCTTAACCAGTGTTCCGAGGGCATATTTTTTTTTGTTAGATAGTTTAGTGGCTAGAATTCACCTTATAAGATGATAAGTGGGGTATCCAGGATTCAAACCCGACTCCTGCATATAATAATGGATTGTCCTACCAACTGAACTATGCTCACGGAACGTAATCTACATTTTATATGATAAGGAAAGTAAACTAAATTAAAATACTACACTATTCACTAATAAAATTAAGTTGAATAATCTTTTTTGTTGAAGAGGTTTTATGTGGATTAGTGGGACGTGTTAGGAGAGACATCAAATCAAAACATGCTAAAAGGGTGAAAGTGTGTGTTAGTAGTGTTAATTATGTAGTGAGTGAGTGAATGTTTGATGGCAACGATTGATCCATTCCATAGCATACTATAGCTAGCTACAACTTCATTTGTGTCTTTTCATGGTAGACACACTAGAGTGTGTCTTTCCTTTTTCATGTTGGTGTCATTTCTCTTTAGAGTTACAATGTCGGGTCACACTCGTGCTCTACTTTGATTGCTTGTTCTTTTAGCCTTCTATACATAACAGCCAAACTCGTTTTGTTCTTGGCTGAAAGGATACATTTTTGTACCATTCCTTTTAACAGAAGTGGTAACTTAGTCAAACAAGTCACGTTTAAAATCATCATTTTCCCCTTAAACATAAAGGTTAGACATAGAATTTAGTACATGTTTCACTTAATATTTGAATTTGACAAAATCATTGTGAGCCATTGTAATTTTTGTAAAAGGTATATTTTAGAGCTATAATTATGTAATCGTGATTTCATCAAATTCAATGTGATACTAAATATGTACTTAGAATATGTTTATATAGTTAATAAAACTTTGAATATGTTAAAGACACTTTTACTGTTCAATATATATATATATATATATATATATATATATATATATATATATATATTTTATGTATCACAGGTGAAGCATTTGATTCCTTAATAAAAGCTTTGAGCAGTCAATGTCTTTCAACTCAACCAAAAGTTTTTGGTTCAAATTCAGCTCTGAGAAGCTATTAATGTTAAATCTCTTGAGGGGGAGTTTAGTCACTCATTATAGTACTACTCGACTCGAAAAATTAGTCTTTACAGTTGCGCGCAGATGATGCTCGATTCACAAAAAAAAAATGAAACATGTAAAAATATTTCTGATTTATTTAGTATTTAAAGTTTTGGACTCTCATTCTATAATATGAACTTGAAATTATGTTAAAATATATCTTAAATCTCATATAAAATATTTTAAATCTATAATTGATCAAGTTGTTCTCTCAATCTAAATCAAACGAACACTGCAATACAACGACAAATAAACAACTCCCCATCAAGACATAAAACAAAACAATGTACATCACATTCAATCGACAAATCACGAAGAAAAAAAATCATATCTAAGTGGAAACTAAAAGGTGAATCTTAAACAAAACTGCCTCAAAATCACCATCTCCTATCCTATAAATAATGTAGAGAAGTGGAAAAAATATAAATCATTATAAAACTTACTTTGTCCGTGACACTCAAAATCTTAGGACATAGACTCATTTTCGATTCTAGTGTAAATGAAAGGTGAAAATTGTGGAAAAATTCTAAATCATTAATAATGTGATACGTGTGTGTTAATTTTTACACAAAATGAAAACCATAATTTCATTGTTAGTAATTTCTAGTACTACAAGCCAACTAGAAAAAAGGAATGTAGTAATGTTTGTTGACCACAAGCCAACTATAAAGTGACATTATTAGTATGAGCAGGATGGAACTCATCAACCAATACGTAACTAAAGAGTAACACAATTAATTATGGAGTTGAATTCACTAACAAAAATGTGCTATAAACAAAATAATTATAACCCAAAATGGACCGGGCTATTATGAAAATTAAAGGAATTGGGGGAATGTTGCTGTCAGAAAACAGAAAGTTATGGTATGGACCATGTAATTAAGAAGCATATTTATGTACTTTAGTTAGACTTAGGATTAATGCATGTTCTTTCATTTCAATTTCATTAATGTCAATGTAAATTTAGCTAAACCATATTTCTTTTTTGACAAACCTTAGGTATTGGGCATTATGTGTAGTCTTTTAGACTTTTAGAGGCAAAAAGGGATACATGGTCATTCATCTAATTAAAGTTGGCATCTATACTCTTCTATGTAGCATTAGGAGGGTGGGGATAGATGCATATAGGTTGAGGATGGAAAACCAACACAACACGAGCGTTCCTTAATTAATTATGAGTAAGTAGGAACACATTGTATACACTAAGCATCAAGTAGTCAGTAATATAGTTGACTTTCATTCCAATTGTTTAACCTTTTCTTTAATGCTTGCCCATGAGCAGTGTCTCACCATAACCACTCCTTTCAAAATTATAAAAGTTGTTATCATCATATATTTATTTTGTATGAAACTTAAAAAGAATAATTCTTGAGTAATTTAAATTCATTTAAGTAGTTGATCTCTATCAAGTTATATATATGTTTTTTCATATGCACTGATCACGAGATCAAAGTATGAACCAAATAATTTATTGAAAGAATGAACCAAATAGTTAAACGACCTAAACATCTACTGTCTTTTTTTAAATAAAAAACACTAGATTTTTGACCCGTGTGACGCACAGGTCTTCTCGACTATAATAGAGACTAATAAATAATCTTTAACCGGAAATATCATGGGTCGATCAATAAACGCAAATTAGATTATTAGAGATACAATATTACAATCAAATGATAATAAAAAAAATTATAAAGAAAAAAGATAAAAAGAATACAAAATTATATTGTTGCACATGTCAATTTTATTTATTACTTTTATAGTTAAACATAAAAAATTAATGCAGTTCACGATTCCTAACAAATTTTTTAAGGTAGCCGAGTTTGCATGAAAAATTAGGGTATTCTGTTTGTAAACGTATTAAATAAGTGTATAACAACTTGTCAAAAAAAAATCTACAGAAACAATAGGTTAAGTTGCTGCAGACCTAATAAAATTAATAAATAGTAAGGATAATGATTAAGATATCTATTAAATTTTTGCTTTGAAAATACTCACTGGTTATTAGAGAGAGAAATGAAAAACATATATGATGCAAATTTAGAGCCAAAATTTTATAATAGAGTTGTTGCAAACCTAATAAGAGAGTAGTGAAAAGAAAAAATTAGGTTAAGACTTAATAAAATTAATAAATAAGGATACCACTTATGCTACACCATGTTGGTAAATTGTTATCATCGTTTTTGTAGTGAAATATTTTTGTTAAAATTTTGGTCCTTCAATATTATAAAATCTTAAGTTTTGGGTTAAACTTAATTAATATTACAAAACCAATTTATAAAATGATAATCTTTTAAGAGAAACTTTTATTTGGTCATTGGACCAACACCTCACATTTATGCACACACATGAAACTAAAAAAATTAAAATGAAAATGATTAAAGTGATACTGATTGATGTGACTATTTTATTTATCTTTTAATTTTTATTTATTTATGTGTGCGCGCCTAAATTTTGTGCCTAAATTCTTGTGTCTAAACAAGACTTTCTCATCTTTTAAACATTAGGTGTTCTTTTAGACCATTTGTTTATCCAATGTGAGACTTGACATTTTTTTTTTTTATCAACATAGAGTATTATCACTTTGATCTATTTATTCTACTATTTATAATACACATACTTCTCTAAGTGCACACATAAAAAAAAATTATATTTTAACACTCCTTATATTTCATATATATCTTCCTATCACATCAATAATATATCACATCTTGTTTTGAATGTCTATCAATATTTTTTCGAATAAAAAAAACCATGTTATCATTGCATAGTTCGAGAGGGTTGAAAGTTGGAAGAAGAGACATGTTTGGTTTAGAATTCTGCTCTTTACCCAGATGGTTTCGCTCATTTCCAAGTGAAATGACCAAAATACTCTTACGTGACTTAAGTCACGCTAATGTATTATTTACGTAAGTTAAAATACGCTACGTGAGTTAACTCACGCTAATGTTAATTTACAAACATTGCAGCGTGAGTTAACTCACGTTACAAAATATGCATTTTTTTGAATTTATTTAAATGGTAATATCAATAATTATTCAAATGGTAATATAAATAATATCAATGCTAATAATATAAATGGTAATATAAATTCTCAACAATTACATAATAATACCTCATTTTATTAATACTTTGATACAATTACATAATACATAATTTGATACATTTTATTAGAATAAAATAAACATGCTTCTTTGAGGTAAAAATAGACCAATTTTGGGTAACAGAGGATTAAGGTCGGTGGCAGAAGAGAGCAGTCTTCTTGGGGCAAAAAGACATCATCCCTTCGGGGTAAATGTAAATGTGGTTCTTTTTGTCGCGTCATTTTTCGGAGATCAAGGCTATTTGATTAGCTTTTGACTCACTAATTTATTTCACGACTTGAACTTTTAATTTTAAGAGAATGGGAAAAAGTTCAAATAACCATAAAAAAGGGATTTAGGGTTCGGGGGTTAGTTATATTTATGGAAGGTATTAGCACCCTAAATATTCGTAGTACTCTACTAGAACCTCTTGATTTTATTTAACTTTTCGTGCTATAAACTTGCTTAATTTTGAGGAAAAGAAGAATGGTGATAGGAAGAAAAAAGAGTTTGATTAATTAAAAGAAAAAGGATTTTATTTATATTTTTTATTGATTCGAAAGGACTATGTCCTTTGTCTACGTACATGTGAGGGATCAGAACCTCGTAGTTCGGGGTAGAAATTACCGTTTGATTGGTTTTGTGTTTTTTATTAGTTTTGAAAAAAAGTTTTTAAATAAAAAGCCAAGTGGCAAATGACTATTTGTTAGTATTTTTTAATATTAAAAAAAAAAGACTCAAAGTAGAATTAAAGTTGATTGTAATTTGATTAAGAAAGAAAATAAAAATGGGATCACTTGATTGAAAATCAAGGTTTATTATGAAACTATTTTTCGTGATTTTTGGTTATTTGCATGTTTTTGTTGTTTTTGAATATTAATTAAACATAAAAATAAAAGCGCGAGAATTTCGTAGTGACGTTGGATCACCACAAAATCCCTTAATCTAATCTTCTTCTTTTTTTTGCATTTTTTTCAATATATAAAAGCAGAAATAAATAAATAAAAGGACATATGCATGATTGTTCTCATTTATATTTACATTGGACCTAAATACATTCTAATTGCTGAAAAATAAGTGACAAAAATTAAAATGCTAAATAGAAATAAAATGAAATGCAAAAATACTAAAAAGAAATAAAATGCAAGAAAATAAATGAAATAAAATAAAAGGACAAACGAAGGGACAAAATCACCGAAGGTACTTCTCCGAAGGGATAGAAAAAGTGGGAGAAGAATAGAATAGCTCGTCAACACAAGCTAAATGAGGGAGAAGAGAGAAAATTTCTTTGACAACTCAAGAGAACTTTTGATGTGTGAAATTGTGAGGGATGAGGGCTCTATTTATAGGTTCTAAGGTTGATGAAAAATGGAAAATTGGTTTAATGGACTTTGATGGGGATTTGAATGAGATTGATGGTTTTGGAATGTGATTTGAATGATTTTTCAAATGGGAGAGGTGACATGTAAAAATGGCATGATTGGTGGCACACTTAAGAAATTTTTTATGGACCTTGGGCATTTTATTTTTCGACTTATTCTAAGTAATAAATAAAAAAGAAAATAGAATAACCTAAATAAAATTTAAAATAAAAAAATAAAAGTAAAATAAAAGATAGAAATAAAATAAAATAAAAACTAATAAAAATAAAAAATAAAATAAATAGAAAAGACTAATAATAAAAATGCGGGTCCGAAAACGAACCAAAAATGAGGTATTTTAAAATACCTCTCTGCCGAAATTTTCTTTGAAAAGTCAAAGACCATTCAGGGTCCAACGACGTATGAACGTAGGACCTTAGGTCAAAAATTGGGGTATTACAGATGCCCCTATTTAAGTTTATTCGTTCGGAGACTTGAAGATGAAATCTTGGATTCAATGGACCGAAGAGACTTAAATACAGAGTACACAATTTTTGACCTAAGATGATATGAAATGCTTGTGAAGTGCTCGTGATGCAATTATGAATACAGGATGACAAAGATAATTTGACTGGGTTGAGAAACAACAACGGGATACCCAAATTCATTTGAAGAAAGGGATCCAACTCTGCTAAGGGTTAGTGTAGTTTCACTGGGGAAAATTATTGTCTACTATTGTATTGAGAGTTGTATGAAGACAAAAAAAAAATTAGTGACACCTCTTGACCAGACAACTGGGGATGACACTTGTGAGAAAACAAAAAAGATGATTGCGGGTTGTTCGTTTGTTGGAACTTGTCACTTTGTATCTGATAAATGGTAGTTGCAAGCCGTTCGTTTGTTAGAACCTGCCACTTGACACTTGGTAATAATAAAAGGAAGAGACAAGACGTTCATTTGTTAGAACTTGCTAGCTGACATTTGGTAAAGGAAAAGGTGAGATGTTCATTTGTTAGAACTCACTGACTGATATAAGGTAAAAAGGTAGGTGCCAGTTGTTCGTTTATTAGAACTTGCTGACTGACATTTGGTAAAGGTAAAAGGAAAACGTGAGATGTTCATTTGTTAGAACTTGTTACTTGATATTCGGTAATGGTAAAAGGAAAATGCAGGATGTTCATTTGTTAGAACTTGCTACTTGGCAATGATAAAGGTAAAATGGAAAGACCAATGTTCGTTTGTTAGAACTTGCTAACTGACATTCGGCAACGGTAAAAGGAAGATGCAAGATGTTCATTTGTTAGAACTTGTTAACTGACATTTGGTAATGATAAAAGGAAAATGCGAGATGTTCATTTGTTAGAACTTGTTGAATGCGAGATGTTCATTTGTTAGAACTTGCTGAATGCGAGATGTTCATTTGTTAGAACTTGCAGAATGCGAGATGTTCATTTGTTAGAACTTGTTACTTGAATTGACTGATTAGTGACATCTTTTGACCATACACACTACGGATGACACTTTTTTGATGAAAATGAGGCAATCACAAGATGTTCGTTTGTAGAACATGCTGCTTGACGCAATGATGAGTGAGGACCGAACTAAAAGCATGCGACCAAATAAGTCCCTGGGTGACTAATGCAACCATGTATGAATGATGTTGTGTATATGTTGTGTATGCATGAATATATGAATACGTGAAAGTATTGATGTATGGATGTATGAATGTAACTTGTATGACTGCATAAACTGTACATGACAGGTGGACTCGATGAGACGAGACATGACATGTAAGATGGGAGGCGGACTGACATCGCAGTACAAACACTCGGCAAACTTCCTTGGAGATTGTATTATCGTGAACAAATCGAGCCATTGACAGTGTAAAACCCAACACAAGGTGGCAACTGATGCCTCTTTGGGAGAAATCCCATTGTTGGTCAAAGAGTTTAGAAGAAGTCGTCATTTGTGAACCAGCACAAAGTGTTTTTCCACTGGTACGCCTCAGCAGTCATGCTTTTTTTTGTTTTGTTTTCTTCTTTTGAAAATCCGTAACTTTTGTCTGGACTGCCCTTTCGGGTTTTCAGTCCACCGGGAATATAATCCTTTTTTGTGCCCCTAATTTTTGCCTGGACCGCCCTTTCAGGTTTTCAGTCCACTGGGACGCTCTCTATTCCCTAAGCCGCCTTTTCAGGTTTTCAGCTTAGCGAGTTCTTTCTTTGTATATATTTTTTTTTGTATTTTTGGATTATGACTGCATCTTGCTCAAATCAGAGGTCCTCTCCATAGTGCTTAGCCATGCTTCTCTTCCGGAATGTGACCGTTCTCGAGGCGGATGCTGATGTACGCTTCACCTACTCACGAGCTCAGAGAGAGTGTGTTTGTTGTTCATGCTTTTCAAAAGATGTAAAAAAAATTATTTTGAAATTTTTGCTTCAAGTATTGCCATCAAAAATAGAAGAAATTTTGTAAATAGAATAAATGAGAATTCCAAGTAAATGGGCATAGGCTCATATTTTGTTAATGGAGTGGTGGCCTGCCAATGGCACGGCTCCACGGAACTTTGAAAAAATGGAAAAATGGTTAATGTATGGGAAGGTACATTGAACACAATAACCTCTATTCTCCCTAACAACTTTGGATGCCCTTGTTTCGAGTCTTTGATCTGCAGATGCTTCGAATCGGAGGCCTTTTGATAGCTGGATGCCCAAATGGATGGTGCTGAGTGACGTAGTTACTTTGTCATGATCCTTAACTTTTGCATGGATCACCCTTTCGGGTTTTCAATCTATCAGGATAATCATTTTTTTTCATGTCTCTAATTTTTGCTTGGACCGTCCCTTCGGGTTTTTAGTCCACCGAGATGCTCATTTTAGCCTAAACCGCTTTTTAAGATTTGCGACTTATCGAGCTTTTATTTTTTGACAGAGTATTTCTTGACTACATAGGCGTTCACAGGACGTGCGAGCTTGTCAACATCCATAGTCACAAGAGTCATTGCACATGGGCTTTCATAGTTAGGCACCTACTTGCCCCTAAAGTCTGGTTGTAAAGATAATATCTTTTTGGGCACAAAGTCTCCTTCTTGAAATTCACAGGGACGAACCTTCTTGTTGGAAGTTTGTTTCAACTTCTTTTGATATAGTTGTACAAGATCGTCATGCATTTAAATTCAATCAAGCTTGGATTTCGGCAGAACTCCTATTGGCGGGACCTCGACCTTCACGGGAAGCATGGCCTTCATGACGTATGTTAAGGAAAGAGGGGGTTACCCCTGTTGAAGTGTGTACTGAAGTACAATACTTATGAAGTGCAAATGGTAGCATCTCGTGCCAGTCTTTATAAATGAAAGCCATCTTCTGGACAATCTTCTTTGATATTTGTTTGCAGCTTTGACGGCTAAGATACCCCAGTATGTGAGAGATCTTGTCGGGAGTCTCTTTATTCTTGTCTTATTCAGCTTCGGATACAGGGAAACTCAAATTTGGAAAAGAGTACATGGTTAATGTGTTCAACGGGCTTATTTATGTTTAAATTTGCATTTATGTTTGATTTTAGAAAGTGGTTGATTGTATGCAGACATTTGGAAATGATTAAAGAAAAAGATTTTATTTTTTTTTAGTTTTTTGTGTTACGATTTTTCCAGAACAAGCAAAAAATAAAAAAAAATAAAGTCGGGATCAAAACGACCTTTTATTAATGATGGAAAATACATGAAGCAAAAAGCCCTACACAAGCTCATTTTCGTCTCGGGCGGGACGAAATGATTTTTTGAGAAGCAACAAACAACAAACCAACACATTATTTGAACAAATAAGTAGTAGGAGGAACATCAAAAGTGACCCAATCACAGCTACATGCTCGGATTCAAATTTTTGAAGGGAAATACATTGGCGTCGATCAACTTCTGGACTTCAATTTTCAAGGAGAAACAATGCTCAACGTCATGACCTTGTGCCCCTTGATGGAAGACACAAAAGACATTAGGTCTCCAACGAGCCGACAATTTCTTAGGTATCAGCTTCAATCAACTTTTGAACCACTTTCTTCAGAGCAAAGCAATGCTCAATATCATGACCAGGTGCCCCTTGATGGAAAGCACAAGTGAGGTCAGCTCTAAACCTTGTTGTCGGTTTTCCGGTCACCGAAAGAAATTCCTTGGTCTGGACCAACTTCTTTTTGAGCAATTTTGGGAACAACTCCGCATACTTCATGGGAATTGGATCAACCGGTGTTCTCGGAGCATGATTATGTGTGTTGAGCTGTTGAGGAGCCTGTTGTTGAGGCAGTTGAATCCACAATGGCTGACGTTGTTGTTGAGGTGGTTGTATGCACAGAGGTTGGGGCTTCCGCTGCACCGATGGTTGATCCTGCGTAACTGTCAGCGAAGATACCAAGTTAGTCAACCTCTCCACTTCGGCCCGGAGAGTTGTCACCTCTTCACGAAGCTCATGGACTTCTTGTTTGAGCTGATCCATTTTCTGTGTTTGCACGAGTGTTTGCATGTACGAGTTGAAGTTGAAAGAAGACATCAGACCACTTTACTGATGGATTGACCTTTTGGTAGAAAGAAGAAAGTGTAAGACATGGTTTTTAAAACTATGAATGCAATATGATGCATGATATGATTATGCAAAAAATGTGGACAAGTTTTTGAAGGACTTTGTCAAAGTGAATTGCAAACATTGCTGAGGAACATGGTTTTATTTGAAACTTGTGAAGATATTACAATCGGTTCCCTTTCCAAAAGAAAGAACAAAACCAAGGAAAAAGTTCTTAACAAAAGCGAAAGCTTAGTTAAAATTTTTGAAGTTGTATTTCTTGGTGTTCTTTCTTACAAGGTCCGTTCCTCTGTGATGTTTGCAAAAACTTTTCTAAATCCTTCGATATTTGATGAAAAAAGTTGTTTATGAATGAATGCATGTATGCATGATTATGCTGAAGAACATAGAGAACATGGTGTGGTTAAGTCCATAATGTTGGAGTTAAGGGTAAATACACCATTTGGTAAAGACTTTGTTTTCATTTGCACTTGTAACAGGGGTTCTACCAAGTTCCCAAATTCCAACCCGCTTTTCAATATATCGGTGTATAGGAATGCTCCTAGTCCAATAACATTCACAAGGAAGTCTAGTTTGAGTGTAGTATCGTGTGTCAACTAAAGTCAAGAATGCTCTTGGTTTAGCCACCGCACTACATCCTAAAAAGGCAAAGATGGGTTAAGGGTAACTAAGGTCCACGGCTTCATGGGACACTCACATTGAAAGTAATAACGTTGACACGAATGCTCATGACAACAAGAGTACTACCTTCCGTAAAGCCTCCACCGAGTAGGGTTATATCACATGTAAACACCACTCAAGAATGCTCTTGGTATGTCACTATGATTTTACCCCGTCCTATCTTATGTTTCCCTCTAAGTCCGGGTTAGGACTTATCTCACCACTCACGTAAAAAGAAAAAACAAGTATACACGTATTTCCATCTTTTATTTTTTTGTTTTTGTTTTTTAAGAAATTTATAGCACAAAAAGTTATATAAAGCCAAGTTAGGCTCAACCCTTAAATTAGTCCCCAGTGAAGTTGCCATTTCTGTCGCGTCATTTTTCAGAGATCAGGGCTATTTGATTAGCGTTTGACTCACTAATTTATTTCACGACTTGAACTTTTAATTTTTAAAGAGAATGGGAAAAAGTTCGAATAACCATAAAAAAGGGATTTAGGGTTCGGGAGTTAGTTATATTTAGGGAAGGTATTAGAACCCTAAATATTTGTAGTACTCTACGAGAACCTCTTGATTTTATTTAACTTTTCGTGCTATAAACTTGCTTAATTTTGAGGAAAAGAAGAATGGTGATAGGAAGAAGAAAGAGTTTGATTAATTAAAAGAAAAAGGATTTTATTTACATTTTTTATTGATTCGAAAGGACTAGGTCATTTGCCTACGTTCCCGTGAGGGATCAGAACCTCGTAGTTCGGGTAGAAATTACCGTTAGATTGGTTTTGTGTTTTTTTATTAGTTTTGAAAAAAAGTTTTAAAATAAAAAGCCAAGTGGCAAATGACTATTTGTTTGTATTTTTTAATATTAAAAGAAAAAAAAAAGACTCAAAGTAGAATTAAAGTTGATTGTAATTTGATTAAGAAAGAAAATAAAAATGGGATCACTTGATTGAAAATCAAGGTTTATTATGAAAATATTTTTTGTGATTTTTGGTTATTTGCATGTTTTTGAATATTAATTAAACACAAAAATAAAGCTAATGTAACAATAAAAATAAAAGCGCGAGAATTTCGTAGTGACGTTGGATCACCACAAAATCCCTTAATCAAATCTAATTTTTTTTTGCATTTTTTTCAATATATAAAAGCAAAAATAAATAAATAAAAGGACACATGCATGATTGTTCTCATTTATATTTACATTGGACCTAAATACATTCTAATTGCTGGAAAATAAGTGACAAAAATTAAAATGCTAAATAGAAATAAAATGAAATGCAAAAATACTAAAAAGAAATAAAATGCAAGAAAATAAATGAAATTAAATAAAGGGACAACCCACGGTAAAAAGTTTTTGAGGTAAAAAAAAGCATATTTATTTTTACCCCAAGGGTTGACCTCTTTGCGCCCCAAGTAGGTTGCCCTATTTTACCCCTCCCTTGACCCTTTTTTTACCACTAAGTTGGCCCAAAAAAGCTAAAAAAAACTAAAGAGTGAGGAGGAGAAGAGAAGGCATGGTGTGAGGAAATAGTGAGTTTTGGAGGGGTATTTATAGTGAGAAATGGGTACCGTAGGTTTTGTTAGTATTAAATGCAGTCAAAAGAGTAGAAAAAACGTGTAGAAATGAATTAAATTGAAGGTGGAATAACTGACCAACATCAAAAAAACGTGTTCTTGAACTTAAACCACCGGCCAACCTAGCGCGAGTTAAGTCCCGCTAGTGTTAACCTCGCTTAGAAGTGAATCTTTATGATGCAGAGAAGGTGAAATGTCACCTAATTTTTCAAAATAATGAAAACAATTCTTTTACATTTTCATTGCTTTCAAAAAATGCATACAATTGTTTATTTCAAGAGTATTATATTTTTATTAGATAATGTTAGTAATTTGTTGTTAGGTTTATACTTACTTCTTTTTTCGAATTTAAATCTAGGATTTTCAACTCTTTTAAATCTTAACCCAAACCAGTTAAGGTACCCTAATTAACACAAATTTAAAAAATGAAATTAGAAAATATTTTCACAGGTAAACGAAGCCTTATATTTTTATTTAAAAGTGAGGGCCTTTTTTTTGGTCAAAATAATTAAGGGTCTATGCTCCAAAGCCCCAAGTCCCAACCCATTTTTGGTTGGACGGAGTCGGGTCCACTAATTTATTTTGGATTCTTCGATCAATCATTATTTTAAAAACTTCAAAATTAGTTAGTAGATGAGAATAGCAACTCCCACATGTTTTGTGTGTGAGATTAGTCAATGAATTTAATTTGTATGCATCGTGGTCGTCAACGCCTAGATTTTAAAAATTCTCCACCTAAATTTTTCTTTTAACTCTTATTTATTTTCGTTGTTTGAGTGCGTAGTGTGTTGTTCGTCGTCTTGTGCGACGTTAGATTGATTATGTGTCTTGTTGCATTGTTTGTTTCGTTCTTATTGAAAAACCGACTTCAGGCAATTACACATTCCAGAAATATGGGTATTCCATTAACTTAGATTTTATCATTTTATTTGTAGCATTTTGTCGTTGTATACTGTTAACTTTGGTGTTTTTAACATGTTTGAACATGAAGTTGTATCTCGTGTACTCTATCAATTTGAATGAATCGTTTTGTTTTTGTAAAAAGAAAAATAGAATTCCCCTCCAAGTTAATCGATATATTGGCCATGGTCACGGTATGCTTCTTGAATTTTCGTAGGTCTCGAACCAGTACATTGTGGGTAGAGAGCTTGCCCATATAAAAGTATGTCAATGATGCTCAACCAATTGTAGTTAATTGCAAGTATAAGCATGCACATTATTGTAATGTTTGCTCTTTGAATGAATTCAGCTTGAATTTACCGTGAAATGAAATCAGTGTTTCTTTGGAAACTTAATTCATATATACCGTGAACAAGCACAAAAGAACATGGTCCTTTAAAAAATAACAGGGTGAGACTATGACCTGTCTCTGAATATCCATGGCTTTGGATACACAATTTGCAGACCTGATATCGTTTATCCAAGTCATGAACGTAGTATGCCTGAAATGTCCAAGCAAATAACAGAGTATGACTATGTCTGCTTCGTGGTTTCGGCAACTATTCAGGCTTCCCGGTCAAATAGTGCATGTTCTTTTGCTAAAGATGTCTCATCCACATTCATGTTACCAGGCACGGAATATCATTGTCGTTCTACAGTTCAATTTTTCATGTCCTTGTACTAAAATAACAACAAACAAATACTTGCACAGTGTGTGAGTGCTGTAAACCCTAGGATACCGAGTTCGATTCCTACTTATAAAATTAACAATGAACAAATAGAATCATGTTCTAGTACTAACATTTGTTTTTCTCAATAATATCTAACATAATATTATCCTAGAGAATTCCTGAAAGGCTTGATGATAAATACAACATAGAAGAACCTTTAACAGTCTCCTGATTAACCTTTTTCCTGATTTCTAAGACCTTCTTGTGAGAATTTGAGTGCACCGATGCTTCAAAGGTTGGGCTAGCTGCAGGCCGGTATTCAGGAAATAGGCGACCAGACCTGTATCGAACTCCACAAGCATTGCATAGGGTCTTAGGACCCTTAGGCCCTTCCCTCCATTGTGGCGTTTCAGTTACCTCGCAATGCGTACATTTTCTAAGAGCAATTGATTCCTGTAACGATGATCTCTTCATCTCAATGCTATCAGAGAGCTGGGAGATATTGTCTTTCCTTGGCCTTTTTTGGGCTCTGCATAATGATTTACCAGCACGCTGTTTATCCGATTGCTGCTTTTGAAAAGCAGGTATGAATGGAATTGAGAAGAGCCTGTCAAAGCTTGAGAGGCGCCGGCGTTTACCACGAGGACGCTTTGCCGGGATCACTGGTAATTCAAAGTTGTAATTCTCAACCGAGGAATAACTACTGCATTCAAAAACTGAAACTGGGCTGTAGGTTCGGCATCCGCGTAAATTTGTTCCATTGAAGGAGACATTTTGGATGGGAATAGTTTTGCCATATGCAGGTCCAGGCCCAGCAGTCTTTCCGAGCTGTTTTATTCGAAAAACACGAAAAATATAAAACAATCAGATGCTAATTTCCGGCAACAGAAATGAAAAGATTAAGCTTTCAATAGTACATAATGTTTTAATTTAAAAAAAGGAATCCACTAAATTTTTTCCATACTTTTATATGTATACACGCCACAGTCCACGGAGAAAATCATTTGAAAGGAAAGTTAATGCTTTTCAATTATCAGAGGCCATCCTATGGGTGAGCTATGTGGGCTGCCTTGCTTTGTAATCTAACAATACAACGTTCAATCACCATTGAAGACTGTATGGTCAAGTGCCTCCCCCTGTCTCTAAACATATAATAATATTTTCCCTCCCTTAATATTATCGGATGGCATAACATCAATCATATATTGAGCCAAGAGCCCGTGAGTACAACTACTTGCATCTTTTTGCAATTTCAGTTTGTGATTCTGCACAAACTTGCCTACACAGACTTTATGTTGCAACTCAATCAACTTAGTCCTGGGAGGCATGAGACAGTTTCTACTTATTTTGTCATTTGTGATCATCAATTGATCTTATCCTGGTTGTCAGCCAGAGGGGTGTCATTTACTACCATGTTACCTAGCTATAAACCATCTTCAAGAACACACATGAATACCATCCATTCATCACAACTAAAATACTTACAACTTCAAAACATTGTTACGAGAACTTTCTCACTTTCTGAGCACAATAACCCTAAAAGTTAAGGCATGAGTACTATTTACCAAGAGAATTTTGACAGATTTTCAGTGTCAAAGTATCATATTGTAAAACTAACCTGAAAATTAATCATACACGAACAATTTGTGTTAATTCTTATTAGTCCTTTTTTGAACATATTTTGAGCATTACTTTTAGTCTTTTACTCATTAAGTGTTACCATTATCTTTATTTGTGTTTGGAACCAAAATGTATCCTAAAAGTAAAGATATCATCAGCACATTTTATAATCATGTTTATCAACTAATTGCATGAAAACTGAAACTTTAGCATTTCATTTTGCTCATGTTCTTCTAAATTAGACTTAAGTCATTCAACAAATCTTCTTATCCCCAAAAAGTTTTATAACACATCTATCTCTAACAGCCTAGAAAACATTTCAAAAAGAACCGAGTCAAAAGATACTTAAACATTAAAATCATTACATTCTCCCCTTTCACTTACTAGTCCTCGTCGATCTTTTAAGCTTGAATTAACAACATTTCTTCTGTCAATATGAAAAAGTTCCTGCACAACATCATTGTAGTAATTCTCAATTCCCGCTAAAAATCCTGACCAACAAAATGCCATAGTCATCAAAGCAAGCATACAAACTTCTCCGATTAAAAATGTCTACGAAGAAAGTTACACCCATTGAAAAGTATAAACCCTATCAAACGAATTAGCCATTGCAAGTAACCAAACATACACAACAGGACTCCGATAATAAAAAATGTGTGGTTCAATGTTGATATATATGTAATTTTGATTCTCCACATTCAAACCATGCACATAATTAATTTATCAAATTAATATAGTTATTAAGTAGACAAAGATATCCATCCAAACAGAAAAGATGGGAGCAGAAAACTCACAGCAGCAGAGAAATTGTTCACAAGTTTTGGTTTCTCATCTTGAGTTTCGCCGTGCAGCTCAAATGATGGTACTGAGAAAACACCAAGGGATGGTTCTTCAAGGTGTTTGAATTGATCATTCCAATCCTGTTCCACACCATCCGTTTCCACATCTTCAAGTGGAAAATCAAAAAACTCAACGACATCACCAAGAATCTCATCCGACACACCATTAAAATTCTTGTCAAAAAACCAACTGTTCTTCATACTAGCAATATCCTGTAGAAGAATTAAGGGAAAACCATCCATTCGTAGTTGAGAATTCGACCACCACATATGCTACTTCACACTTATTTTTCTACGAATAAACTATCAATTTACTTCCTAAAGTGTCACTTTGTATACAATTTAACCCTTAAAGTATATAAATATAACAAGTAGACCCTAAAGTATAAGAAATCCGTCACTCGTCACTAGTTACTGAAGTATATGAAAATCCGTCATGTTAGTCTCTTACATTTCAAGAGCATAGACTAAAGTGACATATTTTATATACTCCAGAGACTACTTCTCTTATTTATATACTTCAGAGACTAAATTAACGGTTTATTCTTTCTCTACCATTGGAACATTAAGCAATTACATAGTCACTTATTATTTCGTCTACGGACAAAAAATAAAGACACAGCTACGACGTCTTAGTTTCAAAGTAGGTGAAGGTGTTCAGCCTAACAATATCCGCAGTGTATAGTAAACTGTAAACCTCTCTCCTCCAAAGCCCAAGTGGCAAACAGAGTCTATGGTCATATTACAATTGAAGAACAAGAAACATATAACATTGTTGTACAATATGAATATGGAAAAAATAAGCTAAACAAATTTAAAGTGAAAATGAAAAAGAAAGAAATTAGACATTTGAGGAGACTCACCGGAACTGAAACAAATTTAACGGCGGTGGTGGCGCTAGGAAAGCATGAATGAATGATGAGATGAGGAAGCCCTTATCTGCAGTGAACACAGTTGATGGATGCTGTCTGTCTGTCTGTCTACTCTCTGCGCTGTCCTAACTCTAATATAAATGTATCTTTCCCACTTTTTTCTTATTCCCCCATGTGACATGTCTCTTTTATACACTTATTCCACGTGTCTACTTTTTTTTTTTAGCACTAGCTCCATGAATTTGAGATAATCTATATTACGGTTTTTCTCAAGTCTATATAGAAGTGTTTTTTTCATCATATTCTTATAATATGTGGCACTTTCAATAAATAAAGTTAATTTTTTCTCTTTTCACACGTGGCATCTTGAGGCAAACCAAAGAACCTCATCATTTTGACATTTAATGAGATGTACATTTATTTTGTTTTTTTATTTTCATCTCTATCTCTATTATAAACATTTTGACTTGCAAAATTGTAAAAGTACACTTGGCACTCTAAATTGTTAATCCTCATTAATGCTCAAATACATCTAAAAATTCAAATTTCAACTTTATATTCCATTTGAAATTCAAATTTCAATGCTTAGTGAAATAGGTCATGAGAATCTGGCCATTAAAAAAATTTAATTTCATTTAAATTGTTTTAATGTATGACTTTGATATAATTTTTGTAATTTTGAATGATAATAATAATAATAATAATAATAATAATAATGATAATAATAATAATAATAATAATAATAATAATAATAAGTACTCCTTACAAGCATCTATATGCACGACAACTACTGAATTTATCGTTATAAACATTATTTAGACATCAAGCATAAGGAGTATAATTTTTGTCGTTATAAACATTATTTAGACATCAAGCATCTATATGCAAGACAATTACTGAATTTGTTTTAATGTATGAAACTTATAAAAAAATAAATATGAATCCTTACATTATTTAGACATCAAGCATAAGGAGTTTGATTTTTTGTAATTTAAAAAAAAAACAAAATAGAGAATAAAAAAAATCTTGCTTTAGAAGTTTATTATAAAGGATGATGTACAATATTCAGTTTAAAAGGCATGACAGAATTAGCACAAAGAGAGGATACAAAATAAAAAATAAAAAACTACGAGAGAACGAGAGAACTAGAACGCGATGAAAGATAACGAGAGAGTGGGAGCGCGAACCGGAGGGGGTGGCCGGCTACCTTCACGTCGGTTTCCTTCAACGGCGAGGCTCTATGGGGGGAAAGGGTCATATGTCGGGGAGGCAGAAAGCGGGGGGAATAGGGGAATTGGACTGTAGTGCGGTCTCGGAAGCGAAAAGCGACGGAACCAGAACAGAGACGACGAGGTGGATCACGAGGTTTTGACGGCCAAAGCGGGGCGGCAGCAGGCAACGATCAAGGTAGACAACAGGTTTTCGACAGAGTTTTCAAGGTTGGTTTCCAAGCCAGGCAACGCGAAGGGACTAGGGTTTACGGTGGTTCTTCTTTCAACAGGGTAATTGGCGGCTCTTCCAATATTATGGGAGGTCGTTTAGCTTCTGCGGAATGGCATGGCTCTGGTTCATTGGCAGTTGACGGTATACTAGGGAGTAAGGCCTCGTACTATGTTTCGAATTTCCCGGATAACATACCTCTCTTCAGACTTCGGCAGGCCTTTGAGGTGTGTGGCATATTAGCAGACGTGTATGTTGCTAGGTACAGGAACGCAAGGGGTCAGGAATACGGTTTTGTAAGGTATGTTAACGTTAAAAATAGAGAGAAACTTTTACATGCTTTGAATAATGTTCGGATTGGGGATTGTTGTGTGCGGGCTCGTGAGGCTAGGTTTGATAGGTTCGCACATAATGACGTCGTTGCTGCCTCTTCTTCGAAGGTTGTGGTGAGGAAGGAGGGAGGGGTAGCGAGGTTGGGTGGGTCGTTTTTAGGGGAGGGATTTAAATCGGTTAGAAAAGGGGGGGTCCCGGTGGTGGGGAAGAAGGTTGAAGAAGGAATTCAAGTGTTGAGGGAGGATCCAATGAAAGAGATTAGGTCAGGTGAGGAAAGTTTGAATGTTGGGTTGGTGAGGAAGTCTAAGGCGAGAAGGGTGGAGGAGGTCGTGAAAGGGGAGGCAGTGGGTGCGGTGGTTGGTAAGGTTGGGGTGGTCGAGAAGACTAATGTAAAGGTGGGAGTGGTGGGATTTAGAAGGGAGGAGAGTTTGAAGGGTGGAAAGTTAGTTTCTACGCCGACTTTCAGCTTCAGACATATAGATAAACCTAATCTCAAGTTTACTCCCGTGTATAAATCTTGTGATGCGGACCGTCGGTGGGCATCTTCTGGTGTGGTAGCATCGGTAATAGCGGGGGATTTGACATTGGCTGCTCAACAACGGGTCGAAGAGGCTGGGTTTGCTAACGTGGTTGTGACTCCTATTGGGGGCAGGTGTTCTTAACTTGTTGTGGAGGTGAGGATGTCTGGCAGGTTATTAATGAGGCGGTGGACTTTTTTAGTATGATTTTTTCCAATTTGCATAGGTGGTCGTCATCAAAGGTAAGATATGAACGTGGGGCGTGGTTGCGTGTTTACGGAGTACCCGTTCATGCTTGGAATGAAGCTTTCTTCAAACTTTGTGTCGTGGGGATTGGGAGATTTATACAAGCTGATGATTGTATGGTGGACAAAGCTTAGTTGGATTTTGCACGTCTTCTAGTTTCAACACCAAACATCGAAATTGTTAATAAATCTTTAGAATTTTTTATCGATGGGACTCAATTTGATATCAAATTGGTGGAGGAATGGGGCTGCCTATTGGGGGAGGACGCGTTCTTGACGGAAGTTGAATCTGAATCTACGCCGGAAGTGCTAGCTCAACCAAATGATGTCGACGGACTGGACGAGGTACAAGGGGAATGGGAATTGGATGACTTGGTAAATGATTTGCATAAGGAATGGAGTCATCATGACTTGAAGAAGGATGTGTCTGATAAGTTAGATGCAAGTGCAACCAAGATTCAGGCTGAGATAGAAGAAAGGGAGGATTTTTTCGCGGTCAATTTATCGTCGGTGTCACAACCAGTGGCGAAGGCAACTCGTGACGACGGTGTTATGGTCTATGAACTTAAACAGGTGGTCGAGGCAGAACAGCCGAAGGTAACCTCAACAATGGGTCCTTGGAGTATTGACTGGCTTTCACTTCAAAAACCGATAACGGAAGGAGGGGTTGTATTCACTTCATCTTGTAAAGCAGGTGTGTTACCGGTTTTACCTTCGAAAACAGGTATCTCTAATTCTTCGTCATCAACTATTCGTTCAAAGAAGAAGATGAGTGGTCATGAAAAAAATCGCTCGCATGCCGGTTTGTGAGCGTAAACAAATTCTAGATTTTTTGAGGAAGCAAAAGAGGAAGAGAAAAGAAGGTGCAGTGAAACATCAAACAAAAGCCACAAATGTTTCAACTTCAAATTCATCAAATAAATCAAGTTCTTCTGTTAACAATGATTGGGAGAATTGGGTGTTGTTACATGGTAAAAAAGAAGAGTTGGCGGCGAATGTTAGAGACTTAGGGAAGGTTGTGGGTGTGAAATTTCAGTGCGATTCTAGTAATAGCTTTAATCTGCTAACTAGGGAACGTAGGAAAGAGTGGAGGGCTGCTAGAGGAGGAGACGTGAAGTGGGGGGAGGACGGGTTTTTTTTGAGTGAGGGCGTTGTGAGATGAGGGAGGTTGGTGTCGAGGGAGTTTGGCGGGTGGGGGGTCTCAATGAAGGTTTTGTCTTACAATGTAAGGGGGTTGGGCGGTGGGGAGAAGAGAGCGGAGGTTAGGCAGCTTGTGTTAGAGAAACATCTGAAGGTTCTTTGCATACAGGAGTCTAAATTGTCGGTGGTGTCAGATGTGTTAATCAAAATGGTATGGGGTGATGCTTCATTCGGCTATTCGTTCCAACCTTCAACCGGTGCTTCTGGAGGATTGATTACTATTTGGGATCCATCGTACGTTGATGTGTGGGCCTCTGCGAATCTTGGTAATGCGTTGGCTATCAAAGGGAAGGTTATTAAGACTTCAGAAGAATTTGTTATTATTAATGTCTATGCACCTTGTGATCTGGAGGCTAAAAAAGTTTTATGGGAGCGGTTGAGCAACTTTATTCTGGACAATACGCATCTTTGTTGTTGTTGTGTGTGGGGATTTTAATTCTGTTCATGGCGCAGATGAGAGGAAAGGAAGGGGAGGGGTCTTTAGACAGGCGGAGGCGGATGTGTTTAATAGTTTCATCGCTGACAGTTTGCTTATTGACCTACCCATTTGTGGTCGTTTATTTACGTGGTACAAAGGAGATGGGGTGTCAATGAGCAGATTGGATAGGTTTCTGTTGTCCAACAAGTGGTGTGAAAAGTGGCCGAATTGTACTCAGGTAGCTTATCAACGGGGTTTATCTGATCATGTTCTGGTAATGTTATATGTCGATGATACTAATTGGGGGCCTCGACCTCTTCGGATGCTTAAATGCTGGTCAGATTATCTGGGTTACGCTGACTTTGTTCGTGAAAAATGGGGATCCTTTGTTTACCAGGGATGGGGCGGCTTTGTATTACAACAGAAGTTGGAAAAGATGAAAGCTTGTTTGAAGGAATGGCATAACCAACACCTCCAGAATTTTGACGCCAGAATGATGGAGGTAAAAAATAGTATTTCTCGTTTGGAGGTTAAAGCAGAGGCGACGGTGCTTATGGAGGATGAGGTGAAGGAGTTACATGATTTAACAGTCAATTTACATTCTTTGCCTCGTATTCAGAATAGTAGTAATTGGCAGAAATTTCGTTTGAACTGGTTAAAAGAAGGGGATGCAAATTCCAAAAAAATTCATGGTGTTATGTCAAACCGTCGTCGTCAAAATGCTATTAATATGGTGTGTGTAAATGGCGTCATTGTGGAAGGGGTTAATAATATCCGGGCTGCTGTGTTTAATCATTATTCTGCTCACTTTAAGACAGTTGGGGCGGATAGGCCTGGGGTGGAGAACCTTCATTTTAGAAGATTGACAGGTGCTCAGGCGAGTGATTTGACTAAACCTTTTTCTTTGGAGGAGGTGAAGCGGGCAATGTGGGATTGTGATAGTGATAAGAGTCCGGGTCCTGACGGAATAAGTTTTGGTTTCATCAAAGAATTTTGGGATATGTTACAAGGTGACTTTTTGAGATTTTTGGTGGAATTTCTTCGTAACGGGAAATTAACAAAAGGCATAAATTCTACTTTTATAGCGTTAATCCTGAAGGTTAGTAGCCCTCAACGACTGAAAGATTTTCGGCATATATCTCTGGTAGGGTGTCTGTATAAGGTGCTTGCAAAAGTTCTTGCGAACCGTCTTCGTTTGGTAGTGGGATCTGTGGTGTCTGAGTCTCAATCAGCTTTTGTCCAAGGGAAACAGATATTAGACGGTATATTGATAGCTAATGAGGCGGTTGACGAAGCTAGACGTATGTCTAAAGAGTTGCTTATGTTCAAAGTCGACTTTGAAAAGGCGTATGATTCAGTGGATCTTAAGTATCTTGATTCGGTGATGGCTAACATGAACTTTCCAAGACTTTGGAGGAAGTGGATTTTTGAATGTGTTGGGACAGTAACGGCATCGGTGTTGGTCAATGGTAGTCCGACATATGAGTTTATTATAGAAAGGGGCCTTCGTCAAGGAGACCCTTTATCTCCATTTTTATTTATGTTGGCTGCCGAAGGATTCAATGTGTAAATGGATGTTGTGGTTAACGAGAATAAATTCATAGGTTACGGTGTGGGGAGCACAGGAGAGGTCTGTTTGACTCATCTTCAGTTTGCTGATGATACTCTTATTATTGGTGAAAAGAGTTGGTTGAATGTCCGAACTATAAGGGCGGTGTTGCTTTTGTCTGAGGAGGTGTCGGGGTTGAAGGTAAATTTCAATAAAAGTATGCTGATAGGAGTTAATGTTTCAGAGTCTTGGTTGACGCAAGCTGCTATGGTAATGAACTGTCGAAGGGGAACTATACCTTTTGTTTATTTGGGTCTACCTATTGGTGGTGATTCTCGGAAACTTTGTTTTTGGAAACCTGTTGTCGATTGTATTAGCAAGCGTTTGTCGTCGTGGAGCAATAAGTTCCTTTCTCTTGGAGGCCGTCTCGTTCTTCTGAAGTCTGTCCTATCTTCCATTCCGGTTTACTTTCTTTCCTTCTTCAAGGCCCCTGCAGGTATAATTTCTTTTATTGAATCTATTTTTTTAAATTTTTTTTGGGAGGGTGTGAGGAAAATAGGAAAATTGCTTGGATAAATCGGGAGTCGATTTGTACTCCTAAAGAGGACAGTGGTTTGGGGGTTAGGCGGGTGGAGGCTTTTAATTTAGCTTTGTTAGGAAAGTGGTGCTGGAGGATGACAGTTGATAAGGTAGGGTTGTGGTATCGAGTCTTGAAAGCTCAGTACGGTGAGGAAGGGGGGCGTTTGAAGGAGGGGTGTCGCCATTGTTCTTCTTGGTGGCGGTTGATGTGTAGGGCTCGTGAGGGGTTGGGGGAGGGTGTTAGAAGGTGGTTTGATGAGAATGTTCGTAGGGTGGTGGGAGATGGTAGGAATACGTTCTTCTGGTACGATAACTGGGTTGGGGAAATTCCTTTGCGGTTTAAATTTCCCCGCCTTTTTGACCTTGCTGTTAGTAAGGAGAGTTCAGTGGAGGATATGTGGAGGTTAGGGTGGGCGGTTGGTGGAGGTGGTGGCGTAGGTTATTGGCGTGGGAGGAGGAGAGTGTGAGGGAGTGCTTTGTGTTACTTAATAATGTTGTGTTGCAGGTTCATGTTCCTGATACTTGGAGATGGTTGCTAGATCCCTCGGATGGTTATACGGTTAGGGAAGCTTACCGCTTTTTCACCAACAACGGTACTCATGTGGATAGAACTCTTGTTGATGACGTCTGGCATAAACATATTCCTTCAAAAGTTTCTCTCTCTGTGTGGCGCCTTCTTCGCAACAGACTTCCTACAAAAGACAACTTGTTGCGTCGCAATGTTCTTCATGCTCAGGATTCGGTTTGTGTGGTTGGGTGTGGGCAACCTGAATCGGTGTTTCATTTGTTTCTTGATTGTGTTACTTTCAGTTCGCTTTGGGTTCAAGTGTTACAATGGTTGGGTATTTCTTTGGTTCTTCCAGCTGATATTAGACTTCATTGCATTCAGTTTACGCATATGGCTGGTTTGCCTAGAGTCACTCATTCTTTTTTGACAGTTATTTGGTTCGCTTCTGTTTGGGCTATTTGGAAGGAAAGAAACAATCATATATTCCAAAATAAGGCCTCTGATTCTCCTATTTTAGTTGAAAAGTTCAAGTTGAATTCTTTCTTGTGGTTGAAATCTAAGCAGACAATTTTCAATTATAGTTATCATGATTGGTGGAAATATCCACTCCCTTGTATGGGCGTTCAGGTGTAATTTTCTTTATTATTGGTTTGGTGCTGTCAGTTTTTAAGCACCAGGATGTTGTAAATATTGTTGGTTGGTTTACCTTTTGCATGCCTTCTGCAGGGTAAATCGACTTTGTTTATATAGATCACATTTTCGTCTGTTCAAAAAAAAAAAAAGATTTCAAATGATTTTATAAAGACAACTTTATAATGTGCTTGGTATGAAGAAAAATACCAAAATACCCTTGCAAAAATGTCTATAAATGATGTTTGAAAGTGCAGTGCAGATCACATTGTTTCTACCATTTATTCTCTTTTTCTTATTAGTTTCTTTGCTCAGTTTTTTTTTTGTTCTTATTAGTTTCTTTGCTCTTTTTTTTTGTCAATTGCTGGTTGCTAATTTTTCTTTTTTTTGAATGAGAAACATTTTGTTTGCAAAACGATATTTGATGGTTTATGAAATTTATTTATTTTTGAAGAAATATGATCTTTAGTAATAATCATTAATAGTAGTTTACGTATTGTGTTTTTTTTTTGCGTCAATGATTATAATTATTTTTTTAACTATCGTGTTTTATTTTATAGGTTGAGAAAATTTATGCAACTGTTAGGCGAATTCTTGAGAAAATTTATGCAAATGTTAGGCGAACTCTCAATAGTACGAAAAGAAATTAAATTAGGTGAGAAGATTCACACCACTGTAATGGAAGATTGTAAATTTGTATTTTAGTTGTCATCTATTTTCATATTCCACCCGATTCATTTGTTTGATTTACATGTTGTAGTTTGTATCTATATTTTGTTCTTTTTAATTTGTTTGTTAGAGACACTTTGTTTTTTCATATCATGTTAAAGGAATGGATGTATATATTTTAATTGTCCATTAATTCTTCACATTTATGAAATATATTATACACTTTTTCTACTCAAAACTGAATCAGATTGTTCAACGCATATTATTAATGTGCTAATTAAAACATGAATCATATGTTCCTGAAAGAAAAAAATGAATCATAAGCATTTAAAATGAAAATATTTCGAGTTCACCAATTCAGAGCGTGTATCAAAATTATTCAAAATGCATTTTTTTTATCAATCCGAAAAGACCGAATTACTAAGTTAAATAATCTTTTAGCCATGAAAATTTACTCAATTGGTAGGAAATTCACTCACCCGCATGGTTGAAAAGTACTTTTAAGCGTTCTTTGCATCCTCGGAACCCAATTCACCTATATTTTTTCCCAAATAAAAATTGATTTTAAATTTGTAAACCCACACGGTATAAACATAACTTTTTTGTATGATTTTCTTTGTAAAAATGACATCATTGTTATGTTTGCTTACTTTTTTCCCTAATAAATACATTTGCTTATTGTGCCAAAACAAAATCCATTTACTTATAGGCCGTGACATTTTTTTGATTTAGGTAAATTTGTAGGTTCCAAAATTTTATACAATTTAATCATTTTTTAATGACATGTTTGGTTACCAGTCTATAATCATCCTTACAGGTTCCAAATTTTTATACAATTTGTTTGTGATTGACTAATTTCCAATTATAAATTTTTCTTAAGCGTCATTAGAGGTCATATGTTCAAATCTAACCCGAAGAATGCAACAATGTTAAATCTTCTAAGAGAAATATTTTCCGCTTATTATGGTCATACTCGACTCAATTTACTTTTAGAGGATACACGTTCAAAAAAAAAAAGTAAATACATGCTTGATTAATTTCCATGAATAGTAATTACTATAATCATTTTTGTATGTTTCGAATATTAAAAAGTTGTCATCCAACAATAATGTCTATTACTTGGGTTGTATATTGCCTATTTTAGTAAGTTTACATATATAATATATATTTCAAACAATTTTATAGTTTGAGAAAATCAGCCCCACAATTTCTAACTCAAATAATAAAAATGTCAAAGTTATTTGATCAGATGTTGTGATTGGTGTTGAAACTCTGACTCTTTCACTTGTGTGAGTTCTCAAGTGTCTACTGTCATTTTATATTTATTTCTATACATAATAGGTATAAATATTTTCCTTAGAAAAAAATTAAGGTTTATAGGATCCAGAAAATTAAGGTTGATGTCGAGTCGACATGCTCAGTACAATAATGCAATGTTTAAATACGAAGGCAACCTCTAAGTGATTATATATACTAAGAGGATCCACTCATCCACACTAGAAATCCCCTTTTGTTTACCTAAAGTGGATCTTAAATGTACGCACCATCTATTTTATGATTTTTTTAATGTTAATCTTTATAATATATATTTGACTTACAAGAGTTTCAAAGTACACGTTGCGCATAATCTTGCTTTCTATCATTAATTGCTTTCAAAAAAAAATTATGTCTTCTATTTTCACATTAAACATATTGAATGTGAATAAAAATGCCTAACAATAATTTTGCATTGAATTTGGGTACCTATTTTGTCTTCAAATTTTTAGTGGTGTTTTCACTTTATATACTCATGTCACTCGAATGTTTTCTGTGCTTTTACTGTACATAGTCTTTCACACCGATTTCATGAGAAATTATCTCCAACAATATCATCACAATAACTCTTATCTGATTTGACAATAAATGACATAAATTTCATTTGCTGATAAATGATATATTTACATAACGTAAACAGACCCAACAATCACTTAATTTCAATCCTTATTTTTTGCAGCTGATTAATACACGATTTAGAGCTTAAATAGTTGCAAAGTGGCCCAATTCACTTGGTAGAACATTTTTCTATCGTTGATGTCATTCCTCTAGGAGGTTTTTTTTTTGAGGGAATTCCTCTAGGAGCTATATATTCCTCTAAGATGTGATTAATTTTGATCAAATGATCAACATAAGGAAATAGTTTTTTTTCATCTCTTCTATTTTTTTTCCTCATCTCTCCTTTAATTTTTTTTCAGTGACTTATTTGTATTATGTCTTATGCTTTGATGAATTTGTTTATGCTCTTTTGTTTTCTTTGTTATTCTTCATTTAACTAAATAGATGGTTCATAATGAAGACTATAACCTTTTTACCCCTTTACTCTTGAGGTTCCTATACATACAAGTATTTTGAATCGTGAAATCAAACACAAATTGGGAATATGGAGAAAATATTCTAGATCTGAAACCTATTGAACAATGATTGAGTTCAAGCAACACATTCTTCACATAAGGGCCTAAAGGAAAAAAAAAATATTTCGAGATTTCAAAAAGAATGAATCACATAATTAGTCATTCTTAGAGAATAATCTAGATTAATTTTCTATTAGAATGAGTCACTTTGTTATGTTTGTAATATTAAGAAAGATTGTATAATTTTTAGTTATGGTTTATATATATTGAACTGAAAACTAGAACAAAAGAGTATTATATTGATGAAACTAAATAATCTGCAATTCAATTATCTTTCTTTTTTTTTTCTTTTTTTTTACTATTTAGTTCATAACAAAGTTTATCCTTTTCTCCATATTATTTTTTTGTCACCTTAGTTGAAATGAAAAATAAACATTAAACATACATACTATCAAACCACAACACCCAAGTTCAAACCGCAAACCAACATCCCTATGTCATATTTTTTTCAATAGATTTCCTATTCCCTTATCGTTATTAAATTTTAATTTGGTACAAATGAATTTTTTTTTAGTACAAATGAGAATTTTTTTGATTAATCCTACATTGAAGATAACAAACTAAAAAGTACCAACAATAGATTGATCTAATTGGTGAGCGATTTGAGCTCCTTAACTAAGTGGTGAGAGGTTCTCTTATACAATTTATTTTGTAACAAATTTACAAAACATTATATTGATCCAATTGTTAAGTGATTTGAGTTCCTTAAGTAAGTGGTGAAAGGTTCTATTATACAATCAATTTAGTAACTAATTTCTTTCCCTTAAAAAAACATTATTAAAAAGAAAAAGAGTGAGAAAAATATGAAATAATTGTTTAATGTGTATTAAATTTTGAAATATTCACAATTTTTTAGGCATGTGTAAGTGTGATATATCTTATAAATACCACTAACTTATATATATATATATATACCACTAATTTTTTAGGCAACATTAGAGTTGACACTCTATCCTAGGTGGCTCAACACGACTCTACTACTTGGCCGGACGGACCAACCTGCTCTGATACCAATTGTAACACCCCGTTTCCCAAAACATCGTAATAATAATTATAATCAGAGTTATTCAACATCAAACGGAGCATTACATTGCTTTTCAAAAACTTTCTTAAATAGAAAATAAAACTATTTAATTCAACATATCATTCTTATAAAATCTGCAGCGGAAATATTTTCTTTCAAAATCATCATCATTCACCTACAACAAAATCCTTGGCACAAAGGCCTCAACATAATAAAATTTATTTAATAATAGTTAAATCTCCAACAACAATAAAAGCTTTAACAACATGTTCTACAAAAGTTGATACATAAAGGAATGTAAGAAAACATTGCAACAATTCCCCATCCCGTTACGTATCAGAGCCCTAAGACACAAGAGCCAACATCCTACTAGCCTTCGCTACCTGCACTTGCCCACGAGGCGGCAATTCCAGCAGAAGGGGTGAGATTCACAAACAACAATAATATATATAGAATTCATCAAATGCATTGAAACAACAACAAATTCACAACAACAACATCAATAAGAAATATACATATAAATATAGCATCATACTTGATTATCAACACTACTTCAATTATCCTTAATTCGTAACCAATTTCATTCTTGATGACAACACACCGACAACGACTTAACGCCAACGACGCATCAACAACATCGACAACTCACCCAACACAACAACTACTACGATGTAACAATGCACATGCATGTGGTACCAAAATACAGGGTAGAGCCCTCACCGCTTTGAACAACAAAGTGTTCCAGGACATGAGTCCTCCCGCTTTGAACGACAAGGCGTTCCAGAGCATAAGCTCTCACCGCTTTGAGTGACAATGCATTCCAGGACCGAGGTCCTCACCGCTTTTGAACAACAAAGTGTTCCAGGACATGAGTCCTCCCGCTTTGAACGACAAGGCGTTCCAGAGCATAAGCTCTCACCGCTTTGAATGACAATGCATCAGACTCCAACTGTGTATATCAACATACAACATGACAACACCGACAACAACCACCAACCAACAATGCATACATCTACGTATGACTCACACCACGACATTTCAACAACAACTGTGCCTAATTTATTTATGACACACTCCCCAACTTTGTCTAGAGAGACACGACAATGTTCCACGTTCAACATAATATCCATACATGTAAATTCATTCATTCATATGATTCCACATCCAACCACAACATTTAGCTTCATAAACAAGGTTAATTAAACCAATAAAACATTGTGAGAGGCTTAGATTAAAGTCCTAAAGCACCTAACAAAATTCACAAAATGGTCGTTCAGGACCAACTTCGCTTAAGCGAAGCATAGCTCGCTTAAGCAAACCAATTCACGTAAGTTTGGGTTTTGCTCGCTTGCCTCTCGCTTATGGTTCGCTTGAGCGAACAGCTAATATCAAAAATCTGGGCAAAATTTAGCGTCGCTCGCTTAAGCGAAGGTTAGCTCGCTTAAGCGACGCAAAAGACGTAACTTCCAGTTTTGCACGCTTAGCGTTCGCTTGGCTCACGCTTGAGCGAACGGTCAAAAACTAATTCTGGTAGGGAACTAGTGTCGCTCGCTTGAGCGACGGTTTGCTCGCTTGAGCGAACGCTCATCTGGGCAGTTTCAAAACCTACGATTTTCAAACCCCATTTTCATCCAAAAACCCACTTTTGATCCCCAATCACCCAAAATGAATCACTACAATTGTTTACAGGTTCGATATACAACATAATACTCAAAACAACACAGAAACATGCAATCAACAACATAATCATCAACATTTTGCAAATTATCACCACTTTCTAACCCTAGGTCAAGAACACAACTTTCAATTCAATTTCAGAAATCACATATATATTATTGATTGAAAGTTAACCTCACCCTTACCTGATTACAGCGAATTCTACAGCAAATTGGATGGATTCTCTCTTCCTAGTTCTTCCCTTGGCTTCTTCTCTCTTTCTCCCAAAAAGCTTATGTTTTCTTTACTGTACGTACAAAGTTTTTGTCTGCCTTCCTATTTCCTTTTCAACAAAACATAACCCCCCTTTTCTCTTAACTCCCTCACTAAACTTCCTTTAATTTCATTAACCCCCTCCTAACTCTACTAATTCTAATTAATTATAATAACTCCCCTTTAACCAAATAAATACTATTTTCCTCCTAATTTTATTAAATAAAACAAATAAAATTCATTTAAATAAAACACAAATAATTATTTAAATACACACACCACACCAAAAGGTCATATAATTCATATAAATCATATATATCAAATAAAAATACTCAAACATCAACTAAAAATAATTAAATATAAATGGGGCGTTACAGTCCTCATATTTATAACGGAAGTTAAACCCACGACTTTGCGTGTAGGTCAACCCTTTACCAACTGAGTCAACATTCATTAGCATACTTCAATACAACTTATAATATATATTTTGTTTACAAAAACTATACAATATTACAACCAACTTTACAATTTATATTAATATTATGTTAAAATTATGTTGTTTTATATGTCAAATGACTTCCTAACTTTGTGTAAGATGTATTTATTTTTTGTGTAAACTAATTTTCAATTTGGTTTAAAATAATATTTTTATTCAAATTTAATCGGTACATCAAATTCATGTGCTTGACATGACGTAATTTTGCTGATATATTAAACATACTAAGTTTAACAATGAATACAATTTATACTAAGAATATACCTTATCATTTCATATCCAAATATTTTAATCCTTATATATAATATATAGATATTTCAATGACTAAACATAATTAAGATGGTATTTTTTTTATGTTGAATTTAAATTTAAGATAACCTACTTTTAAATCAAGTAATTTGATAAAAAAAATATATTATTTCCCCGTGCATTGCACGAGTCTTACACTAGATAGTAATTTTTGCAAGGAGACCACAAATGTTGTGTATCGTAAAAAATTTCAAAAAGTATGATTATTGGTTATGTTTTAGAATTGTTGTTGCTATAATTTAGAAAACTAAAGTTATGTATTGTTTGGAAGTCATTTTTTGTTTTAATTTCTTTGTAAGGCATACTGGTCATTACAGGGCATACAATTTCTATATAAGCATATCCTCCTGCCACTGACTTTTAATTGATGCACTTTTCAGATATAACAATACGCGAAACTTTTTTTTTTACATTGTTGTTACCCTAAAATACAATATTTACATTAGACCATTAATTTTGTAAAAAATAAAAACAAATAACAATCGGCGTTTTTGTAGCCCAGACTATATTTATACACACCCGTAAAAAATTTAACGTTTGCATTCACATACTAGGTGTATACATTTGACACTGACTATTATATAAAAAAAATACAATTTTTTTAGTTTTTATGATTAATAAAATACTTAATGTCAACAAATAATAATATACAATACGTCGGCGTATTTTTGCAAAAATATTACATATGTTAAGTTTAACAATGAGTACATCATATACTATAAATAATTAGTATAAGTATAAATCAAAATATTTTAATCGTTATGTGCAATGTTTAAATATTTCAAAATATATACAAAATTTAGATGATATTCCATGTAAAATTTAAATTATAACCACACTTATAACTTTAAGATAACATAGCATAAAATCTATATATTTGATAAAAAAAGGTTTTTTATTTCCCGTGCTTGGCACGGGTCACTAAACTAGTTTACTATATAATGATGAGTACGATTCGATTCTGAAATGAAGAGGTGGAGATCATATACTGAATGAAGTTATTTTTGAGATGAAAATGATTTTTTTTTAAGGAAGATGAATTTAATTATAAGAATAAAGATAAAAATGAAGAAAGATTATTTTTCTTTGATAGGGGTAAATTACCTCCTAATTTATCGGTAATGTACAAAAACCATTAAATCATCTAAACATCACTTCAGAATAATTTTTAAATGATACTTCCATGTTAAAAGAATTGTCACATTTGTATTTCTTTTTGTCTATTTTAAAATAATTGCCACTTCAAAATATCAATTTAATTTTTATTATTATTTTTTTATCAAATACTCTTATTTATTGAATTTAACTTCATTTTATTACTTCAATAACTACAAATAATGAGCGTGTTTTGGTAATGTTTACTATTGAAATCAACAAAACTAACCATTTATTTAGTCTAATATATAAGTAAAAAATAAAAAAATTAGATTCATTGAATAAGTAATATATTTGGTCTAAAATCGTCTCTATTACAGACCAAATATATAAGTTATTCAACAAATTTAAAATAATTATTTGTTTATATATGAGACCGGTAGGAGTAGGTCCTATGTCGTCATCTACTGATGATTATTGTTTTTGTTTACAATCTACTGATAATTCTAATCCAATATCTAAAAAAAATCTATATAATTACATTTTAATATTTTAAAGAGGTGTTTTATCAACATCTGAAAATAGTAATACAACTTTCTCACGAATGATAAAGTGAATGAGTTTGAGAAAATCCAATTTGTTTGAAAAAGTTGAGGACAGATAAGGGACTTTTAGGGAAGATAACCCCTGAAGCACGTTTTGATATATAAATAGATTGAGATTTAGGTAATTTGGAATTGGAATTAAGCAAATTAAATAGAAAAGTGATTTCTTGGTTTGATGATTGGTTTATTGAGGTTGATAGAGAAGTTGTGGAAAAATGAGAAGAGAGAAGAGAGAGGAACAGATTGCATTAGGTTTGTGTGGTAGGACACTTTTTGTTCAACTCAACAAATATGTTTCGTGCATGAATAACTTCAGGGGTTTGATTTAATGGTGTCTTACCTTAAACTCTTGTACCACCCTTTACCTTGAATTTTTTTATCAAAAAAAGAAAAAAGAGAATAATGCACAAGCTCTAACATTCGTCTTCATTATCTTGCTCTTTATAATTCATTTGTAACACATTTCAACATGAAACTCTAACAATATGAGATAATTCAATTCTTCCTTGTTCGTGATATTACTTGTGTTGTATACTCGTTTGTGACATAATTTATCGACTCTAGACTTTACTTCCATGACAATGAATTTCTATCTTTAATTGAAAATTTACCACCTTTGAGTTTCATCATCATGTTGTTGTGCTGTTCTGATCCAAATTTATTCTCTGATCAAAATTTATATGTCTTGTTGATCATTTCAAATGTTAAGGGTGCTTAAATAACTTGCAGGTGTTTTACATTTTTTTTATAAATACCCATTATACATGATAAATAAGACATGCTGCTAAAACATCAGCTAGTATATATCTTCATTTATTTCTTATATGCTATCGAGTGTGAACTTTCAAGGAATACTTGCGTATAACAAGAGTATGTCACATTTTTTTTTTTGCACATGACTCTTGTCTTTTTCAACATTGTATTTATTATTATTTTATTGCTTGTAGAAAAAGAGAGAAAATAATTAGATGTAATTTAATAAAAGAATGATTAATAAAGTTTAAAGTTGAAATTGAATTGATTAACAACCTTCATCTCTGTGGAAAATACTTGTGTGGTCACAAGATTTGGGTACAATCACATAAAAATACATATCATTCAATTATTTGAAAAATGAGTTTCTCCATTTGTATATTCCCATTTTATAAACTTTGGACAACAAATTGACTAATTCTGAGAACCAAAACTCTGATTCACTCTAATGGTGATTAACGCGACAACTCCTTTGACCAACTGACCGTAGCCAATGATAAGGAAGAATTTCCAACAAAAAGGAAACACCTCACAAAACCCTACCCATCAATGGACAAAAACATCGAAGAACATCAATTTGCGTTATATGACTGGTGATGGAAATATGGATCACTCGATCCAAATCTGAATGTAATTCTGTCTGAATATATTTTGTTCTCTAAATCTGTGTTAGCTACCACAAGTTATGACTCGACTACTTTACTTCTTAACCTTCGACGTTCTTCTTCTTGCATATACAATTTGTACGAATAAGAAAAGAAGGAAGAAGAGAGTTAGTGCTAATGTAAGAACCTTCCACAGGATGATGACATACTCACTGCTTGATATGTTATCCCATCTCTCCTGCAATTTAATTTAATACAGTAAAAGCAATCAAAATTCATGAAAGATTTCAGTAAAAGTCATGATAGTATCTGCCTGAATCAACAAGTACAGATCTAAATGTTACCGATTTTGGTTGTGTAGCCAAGTTTACAGAGTAATATCTCTTTCATTTTTTGTTTTTTTATGAATATGAACTCTAGCTCATTGTTAACAGATGAATATAAATACTACACACACTTCATAATAAAATATATCAAGTTTTAAAAATTCAACCAAGATATGGTTTTCATTAATATCTCAGACAAGATGAACGATAAAGTTGTTTCATTTTTAATCCCCCATGAGTATTTTGATTATACCTTCTGCACCAATTTGTTATTTTGTAATTTGTATCAAGATAAATAAATAATATGGCATATAATAAATAATACCGTGGCCATTTTTTTTTCCTTCCGTTTTAAGCCGTTTAAAATTTAGACTACCAATCTTTTGCAGCCATGGATAAGATTATCTATATCTTACCATTTTTGTGCAGAGGGAGAATACATCAAACGTAACAGTTATACCTCAGTAATCAGCGATGAGGTTTTATGTTGCTTATTGAAAATGGCCTTCGCATATTCATAAAGCTCCAAGTCAAGATCGTTAAGAGACCGTAGCTGCTGGAGAACCTCTTCAGGAACTTGAAGTCGTGCCTGTAAAATCACAAAAAATATTTAGAAAGGGCACACATAAGTAAATGCTAACAGAAGGATATAGAGCTACCCAACACTTATCAAATAGTAACATCAACTCAATGTCAGTGATAAATATAAAAAGAAAGTAATAGACGTTGAAACATTATGCAAATGAAAACATGTTCATCATTCATGCCATCAATATTCCAATATTATAGCTGCAATTTGATTTGCATATATGATATTCTGAACCAACGAAAAGCCAGTAAAAAAGGATATGCAATAGACGTGTTTCAGATAATAAATTATATTAGCTTGCAAAATCTTCTGAAATATAATACTTTTTTCAACACGGATATGTCTTAATCTTGTGAAGAAACTATTACAACAGAATCATGAAAGCATAAATCCATGTTAAATTGCTCAAGTTGATTTGAAAGCCTGTGAAATAATTTTAGTAATACAAAAGTTATCATCCCAGGTTGTAAACTATAAATTCGAACCTGAAGATTAAGGGTGTGTTTGGATTGAGGGTTTATGAGGGGAAAGGAAGGGGAGGATTTACTTTTCTATTTTAAATCACGGACAATATAAAATGTTTTTTTTTTAAAATAAATTAAGTGTGATTGAAGTATTATATGATCATTATCATTTTGTTATTTCAATTTATTAAAAACCATTTTATAGTGTCCGTAATTTAAAAAAGAAAAGTAAGCCCTCCCGTCCCTTCCCCTCCTAAACCCTCCCCATTCAAACACACCCTAAGTAACTTTAAATAGAGGCACAATTAAGCAATAGATATCGCAAGCAGTAATAAATGTATACACTAAAAGAGTGAGTGAAGAAAGGATAGATATCCACGCCACATAATGATAGTGAAAGAATTATAGAATGATATTATGTTAGCACTAAATCTGTTAAGCTTGCCTCCTTCGTAAAGTTCACCGGAATCCTCTTCAAAGAGGAGATGCGTCGGCCTGATTGGGAGCTCCGTAAATTAGAAATACAGGATTCATAAGAGTCCATGAGTTTCCCAACAGTCATCTGAAATCAATGAAAGATCGGTAAGCTGATAAAATGAGAAATGGATAATATCTGGCGAGTCCATAAAATAAAATCACCATATTTGCTAAGGAAACGGGCTTACAGTTGATTCTGCTGCTTCTCCATTTTCAGTTGAAGTAGCCTCACTTGCTCCCCTGTCTGAGGTGCTATTCTGTATCGCAATCAGAAACGTTCTAAGAATGTTTTCCATATTCAAACCTCAATAACAAAGTTCCTCCATCCAAGAGATGCTTCTTACCTGATGTTCACTGCTATCAGGATCAGCATCTGAAAATGAACTCTGTTCTGTTGACAAGTACATGACAAATGCCACATGTTAATTAAAATACAACACAATCAATATCAGAGACAACAAATGTCAACACCAAAACACACCCAAAGATCATTTCAAAACATGATATTTGACACACCCACCCATATATTCTGAAAATATTACATGGCCAGGTGAATGCAAGAATATGAGCGCTAGCTTCATGTTCCAAATTCTGTACCATTCCCGACAACTTTTCAGCCCTTCTTCTAACTTGAGAAAAAAGTTTGAGAGAAACAAATAAGTGTTTAAACCACACTAACCTGTATTTTCAATACTATCCAGGCTGGTGTTTGGTGCATTAAGTTGTGATATAACCTGAGAACCAACCACATTTGCAAACATTGTTGCAGATTCTCTGTGCTCCTCAGTAAGACCAACATATAGCATACCGTCAAGTCTCTTCTGCAAGATGTACAAGTGCATACCTTAAAAAGGACCGAGGAAAGGAGCAGTTGGGGAGGGGGTGTACAAACAACCATGAGATGCAACTATTAAAACTTCAAAATTACCTTTGCAACTTGTAGCGCATATTTACCAAGAACCTTATATTTCTGTACACAATGGCGCACTTCATGTGCTTCTGCTATATAAGAATTGTTTGTCAAACCTGCAACCTGATGATTGAACAATCCACCAAACTTCATTACATATATCAAACATCATTACCAAACAAACTCTGTAAATACAAGATCTAACTTTTTCGATTGCAATTGGGGATTTTCATTTGCAGGATAAACAACTAGACGAGCATGCCATCTTGCTTGCAAAGTACATATGTAAAAGATAACTATGGAATTCAGCATTGAGACATAAGCCACATAGGTCAAGATTGAATCATCCAACAGAAAAATGGATGATTATAATGAATCTAGCAGCTTAAAGAAATGCATCCATTTTTTTAAGCGATAACCAACGGCATCAGAATAGTAAACAGATTCCAGGTAAAATATTATAATGGAATCATGATTTCAGATAACAGTTAAACATTGATGGAATCTAGAGAAATTGATGAAGCATAAGAACCTCAACGCTACTAAAGAAACAAGTTACATGTGCTGAAGTACCTGGAATGTGGCTCCATTATGTACAATATCCAAAGCCGCAGGATGATTGATGTATTCTTGTAAAGGCATTGCAAAATCTTTCGTATCATAAGGATCACTTCCCTCAACAGTATTAATTCCCTTACTATACCTAGCTTCCCTCTGTAAATTAAAAACTATATCAATCACATTTACATCAAATGAAAATATGGAAGAACATATTTTAAAAGCATGAAGGCCAAATAGTATCACCCATCATGTGGTAATGCTACAACACACTAGCCAACAAAATTGTATTATGAAGTAAGATATCATAAACAAGACATGAATGGCTACACTTGCATATTTAACGTATCTAGATCCATAAACATATCAAAGAAAGCAAATTTATGTCTAAGATTAATCTTCATATAAGAATTGGGCTTCATGCTCTTTGTTCAGGTTGCATGGTATTAACAAAATGATCCTTTTACAACCTTATAAGAATTTAGAAGCATTGAAAAAAAAAGTTCACAAATAGACAAACACAACAAATAAAGTAAGACATACCCTAGCAAACAGGTCTTCTCTCATCCAGGGAACAAGATACTTCCAAGGCCAGATATCCAACGTGCTTACTCCTTTAGCCTTAGAGCGCAAGCGTAAAGCCATCTGTGTTGCAGATGTCAAGTTTGGATGCACCAAAAATCTAGCCGCAACCTCCATTGAAAATTCGTAAGTACTAAAGACTCGGTTAATCGGATCCCTGAGTATGGTAACCACAGAAGTTCTCTCCTTTGGAAATTTAGATGTCATGCTATAGTCATCATGTGTACTTAACAGTCTACATTTTTCTTGGCTGCAAACACATGTAAACAACAGAAAACGGAAAATAAGTAATATATGATGGATATTTCAGTAGATTTTTACATGGAGAAATGACTTTTCAATAATGGACTAATGGAAAGTTTGGTCATGTCACTCATGTGGCAACAGAAATCATGATGAAAAACTACTTTTAATGCATACGATTAGTTTTGTCTCTTCTGAAAATTCAAGATGGAACAGCATAGGGATGCGGGAAACAGTGGCCAAACGTGCATCCAAACACATGCTAAGAGTAAGTATGACCTAATAGAAGTAATTACGCTTAACAATCAAATAAAAAACAACTCCAAAGATCCGCCATTAGTCTGTTGGGTACAAATAATATAAAAACAGGTGTAATTTTATGCGAGTCAGTTTATCAAAAGACGAATAAGCAAAGCTACGGAAAACACATCTACATTTAAGGAGAAAAAGGTTGTAATGAATCTGATAATCCCAACCTACAAGAATCTAAACCCGGAAAAGTAAACATCAGACAACAAAAAATGCTAAAGGCCATTTTAGGTGTTACAGATTTCTTAACGATCACAGTAGCCTAAACAACGAGTTATCTAAGGCACTCCTCAAAAGCTATTTTGACTAATATTGTCAAAAAGCAACAGTAACAAAAGCCATAAGCCCACATCTGTACCAGTTAGAGCTACTCATTTGAATTGCTACCAACTTTACTCTAATGAACAACCAAAACAATCATTCAAGATCATTTAAAAAATTGCAACAAAAAGAGCAGCATACAAACATTATAAGCTAGAATTCAGGCATCACCTTGGATCAAATCGCAACTTATCATAAGATCGAGGACATTCCAAATAATTCGGATACAATTTCCTCAAAAAGCTGCATAAAAAAACAAACCAACAGAATCAAACAAACAGGTCAATGAATTATTTTTGTTTGAACATGGCATATAACTGCAGAGACTCATCCCTCGAGCCGGATAAGACCACAATGGGCCACAAAGCTTAATAGACTTATTCTACTTTTTTGACAGAAGAATTGATTCTACTTGAAGCTAGAATTTGTAGCTTTTGATTCTAGAATTGATTTTCACACACAAATTTATAGTTCAACACACTTTTACATGAATATATCCAAACACAAATCACTTTTAGTCGGAATTACTTTTAACCAAAATCCATTCTACAGAATCAATTCTATCAAAATCAATCCTCCTCTCCCCAACGCAGAACCAAACACATGCTTACGGCTGATGTATTCCCACGGTTGGATTTGAACCAAAAACCAGTAATTAAGCTGAAAGAGACCCGAAACATCTCATCCAAACGCTCTTGCGGCCCGGTTAATGAATTTGATTTAATAAAAAAAACCTCAAAAGATCAAATAAAAAACATACCAGTGAAAATAAGCGCGTCCTCCGGTTCTAGGAACATGTAAGAAAAACAACAAATCCTTAAGGGTATGTTTATCTTCTTGTCCAATTTCTCTATAAAGTGAAGAGCTTGCCCAACTCTTCACAACTCTTTCACAAGGTCCAAAACCATTTTCCGCAAAACAAGCATTCACTATCACACAAAAAACGCTTAATCCAAAAACCCAACAAAAAAAAAAAACATAGTTGATTGATTATACCTAATCCAAAGAGAATGAGAAACGCGAAAAGCTTGAAAATATGATCCATAGTTACAAACACGAAATCCCTAAGACAAAAAGAAAAGCGTGAGTGATGAAGTAGAGAAAAACAAAACAAGAATGAAAAGTGTGGACCTACCTGTATTGAAATTCGGGATCTCGTGCTCGTAAATTTGTACAACAGTGTTGGGATTTGATGGGACAGAAACCGCGATTTCAAAACCCTTTGTTTTTCTGTTTTGTTTTCTCGAGAAAATAACTTTCCCGGGAAAATTAACGCAATGAAGTTGAAGGTGAAATGCTTGAAAGGTTTTTGTTGAAAATGGTAAAGAGTGCAGAAATTTTATTTCTGTGTTTCTTTCTTATTTTCCTCTTTTTGACTCATTTTCTGTTTGTTTCCCTGTTTTCGTATCATTTCAGTTTCATGTTTTTTTCATTCAATCAAAAAATACTGCTTCTAATTTATTTATTTTTTTAAAACTCCCTTGGTAGTTGGTATAGCACACTTGTATTTTAATAGTGGTTTTAAGATTGTGTCCCGTGTTTTTATTTTTATTTTTTTACCTAAGAGAGTGGATACTAGCAAATAGAGGAGGAGGACCAAAACCTCCTTACAAATTGACAAACCTAAAATTAGGCATCCTCAATTTATTTTTAAAGTCAAATACTTCTCTGGGTCCTTTAAGTTTCATTTTTTAACACTTTTTTAATGCTCATTTTTGTATTAGTATAAATCATTATGGGTATACACTTTAAAAATTAAATCCACGCAAAATGGTGGAACATGCATTAATTTCATTCGATAAAAAAGTGAGAATTAAAAAATGAGTGTTGTTGATATTCATCTTAAGGACAATTAAAATGAGACGCGGTTGTAGTTCAACCAACCTTGATTTTTCTTTCACTTTTGTTACCAAGGTATTTAAGAGACATATGAATAGTAAAATACATATTTATCTTAGATGAAGTGGTAATTCACTGAACTAAAACTCACAAACAACTGTGAGGTCTTGGGTTCGAACCCGAGTCACAACGTCCGGTTTTACAATTTCGATATTTGACAGTTAAGCTAGGACTTCTAAACAATACATATTTATCTTTTAACTAGATAATTCGTGAAAGAATAGTTTTTAAATAATTGCGCAGTACTAAACATTTGTTCCTTGTATGGTTTAAAAAGTAAATTATTATTTTCTTCATATTTTTATCTATAAGATACTCAAGAGACACGATGTCAATAAAATATATGTTTGTCTTTTTTTTTTTTTTTTAAATACGCATTTATGTTTTAGCTAATTGACCACGATAGATTTGTTGAGGTTGTACCAAAAATAATTGACCATGATAAACTCTAGTTTCATGTATTGATTTACCAAATTATATTTAGTGTTTTGTAGTTATGTATATTATATAAAATTAACTAAAATCCAAAAGAAACTAAAGGGTGAGATTTTCTTACACAAAATAAAGTGTGGGATTTATTTTATAGGGATGAAGATCATTTTTCATAATGTAATTTTTTTCAATTTGTGCTAAAAAATTAAAATGCCCAAAATTGTTTTATAAATCCATAATCATTTTTTTCCTGTTCTAAATTTAATGTTGCCTTTGACATGAGGTAATGTTGGTTAGAGAGAGGAATAAAGAGAAAAAGAAAATAAGCTAGAGCTAATTGAAGTCATAAAAGGCTAACTTGCCTAATGTGTAGGATGTGCAGCTTGATAACGGAAAACTTCAAAGAAACAAAAAAACAAAAAAATCTTACTAAAAGTAATTAGAAATAATTATAAATGACATGGATTTTTCTTGAGCATTTTTCTTTGAATGACTTTTTATTTTTGACAAAGTTTCTTTGAGTGACTTGTTATGTTAATAGATTAAAAGAGTTTATCAACAACAACCATGTTCACATGATAAAAGACAAATCGTCTTTTCAGGAAAATGAAAATGGAAAATTATGTTAGTTTATTGAATGTCTATATTCTTAAAAATATTACAGCATATATATGGATTAAAATTAATTGAACGTGATGACTTTTCAAAATTCTTTAATAATAATGTTGTTATTAAGGTTTTTTTTTTTAAGCAAATAGGGTGGAGAAAGATCCGCAACTCCCTAAGTAGATTTAAATTAAAACATGATAGTACAAAAGTCGGGGAGACATAAAGTCGTACCCAACCAAAACAAAAAACAACCTAACCGGGATACAAAACAGCGGAAACATAACAGACCAATCTCAGTCCGAAGTGAACAAACAATCACGCATCAACACACAATTCATCGCAACCGTACATAGGTGCGAAACCAAATTGCAAAAAAAGAGGTTTGTGATGTTTGCAACCAAGGAACCAAGATTTTGAGGGTGGTGAGGTAACCTAACCGCCAACACGGATAACAAGTTTACTCACCAACAACCCACTGTAACAAAAACAGCAAGCATTCATAGTTATTTTGAGTCTAACGGTCATTTATCAAAATAACAGTGACTTAGATAAGACGACGACAGTGGCATGAGCTACCGTCGTTGAGAAAAAGAACCAACCAAACACCAACAGAACACAGTCGAAGATTATTCGACTTTCATCTTCGATATTGAAAATTCTCGCTTGAACAAGCACAACACAACCAACCACATCAACGACGAACATACTCTGCCGCTATGATGGAGGCATCTTGAACATGCACCATCACAGTCCAAAAAAAGTTGTGACATATTGTGACATATTGAACATGAAATGAAGTGTGAGATTGATTTTATAAGGGGTAATGAACGGAACTTAATAATTTTTTACGGACAAAGAACATGTTTACAAGGTCTTTTAAATTATTTTTAGGTTTCAACTTAGTCTTTGAAGTTTTTCCTTTCTAGTTTGCTCCCTTACAAACATTTGATATTTTAATCCCTTAAGTATTTTTTTTTCCAATATTTATAATGTAAAGACAAAAATAAAAAATAGTAATTAAATTATTAAAATGAAAGATAAAATTTACGTAAGTGACCAAAAGTATAATTCAATCCAATTTTTTTACACAAATAATAACAATATTTATTTTTGTAAGATAAATAATAACAATATTAATAATAGTAAATTAAGTGATGAACATTTACAATTGGAACTATTTTTTTTATTTTTTCCGTAGATAGACGATATGGCAAAGTGGAGGTGGTGTCGAAGTTTGAATCCCGATCATAATGTCTGAACCAACAATTTTGACATTTTTGTCAGTTGAGTTAGGACTTATGAGACCCATTGAAACTATTCTAATAACCATATTTTTTGTATGATTAATGGTGACATGTGATTGAAATCAATCAACAAAAAGGAAAACAAGAACATATCTAGGGTGATAAAGAAAATCTATCCATATATCTTTTTTGAAAACTCGGTATCTAACTTAATAATCGACTAATTTAAAGGGTCTAATCATACCGTTCACTTGTAGGGATTTTTTTTTTTTGAAGAAAATACTTGTAGGGATCCTATGTATCTATATATTTTTAGTAGTGTATTTTATTCTAATTTGTGCTAAAAAATTAAAATACCCCAAATTTATTTTATACATCCATTACTCTTTTTTCCCTTAATTTAAATTTAATGTTGCCTTTGACATAGGGGTAATGTTGATTTGTAGAGAGAAGGAGAAAAAGAAAATAAAGGAAGCAAGAAGGTGCTGTCCCAGAGGCTAATTGTAGTCATAAAATGCTGCTTGCCTAGCGTGTAGGTTGGGTAGCAATTCTTATTCAAAGTAATTAAAAATAATTATAAATGACATTGATTTTTTCCTTAAAAAAAAAAGGACATTGATTTTTCTTGAACCTTTTCTATTTAAATGGCTTGTTATGTTAATAGATTATAAGACTTTTACAAAAAAAAAAATTATCTCTAAATATAAGCTTTTTTTACAAATTTTTAAACACATTTATTACTATTTTTCAAATATATCTTTTAAACACCTAAATTGACACAGTAGGCCAACTGGCCAAGTCTCTGTATGGCAGTCATGTGGATGTTGAACATCATGCACGTGGTATGGTTTCTCAACTTTTCAGTATAATTGTGGTGGTTCATCACTTTTGGTGAGTCAACAAAGTTTATAGATATGGAGACACTAGTTTTTAGGTGTTTAAATGGGTCTTACACATATACATCATTTATTTATAATTTTTTTAATAGTGATACTTGATAAGTACTCAATCACTTCAACTCAGATCTCACACAAAGTTTTTAAATGAGACCCATTAATCAACTATCAATAACTTTATGTCACTATATTTCAATTTTTTAATATTAAAAGAGTGTGTATCATGTTTAAAGATGTGGGTCTTAAATAAGACCCTAGGTCTTATAAGACCCTGAAAAAGATTTTCCCAATGAGGGTACCTAATAAATATCGGGTCTTAAATGTTTAAGACTCTCCCATTGGAGATGGTCTAACCACGAGGAATGTGAGATATTTATAATAAATTAATTTTTTAAGTTTTTTTAATTGTAAATTGGTCCTTTACATTTTTTAATTGTGAATTGGTCTTATAAGTCATATAATATTTATATTATCATCCATTTTTACACCCAACTTCGTTAAAAAAATGTTTATGAACCATATAACGATGAAGTGGTATGTTTGAAAGTGTTTATGACATCAAACATAATTATTTACTCACATATAATGTTGAGGCTAATTTTAGAGAGAAATATTTCATCATCAATATTATAAATTCAGTAATTGATCAATTTTGTTTCAAATAAAGACTATATGACACACTTATAAATTCTAGTTTTGGAAAGAAAAAAAAAGGTACGTTAAAGGACAAGAGTGTTATAGGAAATTAAGTTAAGGCACAAGTTTTGTATTTTGCCTGAAAAGTTCATAGTATTATTAAATTGAAACAAATTTTTTATAGATTCAAATATACTTTTTATTTCGTGTGGTTAGTTAAGTTAGAGCTAAGTGATAAGGAGTTTAAGGTTATAGGTTCAAACATAGATTAAGAAGTAAAAATGTAAGTAAAGTCTGACCAAGAATTGTTTCACCTCGGAGCACCGTGTCCTTCTCTCTCTAGCAAACCACCTGCCTCCGCCCCCCAACTCCTTCAATCCAAACGTTTTCAGCAAGATGTAGATAATCATAGTGGTGGTGCGATGAGATCTGAATATGTACCACCTTTCTAGTCCCTTGACGTCACTTTTTTTGCCTTCTCCCCCGGTGATTGTCGCTCAACCTCCTTCGTCGTTTCTATCTTCACTGCCGCTGCAAGAGATGTGGTGGTGGATTTGTAGCTAAACCGCTCCTTTGGGTTGTTTGCTGCTCATTTCAGTCCCGGTCCAGATTGGGTCTTCATTGAGTTTTTAACTGCTCTCTTCCAAGCCGATGGTTCGCGTTCACTTTTCCAACGTTGAAGACTCTTCCATCGGCATAGTTATTTCATTTTTTTTGTTCTGTTTGGTGTTCATATTGTTGTTCTGTCTTTAGTCTTTACTATTTGCGTGTCGTGTTGCAGGATCAAATTTCGTGGGTTGCCGGAGTTGTGGTTTTGTCTTTAGATAGATGCGTTGTTTTGGTGGTTGGGTCGCTGGTGGTGTTCTCATGTTGTTATCCTCGTAGTCAGCGTGTTGTTTGTTCTTGTGGGTTCTGGCAGTATGATACATGTTTTTTGTTTTTGTTGTTGATCAGAGATTGGTTAGGTGAATGAAGATATGTGCCTATTTTTGATGTGGTATGCTTGTGATTCAAATACCTGAAAGGGTCTGGTTCTAGTTTTGTTAACCGAAAGGGCCTGATTACTAATTATTGGACTCATCCCTTGATCTGAGTCTTTACGTGTCTGTTTGAAACTGTTGTGTTTGGTGGGCTGACTTCTTTGACTCTAATGTTTCGAGATTTGTTGAGATCTGTAGGTTTCAAGGTGTCTTGTTTGGTTACACTCTGGTATTTCATGCTCGAAAGAGATTTTATGCTTGCTGCTTTGTTCAGGGAGTTGTTGGCACTTGGATTTTGTTCCCGTGTTGGCGGTCGATCAATTTGTCGAAATTAAACCTTAATTGTTTTTTGCAAATTCACTTTTCATATTTTTTTGTAACCTGGTTTCACGGACGTACATGGGTTCGCTGGGCTGCACCCGTGATTAGTGAATTTTTGTTAGGATAGGTTAGGGCTGATCCACTTGGTCTGATTTTATCAAGATGTATCCCCGTTTGAGTTTTACCTCGAACAGGCCTAACGCCTCCTAGTCTCTATATCTTTTTCTTTTTATTTAATATATTTTTTCTTTTGACGAAAAAGAAGAAGAACTATTTCACCTCAAATTGAACTCATGATTAGTCATTTGATTTATTTCATTAATCACTTGAACCTAACTTTTTATGGTGGAAAAATTGTATACTTTCTCACCCTAAACACCATCTATACAGAGATACAAATGTATACAATTAGTGCCAATTTTTTTTGAAAGACAAAAAAAACTTAAATTTCCATTTGCTTTATTTATTTATGAGTTTATTTTGTCCAAGTTACCATTGCTCAAGCACAAAATGTAGGAGTGTTCGCGGACCATTTTGAGTTGGTTTTGAGGGAATCTATTGTTCAAATTTATCAAAAGTGTAGTACTAATTTGAGTTGGATTTGCACGTTTTTTTATAAAGGTCAAATTAAACTAAAATGATAAACAACAAAATCGTTTTGGTCGAATTGATCGGATACACTAAAAAATAAATTTATAAACATATTTAATAGCATTGTCAAATATAAAAGTTCTAAACTTAGAACACTTTAGCAGTAAAATAAAAAAAATGACCGTGCAACTCAATCCAAATCTCACACATTGATCGTAAGATAGTAGAAAATTAAAATATTAAAATATCCAGAAATATACGTTTGTTGTCATTTCTTTATCTGTGAGGTTGAGAACGGAAAACGTTAGCTTAACATGTTTTTAATTTGATTGGGTAAGAATCTTACAATCTTTTGTTCGAACCGAACATGAATGTATTTAAAAGGTTTGGTTCGGATTTGTGTTCGACCAAATTTTTTGTCTAACTCAAACACTTTGAATCGTTTGAGATTGCAATTTAGTTCGATTTTATCCAAATCGATGAACATTACTAATAAGATGTACAAAACCGTAAAATAATACAACCGATAGTTACCAATCGAAATTTAGTTACACATTAATCATGAAGACAAAACTACTAAATTTGATCAGCAAGAGGGATTGTGCCCACTAGAGCTTTAACACGAGACTTTTTGTGCTAAAATCCAAATGCCTTGGCAAGTGAAGGAAAATCGCATATCAAGGCATATTAACCACAACAGATAAACAATTAAATTTTTTCCTTTCACTGGATCCTTATGAATGGTCATGATCAGGGATCAAATGATTACATCTTGTAGCGTCGATCCTTTGAAGTCAAACTCAAAGAGTAATCACAAGTATTGTACGATTGGTGACACCTATACTCATTCCATACAAAAAAAGTTCCTTTATTCACAGTGCTAACTGCTACAAATGAAGGGAGAGAGAGAGAGAGAGAGAGAGGATGCAATTTTGGTTTAAGAAAACTAGGGTTTCTAAAAAGTGAATAAGGTTTCAGTGTCAAATGCTTTAGCATAAGAATTTTATTTATAAAACCACTTGTATGGTCAACAAACTAACCAGTTACGCATGTTGTACTTGACGGTGCACCATATTTCACTTAAACTCATTGTACCTTATAGTGTACCACATTTCTATAATTAGAGCTAGTGCATCGTAAGATTGCACCACTTGATATATTACTCATTGTACCTTATGTGACCCTGAGTTGACAATAATATTAAATCACATATTTAATATTGTAAACGATAAACAATATCTAGGAACACATCACTGTTACCCAAGTGACGAGAATGTAATGTGATATGATGAAAGCTTTCCGTGATAATCATTATGTGTATAATTATCCTTTTACCCTCACATTTATATTGAACACAAGGTATATCGTGTCATCCTTATCCAGTTCAATATTGAGCCCTTAAACATTTCTCTTATTATGTAGAAGGAGAAAATTTCATCTAGGTCACTCATGTTCCTCAACATAATTTGTGGAGTAGCCATCAACCAACTTTATAATCATCATGTTATGGACAACGTTTGAACGACAACAAAGTACTCAGCTCCACATCCAGAGTCCACAGTGGTTTTAGGTTGAAGGGTGGTATACACCACTATCACTATGTGAATAATTTATGACACTTACATAACATTCTATGTAGTATTTTCATGGTGTGTCAATCCAATATAAATAATAATCATAATATTTATACCTATGTGAAAACTTGATAACTCCTAATCCATGATCCATATGATGTGATCATCTGACTTCTAAAATATCAGGAATCATTACATTGGGCTAAAATAAACACCAATTACATTTTCACCCAAAACTTTCAGATATTAAATAGATGATCTTCACATTTTTATGTTGTTTAACATCAGTTTTTTCATCTAATATGAGACTCTTACTCATACTTGACATACCTACACTTCTTTTGATGGAAATGTGTGGATGTTGATTGATTTCTTTCATGCTTGATTTAAGGTTTGTTATTTTTTTTAATCAACAAATATTATTAAACGCCATCCCCGCAAGACGTAAGGTATGAATGAAACAAGATACAAATGGTGTCGTATATAGACGATACACCATAACCACCAAACAAGGCCCCTGAAGATAAACCCACCAAAACACATCACCACCTAAGACGGACACCTTAACAGAAACAAAACACTATAAACACAATATCCACAACCACCCATCGTCACTACTCACCCCCAAAGAACACCCGTTAAAATAAAACTCCTAGACTTCAACACCCAAGCTGAGCCACATTTGAAAAGCTCCTAACCGAATGAATATGCATCATCCACAACCTCTCGACCTCCGATCCACCGAAAGAGCACAAAACAAAAGCCCAAAAACCAACTTAAGCCAAAGAGCTAACTCCCGATCTCGAATGAAAAGTGATCGGCCCACCAGACTTTAGAACCAAATCAGCAGGGCACCCCTCACCCCCTGTACACCAGAGAACACCATATCAAGTCAAACACGATTGCAGCTAGACACTAACTTCCGATCTCGAAGCAAAAATAACCGGCCCGCCAGACACTAGCACACAATATGTAAGACGAGAGACATGATATGCGATTGGTGCAAACAACAAGCAAATCAAAAGGAAAAAGCTTATCGCAACGGACACGCACCCTCCAAACACCCTAAACAACCAAAAAATGCAAACAAGAGCTAGCGACGACGACCGTGGACCTGTGTAACAGAGGGTGCCTTCAAAAGAAATCACCCCAACAAACACCTACCTCCTCATCTAAATAACACCACTCATCACCACAACCTCGCTTCACCACCACTGTAACACCCCGTTTTCCCAACATAAAAATTTCTTAAACAATTATCAGAGAATGCAAACACAACAACGGGATATTACATAAAACATAATCCAAAACAATTTAAATAATAATTTATTTAACCAAATTACTTCAAAACTTTGCAGCGGAATTATTACTAAAAATTCATAAACGTTTGGCACGCAGGCCCCATAAATTATCTCAAATATTAGCAAGGAACATCAAATACACGTAAAGAATGAAGCATGCATAAGACAACCCCATCCCGTTACGTATCAGAGCGACCTAGACAACACGGTGAGGTAAGGCCACTCACGAACCACTTGAACACTAAGCACGATCACCTGCACTTGCCCACAAGGCGGCAATTCCAGCAGAAGGGGTGAGATTTCATAACAAAATAATATTAATCAACATAATTTAGAACAACAACTAACATCAAACACCATTAGCATTCTTGCATAATTTAATAACATATAGCACGTAATCACATAATCAATTTCATGTCATCTTTAAGCAAGTAGCATAGATACACAACACTTATCACGTAATCATATATTCATTCTTTATCAACAACATGACATCATAAATATGACCATGCGGCAATGCTCTTAGACTCCTTATATGCATGTGGTACCAAACTTCATCATAAGTATTAATATACTTTTAAACGTGCGGAGGACAAAGCTCCTAATAAACGTGCGGAGGACAAAGCTCCTATCATGGTGAGGACTAAGCTCAATGTATGCTATGCATGGACTCAATTCAAAACAACATTTATCCTTAATCACCTTATCAACATGCATCCAAGAAATTGGAGCTAAACAACAACTTATCATCATATATACATATATATCATACGTCTTCAGTTTAATAACATCAGCAGCATAATTCAAATCACTGGAACAGAATGATATCATTATATCAATTACAACTCAAGGCAACATAAACTTTATCATAATTGCACAAGTATAATACTTTAATCCTTACTTAAAATTCACACATAACTACTCAGCTCTGAACACTTCATCCTCAACATTACTAACAGATCTCAGTAGCCCTAAGGGGGGAAGTCCTCTCCTAATCCAACGTACGAACAGGTCGCACAACTCTCAAACACCGCATTCTGGTAGTGTTCTCGAGGCGAGTGGGTTAGCTCGCCGTGGCGAGCTGCCAGAAGCAACTCGCGAGGCGAAGGGAAGTGCTCGATATGGCGAGCTGCCAGAAGCAACTCGCGAGGCGAGAATAAGTACTCGCCGTGGCGAGTGATGAAGCTCATCACTCGCGAGGCGAGGATCACTGCTCGCCGTGGCGAGCGATGAATTTCGCTGCGGCCAGAACTGCTATTTCCTCAAAAATCCTACGATTCACATGGTTCTAAGCCTTCTTTTTATTCCAGAATTCATCCTAAACATATTCTAATGTCTAGGAACACTTTCTACATCAATTAAACCTATTCCAACCGTTAATTCATCAAATTCTAGGGTTTTGACCTAGTTTTCTCATTCTCTTAACTCAATCCTAATCCTTGTTAATTGCTATCAGAACTATGCTAATCAATATTAAAGAGTTATTAGTCCCACCCTTACCTGGATAGAAGCAAATCGCAGCACACCTTTCCTTCTTTCTCTTCACGCGTGCGTTTTCTTTCTTTTCCCAAAAGGTCTGAAAGCGTTACTGACTCTAACCTAATTTTCCTTATTTATACTGCCAACAAATCTTATCTTATTTACTCTTTCTCCCACATAACTCTCTAAAATCCAAAACTAACCGATAACTAAATATTTTATTTTCTTTTCAAATCTTATTTTATTTAACAATAAAATAAGTCTCTTAACCTTATCCTTAGCATTATATCTTACCACAAAATCATCTCAAGCATAACAAATCACATCAAAACATATCAAAACATATCAAAGCATATCAAAACACTTATATATTATATAAATATAATATAATCACCTAAACTTGATTTAAATAAATAATAAAACGAACGTGGGCGTTACAACTCTCCCCCACTTAAAAGATTTTCGTCCTCGAAAATTACCTCAAGCAAATAACTCTGGATAAGACTCCAGCATCTTACTTTCAAGCTCCCAAGTCAAGCTTTCACCAGTCGCTCCCGACCAAACGACTCTAACGAGAGGTATATCCTTGCCTCTCAACGTCTTCACTTTCCGATCATCAATCCTTACCGGTAAAGTCTCCACCGTAAGGTTGTCTCTAACTTGCACATCATCGCTCTGGATCACATGGGATGGATCCGGAACATACTTCCGAAGCTGCGACACATGGAACACATCATGTAAATTCGAAAGATGCGGTGGTAACCCAACTCGGTACGCCACCGTTCCAACCCTCTCTAATATCTGATACGGGCCAATAAATCTCGGAGTCAACTTCTTTGACTTCAAGGCACGTCCAACACCAGTCATAGGTGTGACTCTCAAAAACACGTGGTCTCCTTCCTGGAACTCAAGATCTTTCCTTCGCTTATCATGGTAACTCTTTTGTCGACTCTGCGACGCTTTCATTTTCTCTTGAATCATCTTAACCTTCTCAGTAGTTTGCTGAACAATCTCTGGCCCTAAAACCACTCTTTCACCTGACTCAAACCAACACAACGGAGTTCTGCACCTCCGACCGTACAAAGCCTCAAAAGGTGCCATTCCAATACTAGAATGATAACTATTATTGTATGTGAACTCGATTAACGGAAGATGACTATCCCAAGTTCCGCCTTGCTCAAGAACACAAACTCTCAACAAATCCTCTAGCGACTGAATTGTCCTTTCCGACTGACCATCTGTCTGCGGATGATACGCTGAACTCAATCTCAACTTAGAACCCAAAGCCTCTTGCAAACTCTTCCAAAATCTAGAAGTAAATCTTGGATCTCTATCTGATACAATGCTCGAAGGAACACCATGCAACCTCACAATCTCCTTGATATAAATCTCTGCCAACTGGGCAACAGGGAAACTAATATTAATCGGCAGAAAATGAGCCGACTTCGTCAATCGATCAACAATAACCCAAATGGCGTCATTCCCTCTTGGAGTATTCGGCAAGCTAGTCACAAAATCCATGGATATACTATCCCATTTCCACTCCGGCACATCCAAAGATACCATCACCAGAGATAACATGACCAAGGAAACTCACTTCTTTCAACCAGAATTCACACTTAGACAATTTGGCATAAAGTTTCTTCTCTTTCAACACTTGCAAGACAATCTTCAGATGTTCAGCATGCTCTTCCTCAGTCTTGGAGTAAATCAGAATATCATCAATAAATACAACTACGAACTGATCCAAAAATGCATGGAAGATGCGATTCATATACTCCATAAATACTCCCGGTGCATTAGTAACTCCAAAAGGCATAACCTTGTACTCATAATGGCCATAACGTGTTCTGAAAGCTGTCTTCTGCATATCTTCATCCTTTACTTTAATCTGATGATAACCTGACCTCAAATTAATCTTGCTGAAAACACGTGCACCCACTAACTGATCCATTAAATCATCAATCCTCGGAAGTGGATACCTATTCTTGATAGTCACCTTATTCAACTGCCGATAATCAATACATAGCCTCATACTACCATCCTTCTTCTTTACTAGTAACACTGGCGCTCCCCAAGGTGAAACACTTGGTCTAACAAATTTCTTCTCAAGTAAATCTTCCAACTGCTTCTTCAACTCAGCTAATTCGGAAGGAGACATACGATAAGGTGCCATCGACACCGGCTTAGTTCCAAGAACAAGATCAATAGAAAACTCGACTTCCCTCTCTGGAGGCACATCAGGAATTTCATCTGGGAAAACTTCAGGAAAGTCGCATACCACTTGCAATTTATCGATCACTGCTTGATTCTCTAAAGATAAAGAAGCCATCAACGAAAACATCAACATGCCATCACGTTCTAGTTGCTTCATCTGCTTAGTAGATAAAAACTCAGCACCACTTTCCTCTTCAGCGGACGAGAAATGCACCGTCTTGCGAAAATAATTGATAAGAACGTGGTTGTACTCTAACCAATTCATACCCAGAATCACGTCCATACCGCTCAAAGGTAGACAAACTAAATCCATTTCGAAATCGCGACCAAACATAGACAGAGGACAACTCAAACATACGAGAGAAGTAGTCACCGAACCCTTAGCTGGAGTTTCGACAACCATCTCTCCATTCATATCAGACATAGCAAGACTCAAAGCAGAAACACAGTCTAAAGCAATAAAGCAATGTGTAGCACCAGTATCAATAATAGCAACTAAAGGAGTATGATTAATATAGCAAGTACCTCTGATCAAACGATCGTCACTGTCTGTCTGAGTACCAGTCAGGGCAAAAACTCGACCCGTAGTAGGCGCCCTCTTCGGCTGCTTGCACTGGGAACCAATATGACCCTCTTCGTTGCAATTGAAGCACACGACATCATTACGCTTGCAATCAGCTACTAAGTGACCCTTCTTGCCACACCGGACACACTTCTTGATCTCCTCAGGACAAACATTGCTCTTGTGGCCTTTCACACCACAGTTGAAACATACGATCTCAGCAGGGGTACCCTTCCTCGCGGTCTGCCTATCCACGACCATCCTCTGTTTCCCTTTATCAGCAGGGGCACTATAAGGTTTAGGGCGACTCTGCTGGCCCTTGGCTTTCCTATCATTCACTACCTTGTAGTGATCCTTCGTATCCTCTTCATATATCCGACAGCTATTCACCAAATCTGGAAAAACTCTGATCTGCCGATACCCAATCGCCCTCTTAATGTCGGGCCTCAAACCGTTCTCGAACTTGATGCATTTAGAAAACTCCGCGGTCTCAGCAGCATAGTGCGGATAGAACTTCGCCAACTCCACAAACTTGGCAGCATACTCAGTCACTGACATATTTCCTTGCTTCAGCTCAAGGAACTCGATCTCTTTCTTCCCGCGAACGTCTTCCGGAAAGTACCTCCTCAGAAACTCTCTTCTGAACACGGCCCAAGTCACCACAGTTCCGTCTTGCTCTAGGCTAGGTAACACGCTGACCCACCAATCATCAGCTTCCTCAGACAACTGATGTGTACCAAATCGCACTTGCTGGGCTTCAGTGCACTGCATTACTCTAAAAATCCTCTATATCTCCTTAAGCCACGTCTGGGCTCCATCGGGGTCATACCTTCCCTTAAAAGTTGGAGGATGATTCCTCATGAAAGTCTCCAACATCCTCGTCTCAGCATTCACGCCAGCATTTGCATTAGGTTGCTGTCCCACAACATTAGCCATTGCTTCCAAAGCAGCAGCAAGAGCAGCATCGTTCCTTCCAGCCATCCTGATATTCTACAACAAGCAGTAGCAGCAACATAAGATTTAGTAATACAAATATTACTAAAACTCAACAAGACTCTCTAATTGGCCGGACAGACCGACTTGCTCTGATACCAATTGTAACACCCCGTTTTCCCAACATAAAAATTTCTTAAACAATTATCAGAGAATGCAAACACAACAACGGGATATTACATAAAACATAATCCAAAACAATTTAAATAATAATTTATTTAACCAAATTACTTCAAAACTTTGCAGCGGAATTATTACTAAAAATTCATAAACGTTTGGCACGCAGGCCCCATAAATTATCTCAAATATTAGCAAGGAACATCAAATACACGTAAAGAATGAAGCATGCATAAGACAACCCCATCCCGTTACGTATCAGAGCGACCTAGACAACACGGTGAGGTAAGGCCACTCACGAACCACCTGAACACTAAGCACGATCACCTGCACTTGCCCACAAGGCGGCAATTCCAGCAGAAGGGGTGAGATTTCATAACAAAATAATATTAATCAACATAATTTAGAACAGCAACTAACATCAAACACCATTAGCATTCTTGCATAATTTAATAACATATAGCACGTAATCACATAATCAATTTCATGTCATCTTTAAGCAAGTAGCATAGATACACAACACTTATCACGTAATCATATATTCATTCTTTATCAACAACATGACATCATAAATATGACCATGCGGCAATGCTCTTAGACTCCTTATATGCATGTGATACCAAACTTCATCATAAGTATTAATATACTTTTAAACGTGCGGAGGACAAAGCTCCTAATAAACGTGCGGAGGACAAAGCTCCTATCATGGTGAGGACTAAGCTCAATGTATGCTATGCATGGACTCAATTCAAAACAACATTTATCCTTAATCACCTTATCAACATGCATCCAAGAAATTGGAGCTAAACAACAACTTATCATCATATATACATATATATCATACGTCTTCAGTTTAATAACATCAGCAGCATAATTCAAATCACAGGAACAGAATGATATCATTATATCAATTACAACTCAAGGCAACATAAACTTTATCATAATTGCACAAGTATAATACTTTAATCCTTACTTAAAATTCACACATAACTACTCAGCTCTGAACACTTCATCCTCAACATTACTAACAGGTCTCAGTAGCCCTAAGGGGGGAAGTCCTCTCCTAATCCAACGTACGAACAGGTCGCACAACTCTCAAACACCGCATTCTGGTAGTGTTCTCGAGGCGAGTGGGTTAGCTCGCCGTGGCGAGCTGCCAGAAGCAACTCGCGAGGTGAAGGGAAGTGCTCGCTATGGCGAGCTGCCAGAAGCAACTCGCGAGGCGAGGATAAGTACTCGCCGTGGCGAGTGATGAAGCTCATCACTCGCGAGGCGAGGATCACTGCTCGCCGTGGCGAGCGATGAATTTCGCTGCGGCCAGAACTGCTATTTCCTCAAAAATCCTACGATTCACATGGTTCTAAGCCTTCTTTTTATTCCAGAATTCATCCTAAACATATTCTAATGTCTAGGAACACTTTCTACATCAATTAAACCTATTCCAACCGTTAATTCATCAAATTCTAGGGTTTTGACCTAGTTTTCTCATTCTCTTAACTCAATCCTAATCCTTGTTAATTGCTATCAGAACTATGCTAATCAATATTAAAGAGTTATTAGTCCCACCCTTACCTGGATAGAAGCAAATCGCAGCACACCCTTCCTTCTTTCTCTTCACGCGTGCGTTTTCTTTCTTTTCCCAAAAGGTCTGGAAGCGTTACTGACTCTAACCTAATTTTCCTTATTTATACTGCCAACAAATCTTATCTTATTTACTCTTTCTCCCACATAACTCTCTAAAATCCAAAACTAACCCATAACTAAATATTTTATTTTCTTTTCAAATCTTATTTTATTTAACAATAAAATAAGTCTCTTAACCTTATCCTTAGCATTATATCTTACCACAAAATCATCTCAAGCATAACAAATCACATCAAAACATATCAAAGCATATCAAAACACTTATATATTATATAAATATAATATAATCACCTAAACTTGATTTAAATAAATAATAAAACGAACGTGGACGTTACAACCACCACTGCATCACCACCACGCATCACCACCACCGCCACCACTGCATCACTACGCCGCCAAACGGCCTCACCAAGAAACAGGCAACATCACAAACCTAGATCTAGAGGAAGACGAAATCCAACACCAAAACACGAACAAGAACCCTAAGGTTTGTTAATGTTATTGGTTTCTACTCTCTTGTCTTCTATATTTTGACATCCTTTAAATGGTTATCTGTTTTAGCATTGAGAGATTATAAATCATGTCTTTAGGTTATGAATAGTCATTGAACATTCGTTGCCCTTTTAAGATTCTTGATGTATGTATTTTATTCTTCTTTGATTTACCTAAATAAAAAGAATTCAAAAGTATATATATATATATATATATATATATATATATATATATATATATATATATATATATATATAAATGACGAATTACTCATGAATATAAGACAAACAAGCAATAAGTTGCACCATTAGATTTTTTGAATGACAAAATCAATCATCGTAAAAACAATATTTATGGATCTATGACATGACATTGCTATGTATAACCCTTTGAACTCTATATAAAAGGTCAACAAACTTTGGTGCTAAGAAGTCAACTACATCAAATACAAATGGTATAAAAACATGTTAATTGTCCCAATATATTTTTTGTGTTTGACCATTTTACTTGACAGAACTTTAATTAGAAACTAAGAACCATCTACAAAAGAATTAAGAGCCATCTAAGAAGTTAAAGGTTTAATTAGGAATTAAAAGCCATCTACCTAAAAAATTAATATTTGAACAATCTCGTGAATGAATTTAGTAAAAAGAATATATCAATCTAAGGAATTGCAAGTAAAATCAATTGCAACTTATCCGCAACATCATACTCCCTCTATATATCACCACCTTCTATAGATGGCGAAGTTACAACATGTTTTTTTAGTATTGTCTATGTTTTGTATATCTTAGCTGTTGCCCGTTGAATTGATTCAACCTATAGGATTTCTAGTGGGCAATATTTTTTTTTGTATATGTCATAGTGATGAATGAATGCTATGAATAATAAGTGGTGCTAAAATAGATTAAAAGAAAAAAAAAATGTATTCACTAATAACATAAAATAGTTTTACATTATAATTGGAAGGTACATTGACACATGATGTTGTTTGATAACACATGAATTGTCAAAGTAATCATATGACATGACAAAATATAACTGGACAAGTGTATACAAATTCTTTGACATTGAAAGAGTGCATCAAAATGAATCTCTAAACAAAATTTGATTTACACTAAACAATGTGCCCTGAGTGAACATTACAATAACCCCAAATTATGAAAGATCTTAAAAAAAAAAACACAAATCACATGCACAAGTTCTATTAAACAAGAGAGTCCTTGCTTGATTTCTTAGACTCATGAGTCTCCTTTTCCTGATCATCCATATTTTTACCATTCAAAAGTGGTGAATTTATATCTTTATCTTTAACCTGAAAAATATAATCAAAGATAAGCAACAAAATTCTCATGAACATGAGAAACTATGTGAGAAAATTGGTGAAAAAATTTACCTGAGACGACAAAGGAGGATCAACTACGAGTTTCTTTTTGTTCTCTTGAGTGCAGAAATAGGAATACAAACCCATTCCAAAAACTGCTACTAGTATTCCAATAATGTTCCTTTCAGTGAAAGGGTCATGGAGCAATGTGTAGCCAAACCCTAGAACAAGACAAGTCTTGAGGTGGCCCAACACTTGGTATGTTACAGGAGATGTTTTTCCTATTACTAGAAAGGTGCTAAAGTTCACAGAAACAGCTATCACACATGACATGATGATGAAAGTCTGAAAAACAAAGGTGACAATATGAGTTATATAGTCATATAATCATATTCTATAGCAAAAATATAGGCAATTATATATGGTTTTCAAATATATTGGTGCTTGCATTCTTAGTTTCAAATATACAATTTTATATGATACACAACACTAGACATAACACGAACGCTACACAAAGATACTGATAATACTTTAAGAAAATAAAAGTGATTGGATTTAACAATTCAATTACATTATGTCTTCAAGAAAACATAGTGTTAATTAGGGGTCATGTTAGTTTCAGACATCGGACTCATGGACATGTCTTCAATCAGAAGTGTTGATATTACATAATTTTATCTCATCCTTCCTGTTATCCATTACATAATGTATTAATTAGGGTAATTTGAACAATGATAATGTCCTACAACTACTTAATATCTTTGCATTCCTTTTTCTTCACGTTATGTTTTAAGCTTATTGTCGCACTATGTTCATAATTGTCAAATGTCACCGGTGAATTGCACGGGTTTATAACTAGTATAAGACATGGTGAGGATGGATGAATTGAAATTTGACATTACTTACCAAGACTAGAGGAGAATATTTGTATGCAAAGACATTTTGCTTGGTTAGCATCCGATCGACAAGAGGGCCTGAAACAAAAAGAATTGCTGCTTGGAATGGAGCAGACTGGTAGAGAAGTTGTGTGGAAGTGACATTAAGCTTCTTCTGTATTGTGTTGGTGAGCTGAATTGTTCAATAAGTTAAGAATCAACAACCTCTTTTAACTTTAAAGCCCTAAATTAAGTGCTTTTCTAGTAGATAAGCTCAAATAAGACAATCCACTTAATATTAACATGCTAACAATAGGAAGATGGAACATTAAAGGATACAATTTGGCCAACACATGTTGTTATGATAGCTAGAAGTGAAAGAATGGTTCCAACAAAATTGAGTTGAAGGTCTGTGATAGATGCAATGCCAACTCCAACAAGTAAGAAGAATAGAGAGAGTTTAATATTCCGGCTGCACATAGTAGTAAAATAATTCACAATCAGTTTAAGCAATTTAGTATGACCATGGTCAGAATTAATTTCAATATCACTAGGTGTTTTATAACTAATTTGTTACCTGAACTGCTTCTTTAGGAAAAGAGTTTCTAGCATAACTGTGAATGGTATGATTGCAAGTTTTGTCATCTACAAAATAAACATTAAAATCAATACATACATCAAATGAGTAGTTCAAGCATTATGCATACAAATGTTTCAAAAATCGGACTGAAGATCGAATTGGTGAGACCTTTAGGTCAAGATTTTATTTGTTCAATCAGTTTAACCACAATTGAACAAGATGATCAATAAATAAAAAATATAAAAACGAAAATTAGTTGAATCAACCGCAGCTAAACCGGTTTAACCCCAATTTGGGATCAAACCAACTGACCAACGAACCGATTCTCGGTTCAATTGGCTAAATTGGATGTTTCGGTCCGATTTTTAAAACATATACATGCATCAAGGACCAAACATTTTTAACATTTTTTTTCTTCATAATTAATATATTTATTACTAGTGGTAAAAATGTTGAAGTAAACCTGATAGAATCCGATGGAGTTGAAGCCAAGGCTCAAGTTGAGAAATCCAATGGAGACACCATTTAGAATGCCAAAAAGCATGACAGTCTTCATGTCAACAGGTTTGGCCTCAAACAGATTGAAACGTAGCGCCACATGAAGGGTGCAAAAAGTAACCATCAAATGCCAACTTGTGAGTGTTGTGGCTGGTCCAAATTAATGTGACAAAAATACAGTTAAATGGATACTATATTTTACCATGAAAGTACATCATATTATAATATTTAAGAGGTAACAAAAATGATAATTACCGAATGGAAAACCAAGATTGCTCATTAAGGCTTTGTTACATATGACAATGGAGACTGAGGAAGCCACAGAGAGGAATAGTGCACCAATGACCCCCAATTGAGTTTTTGTCATCTCTCCCATCTTTGCCACCAATATATTTTTTCAAGATTCTTCTATAGACATACATAATATATAAGTGATAAATACATAACGTGCAAAGAGACTAACCACTTTTCATGAACACTCAAAAAAAAAATGAAAGGAAAAGGAAAAAAAAATTGAGACTAAAATATCAAGAACATCATATCATTAAATTGATGTATATAGTATAGTTGATCATAACAACATGTAAACTAATTTCGATGGGCAAATCCATAAAAAGTTTTCTTTGGTTTTAAATGAGCCCCCCACAAGTAAGCAGTGAGATTAGTTCCCTTGGATTAGTCGGTTGTTGGACCAGATATCAAGTTTTAAAAAAAAACATGCAAACTAATTACTCATGGTTTATAGGAAATGTATAAGATAGGTATGGTTGCTGCCAAAGTCAAGTTAAGGAATTGATTTATTAATTCCTAATTATATGGAATAAATGCTACTAGTACTAACCAAGTTGAACATAAAGACATGCTACATGCAGAACTAAATTGTTATTATCTCAACACATACCTTACAAAGGAGAACTAAAATTGCAAAAGATTTCACACCTGAAATTCTTCTCAAGTCCAAGAGAGAGAGAAAGAGAGAAGAGTAGTAGAAACTATCTTGTTGGGGAATGCAATTTTGGTGTGGCCTTTTTATTTTTGATGTAGAAGAAGTTCAATTCATTGAGTTTATGTTTGTTGGTTTGGTTGAGTTAACGACCATTTGAAGCAAAAAAGAAGAAGAACATAACATAAAATTAACACATGGACATTAAGCTTTCATGGTTATTTTTTAATGTATAAAGCATGCATCAAACAAATTGAAAGCTGAGATGTTAAAATCATGAGGTTGTTTTAGTCCAATTAGATGCATTATAGTCTATTCAGATTTTTCTACCAAACACTTTTTGTAACATGTAGCTTTCAAAAATTGTATAGTAACCAAGTCTTAACACACAAGTTTGGAAGGTGAGAATGAAACTAACATTTATTTTTTAAACAAGGTGTCTGCCACTTCAAGCAAGACCTCTCAACCCAATTCAGCATAAACTTCAATCCTACTCCTAATTCATGAATGAGACTTTCATTATAAAAAATAAAACAAAAAACGTTTTGTTCAAGCCCCTACTTATTTTTGTTTATCTTTGTGAAATATTTTTTTTTTAAGCAAAAGGAAATTAAATAAAATGAAAAGGAAATACAAGTTGGGAGGGCATGAATCTGATCCAGAAACCACAAGTACAAACCCAAATGGGTGATACAACAAATCACCTGTAGATATTGGTATCTCACCTTGAAAAGCTTAAAATATATCTTACATTGTCAATAAGTTTCTCTTATATTGTTGATTTCAGGTATAACTGGAGGAGTCAAAGCTTTTTAATTTAATGTGTTATTTATTTTGGATTAATATAAAATTGGGTACTTAATATTTAAAACAATTAACAGTGTAGTTATTTATTTTTATTTTGAAAAACTTGGTAAATATTGAGTTATTAATTTTAATTTTGTTAGTTTTTATTTTTACATTTAATACTTTAATTAGTAATAGCAAATTTACTTTTGCTTTTTTTTTTATTTATGAAAAAAATGAATTAGTCATGTAAATAAAAAATCTTTTATATTTTAGTAAATAAAAAGACTTTTATTATGTAATTGTTAATGAAATTAATGATAGTATAAAATGTCTGTTTTTTTTATTTTTTTTATTTTTATAAAAGCAAAACGATATTCATTCATTTTTGTTGTTGTTGTTGTGATAAACCAAAATTAGGGAGGGCATCAAGGACATCTCAACTAGGTTGACACCTCGCTGAAACCCCCATCCTATACAACTTACTCACTATATATATATATATATATATATATATATATATATATATATATATATATATATATATATATTATTAAAAAAAGGTAAAATATATACAAAGAGGAGAGACCAAACCAAAACTCTCTAATTAAAAGCATAAAGTAACGAAAAAGAAAATATGCAAAAAAGCCAACTAAGGAAACGAAAATTCGGCAATCCATTACGATCCTTAGTGAAGCCTGCCAACAAAGCTTGAGGAAGAGAAGTCAACCAAACAGTGCCTGTAATCGTTTCAAAGGTCCAAACGTTGCAAATATGAAGTACTAGCATAAATACCCGCAATATAAACCTTTCTCGAGTTACATTCCAACTACAACACTATACATTGAGCTAAAACAAGAAGCATCACAAACGAAAACTCATTCCCCCCATAAAGCCCAAAGATTAGGCAAAAGGGGGTCTCTTTTATTCCTACAAAATGTCGTAACTTGCATACTATTCCAATACCCATTAGTGACATGACAAAAAGGAATCATCGGTTCAACAATAAACACTAAAGAAGGTCTATGAGTAAATTAAAACTCATGCAGGGCAATTTGAGAAACATAATTGCCGACTCCTCTAATATTCCAGCAAAATATCTTCATTGATGAGAGGGAGGAAGACCTTTGGACCGGGTTTGATATGCATCCTTTGAAGTTTTTTTCTCATGGCTATTAGATAAATATGGAGTAAAAGGGACATCATTGTCCTTACCTTGGAGAATCAAATGTGCAACATAATTAACTTCCTTCTGAAGAACCAGATTTCTATGAACGGGAGACTTGGGCGGTTTGTCACAAGTCTTATCAGAGGAGGTGACATCAATAATTTTCTCTAAAATAGGAGTAAGGGATTCCTGGGTATCCACAAAAGGCATGTCAATCACATCAACAACATTCTGCAACAGGAAACTGAACGATGTTGAAAATTCATCCTCAAGGTCTCAGGTTCGATTCTCTCCGGTTTCAATTTAGGTGACCTAATTTAGCTTCTTCAAAAAAATCATTGGGCTCCTAATGCGCAGGTTGCTCAAACACCTCCACGTGTTGCTCTTCCTGTACCTCGGCTTGGAATGATTCAAGTTGTGTCAGTTCAGTGGGGGATGTCTCGTTATTTAGCAATGGCTTTGACAATCGGTGGCTCAAAAACCTTCGAAGAACCGATCCCTAATGGATTGTCTTTTGGTTGCCATGCTTTGGAAGATGGCTTTTGAACATTCTCCGGTTTCTTCCCTTTATCAACAACAACTTTCTCCGCATTCTGAACAGGATGTAGCCTACGACATGTAGCTATGTTGTGACCAATATTGTTACAATGGTAACCGAACTTTGGCAGCTATTCATACGTTACCTCAACCGGGAAAGAAAAACCCTCCCTCTCTACCAAAATTTCATAGAATATTTTCTTCGACATATTCATATCTACCAAAATCCTTGCATAATGTCCGGAAACACGATTCTGGGTAACACTATCAATGAGTAATGGTATTGGATTGCCCTAGCTATTTCATAAAGCGTCCTTTCCGACCAATACTCATTCATTCAAATCACATCGCTCCCTAAAAAAGAGATTCAGCATCGTTAAAACTGTAAATGATGAATATGCGAGCAAACTCAAAGCAACAAAGTTAATAGTATACAACGGCAAAATGCCTACAAATAATATGATAAAATTAAAGTGACCAGAATACTATGTCACTGGATTTGCAACGGTGACGTCCAAATCATTGATAGAATAACTAATATTTTAATATGAACCAAATGAACACCACAGCAAAACGAAAAATCAAAATAATTAAATTTTTAACTCAAATGCTTATTGATTAATGAAAACTCGAATAGAGTTGACATTTGAATAAATAATTTGTTATTAATTTATTTAAAATTGCATCTTTTAAAAAAAGTTATTTAAAATTTGCCAGTTTAATTTTTTGCCTAAAATTAAGAGATGGTTTTAAGTCAAGAGAAGGTTGTAACATTAAAGGGAGGAGTTTGGTTGTAACATGATGTGATCAAGAGAAGGTTTTAAGTCACCCCGCAACGGCTTGTTTTTTGACTCAATGTGGTTGGAATTCAATGGTTTTAAGTGTGAATAATGGTGTGCAAGTTATTGATTGTTGGTGGCTAGCGCAACAGAGAGAGCTTGCTTTGCAATCACTCAAATTTTGAGAGAATTTATAAGGAGAATTGAGAGTGAGAAAGAGAGTTCTATGTGATTGTAACTATGTATTCTCATTAGCAATGAAAATTGTGAGGCTACAAGTTTATATGCATCTACATATGTGAGTTATTTGCTATACAAGTAATCAACCAAAACTAACTAATTTCCAACAAAGTAGCTAACTAACTAATTAACAAACTGTAATTTTAACTACTTTTATTATTGCACTAACTAATTTCCAACAAAGTAGCTAACTAACTAATTAACAGACTTTAATTTTAACTACTTTTATTATTGCAACTTGAATTAAAAACTAACAATTGGGTCAACCAAAATGCGGTGATATTTAATGAGGTAAATGAGGTGCCCTAGCTAGCATTGAAGAGATTGAGAGGTGTATTAAGAAAGTAATGGAGGGGCAAAAATCAAAGGAGATTAAGAAGAAGGCAACAAAAGTGAAATAGGTTGGAAAAAAAAAACATTAGAGGAAGGTGGTTCTTCTTAAAAGATTATTGATCAATTTGTTAATGACATTGTTGATGCTCGCAATTTAGCAAAAGCTTGAGCCTTTAATTTGGTTTTGTACTAGTATAAGAGAGTTACATGATGATTTTTTTATTATTACTAAATAAAAGAATTCTGTTTATATTAAAATCAAGACACTCGATCAATGATTCTAATTTGTAAGGAACCTCTAAAATGGTATGCGTTGTGTTTCTCTTAAATATGATCGTTAGACTATAATAAAAAGATAAATCTCCATCATTAATTTATTTTTAAGTAACATATAAATTGATTTGCGTTGTTTTTCTCTTAATATGATCGTTAAGTTATCAATAGTTATTGAAAACTGAATTAAGTTATCAGTAGTTATTTATCTAAAAAAAAAGTTATCAATAGTTATTGAAAAATAAATTTTGCTGGTTAAAGAATTAAAAATAGAAAAGTTTCAGTTAAAAATTTATCATTATGCGTGGAAAATTGTAAATACTGAGTTCAAACTCCAATCCATACATATAATATTTATTTTTGTAACGACAACTAAGCCTTACTTACCGGACAAAATATTATTTTTGTTCATATATACAAATTTATTTCTTTAAAGGCTCTTTCCTCGGTTAGATGATTATCACATAAATCAATTTTCACAAATGAGTCAATGACTAGCCTGTGGCAGAGCCAGAAAATTCATGGAGTGGATGTAAAGACTAAACTATGATATGAAATAAATATATAAAGTTTAATTCCATGGCTGATGGGAATTTCAAATGGCACATAGCATCAAAATCAACTTGGAAAATAAGAGATTTGAAAACAATAGATTGGATATAATGGAATTGTAGTTTTATTTTATTTGGTGTAAAGCGGTGGAAGAAAAATGCTTTGTGAGAGTTATCGAAGATTAAATGGTGTTAAAGTGGAAAGCAAGTGTTTGTTAATTTAAGAAGATATGTAATTTTCTCGATTTAAATTTTTGTAATTGTGATAATTATATATATACACACATTAATATTAATATATTAATTTAAAATGTCATCGTGAGGTTAGCTCAGTTACTAGGAACAATGTATAATATATTCGGAGTTCGAACCTCGACCACCACAAAAAAATATTAAGTCAAAATATCAATGAATGTAAAATGGGGTAAATTTGAGAGCTCGAATCGAGTAATTGAAACTTGAAGAACCAAAATTGAGTAATTGTGAAACTTGAGGGTCAAAATTAAACAATTATAAAATTTAGGGTTGTCTATTAAAACTAGTTCATATTGACTTTGACTTCCATATTTGATTTTGTGATGGTGAGGAGACCATGCAGCCTGTCTTTGAATACCATCAGACAAAGCAGTCTAGGGATCTAAAAAAGGGTAGGTTTATGGTCATGTGATGGAGTTGGCTTGAGATTTTAGAGTATGTGTCCCTCTTTAAAATCTTAAATTCGATTCTTTCATGCACTCTCTCCGTCCCAAATTGTATGTCGCTTTAGGGAAAAAAATTTGTCCCAAATTGTATGTCGTTTTACAATACCAATGTAACATTAATGTTACTTTTCCTATTATAACCTTAATTATTTATTACTCTCTCTTCTTTTAATTCTTTCATTTATCTTTCTCATATTATTTATTAAGGACAATTTTGTAAAACAACTCATAATATCTATTTTCCACACAATATTAATTGCATTTCTTAATATGTGTGAAATGCCCAAAACGTCATACAATTTGGGACGGAGGGAGTATTAATTTAGGTGAGCTGATTTACCTTCTTAAAAAAAAAATTATGTACCCGTAAATTTTAATTGATTTTTGGCTATGAACATATTGTTGATTATTTATGAGAAGGATTGTTTGTTACCGGTTTCCAACTTCCAATTTTGTCACTAATTGGTAACTAATAAAGAATCTTAACCTAACATATAATATATAGGTTCAAACTATATAATTTAAGATATAAATGTGGTAAAATTATACAATTCGTCCTTTAACTTAATTTTAGGTTATATTTTCGTCTTTTATCATTTTTTTGTTTCGATTTAGTCTTTTATGTTATAAAATGTCGACATAGTTATCCTTTTTATCAAAAAATAACCAAAAACTCCAAAAACAAAATCATCAAACTCAAAAAAACTCAAGTACTCATTATACAAACTTAGAAAAATCAAATTTCATTGAAAAAATCTCATAAAAAATATAAGATATTGTCATTTTATAACATCAAAAAGCTAGATCAAAACAAAAAAAATAAAGGATAAAAATGTTATCTGAAATTAAGTTAAAACAAAAAACTTGCTTTAACATCCCCCAATTATTAGTCTCGTATCTTAGAAATTTGTCATTGAGATTTAGGGCGATATGGGATATTATCTAGCTTCATAGTAGATTAACAAACGGTCACTGTCATACACTTGTGTGTGTAAAATCTTGGAATTGAATATTGAAGTTTTAGGGGTGTGATGTGTTGAATTTATTTATTTTTTACCTTAAAATGAAACAAAATAATCTGTCTGACCTAATATGAGATTTATTTACATAAATGATCTATTTTTAGAATTTTTTTATCTTGTACTGGCATATACCGTCGCCTGCAGTAGTGGTACTGTTAAAAAATACAGTAAATTACACTCCCCTCCCCTTAAAGATGCTTGAATTACACTCCCCTCCCCTCTTATGTTAAAATATACATTCCCCTCCCCTCTTACTCAAAACATATTAGAGAAAAATACATTTCTCTCCCTTAAGAAAAGCTTGAATTACATTCCCCTCCCCTCTTATGTTAAAATCTACACTTTACTCCCTCAATATATATTTTTTTATTTTTAATAATCTAGCAAAAAAATAATAATCTAATACACTTCGAAAATAACAGTATTGCAGGTCTATTTTAACATAATAAAAAATTGAATACATATTTTTTTGCTATTTTTTATTCACAATTTCATTAACATGTAGTTTTAAACCCTATTATAAAATATGAAACAAGCCAAAATAAAATTAAAATATGTGAAAAATTACTAACGACAATAAACCATGGTTATTTAAAAGTTAATTTTAAACTCTAAATTATAAAATCAATAGCAAAATATTTAAATTTAATTATCATTAACATTTAAATTATAAAGAAATGAATTAATTTTTCTTAAAGGGTGGTTTAAAATTAATATATATAATAAAAATATTTATTTATGTTAAAATAGATTAAAGTGTTATGTATATTTAATTATCAAGGGAGGGGGTTGTAATTCAAGCATCTTATAAGGGAGGGGAGTGTAAATTTTATTTTTCAAAGGAGGAAATTGTATATTTTAACATAAGAGAGAAGGAGAGTGTATTTCAAACATCTTTGAGGGGAGGGGAGTGTAATTTACTCTAAAAAGTATCCAAAGTACTCCTCAAAGGAATCAAACCACCGCTTGTCACACATAAACCATACTGCTCTATCACAATGCCATCAGGCGCTTATGGTATTTTCTTCCATCAAATAATATATATTATAGTTGAAAACAATTTCACACACGATATCTAGGTTTTGTTTTCTGTCTTCTTTTCTCAATGGGGTGTACAACATGTACCACCTATATTTTTGCCTTTTTAATACTATTTTTATACAAAAAATTAAAATAGGATATTTGATATTTTTATCTACTTACGTCTTTTATATAGGAGATTTAATATTATCTTTTATATGTTAATATATTTTATCTTTTAGCTCATTTATTCTAATGTATTTTTGGAATGGGTACAGTTTATGATTGAGGTAAATATAGCTAATTGCAACAATTTAACGCTTTGTAGTGCTTTTTTTTTTTTTGGTAATAAAAGAGGGCTGACGCCCAGAAAACGAAAAGAACTACAGAGTTACATGAATGTTTCTAGGCATGCTAGCCCCAGAAATGTCCTCAAAAAGTAGACTAGAGACCTCACTAGGAGGAGTATCCATAATATGAATGCTAAAAGAATCCATAGAAAAACTAAGATTGGCTAGCCAATCAGCACTCCTGTTTCCTTCTCGCCATGTATGATTGAAATGCACCTCCCAATTCAACTTTAAGAGCTCTTGTATACGACACACCAAGGTGGGCGGATTGCCATTGATATTGATTTTCCCCGTGATCATGTCAACCAGAGTTTTTGAGTCACTTTCCACTTGAAGATGGTGGAAACCATGTCTCTAAGCAAGCTGCATTCCCAAGTACATTCCCCACATTTCAGCACAAAGCGCGTCACACTTTCCGATTTTGCGAGTGTACCCTTTAAGCCATCTACCATCTGAGTTCTGGAATAGACCACCACAACCAGCTAGACCCAAGGAATCCTTGTATGCTCCATCACAATTAAGCTTAACCCACCCCTCCTGAGGTCTTTTCCAACCAATAAAAATAGTGTCGTATTGGTGATTTTCCAAAGGATGATGGGAGTAGTTGTCTATGTCTTCAACCATTTTGAGGAAGTATGTTCCGGATCCATCTCATGTGATCCAAATCGATGATGTGCAAGTTAGGGACAACCTTACGGTTGAGACCTTACCCGTGAGGATTGATGATCGAAAGACAAAGACGTTGAGAGGCAAGGAGATACCTCTTGTGAGAGTTGTTTGGGACGGAGCGACGGGTGAAAGCTTGACTTGGGAGCTAGAAAGTAAGATGCTGGAATCCTATCCAGAGTTGTTTGAGCGAGGTAAATTTTCGAGGACGAAAATCCTTTAAGAGGGGGAGAGTTGTAACGCCCTCTTTAATTATTTAATTATTTTATTTGATGATATGATATATGTTTATATATTATATGGATTTTGATGATTTTGTGACGTATATGTGACGTATTTGTGACGTGTGACGTGTTATTATTTTATTGTTTAATAAAATAATATAAGTGATGTTTATATGAATATTTATTTGGTAAATAAATAGATTTGTTGGAAAAATATAGAATTTTAAGAGATGGGGTTATATTTATAATTAAGAAGAGTTGTGTGGGTTAAGAGGAAATTAATTAAGTTGTGAGGGAGTATATAAGAGAAGTAGGTTAAGAGAGGAAAGTTTAGAAACGCGTTATCAGACTTTTGGTTTTGGAGAGAAAGAACGGTTGAACAGAGAAGAAAAGCTAGGCTGCGATTTTCTACAATTTTTCCAGGTAAGGGTGAGCCTAACTCCATTAATATTGATTGTAAATCATCTGTTCTTGATTGGCATAGAGATTGAGAGGAATTGGGATGGGTTTATGAACTAGGGTTAAGATGAATTTGTGATGAATTGATGAGGGTTTGATGTTATAGGGCTGTAGAACTGCATACAGAACCTAGATTATTCCCTAGGATGATATTGCTGATGAATTAGAGGCTTAACATGTGAGTTTTGGGATGAATTGGTGTGATTAGGGCTGAACCCGTAGTGATTCTGATATCGCTCGCCTGTGGCGAGTGATCACTCGCCGTGGCGAGGAACCCTTGGTTGCTCGCGAGGCGAGCAGTATAGCTCGCCGTGGCGAGCTTGACCCTTAAATTTAGGATTTTTGCCAAACTTTAGATGGTTTTGAGTGCCCTTATATTTATAGAGATGACCTGTGAAGTTGGTTTGGTCAAATTGGATTTAGGGAGCTTAAAAATGAGGATTTTGGTGAAAAATGTCAAAAAGGCCGAAGCACCCAGTATTTCTCGCCTCCAGCTCGCCCCCAACTCGCCTTTGGCGAGTGAGCTGATGTGAGTACTCGCCTGTGGCGAGTAGATGCACTCGCCGTGGCGAGTTAGATGGTTCAGGACTGTTTGTTGTTTTGCGATCTGTTTCGCATGGGACTTTGAGAGGAGCCCTTTGGGTAGTGTTAGTGAGGTTTTATACCCTTTAATGTATTCTGTAAAGATGATTGCTGATGATTTACTTGAGCTGTTGATAAATGATATAAAGTTGAATATATGTGAGGGTTATATATGATGATATGTGATTATGATGATGATACGTGTTGTGATGTATATGATTAATGAGATGATGTTCTGCCATGTAAATATTATACCTGCATGTGTCAGTTGTGAATTATGAATGATGGTCTTGAGACGGTGTATTAAGTTGTTTAACGACGAGTCCATGCATTTGCATATATGAGACGGTGGAGCTTTATGCTCAAAGCGACGGTGGAGCATTTGCTCAAAGCGACGGTGAAGCATATTAATGCTATAATCATATGGTACCACATGCATGATGTTGAGACGTTAGGTGTTGCATTTAGTCGAGTCAATTGTGACATATATGAGATGATGTTGAGACGTTGATGTGTGATGTAATGTTGTTTATGATGATGCTTATGATGATGTTATGATGTGCTATAATGTATATGTTTATGAGTTGGATGTATGACTGTTAATCTTGACATATGATTTATATATTAATATTATTGTTGTGAATCTCACCCCTTCTGCTGGAATTGCCGCCTTGTGGGCAAGTGCAGGTACCCAGTCTTAGATGCGTTGATGCGAGGATGTGTGAAGTAGGGTTGCTCTGATACGTAACGGGATGGGGTCTTTTGTAGAGTCTATTCCTTATGTATCATGTTTGATTAAATGTTGACTTTTAGTGACGTTGAAACAATAATGTTTTTGAGGCGTTTGATGGCTTTTAAGCCAAGACTATTTATGAGATGAGACTATTTGAATTCCGCTGCTTAACCGAATGTTTTTGTAATTTGATAAATTATTATCTAAGTTGTTTTTAAAGAAGAAATGTGACACTCCTTTGAGAAGTACTCTGATTTTATATGATTTATTTAATGAAATTTTTGAGATGGGAAATTGGGGTGTTACAATTGGTATCAGAGCAGGTCGGTCCGTCCGGCCAAGTAGGGAGTCGAGTGACGTTGTCTTGGAGTTAGAATAGTATTATTGTATTATTCTGACTTATGTTTGTTTCCAGAGAACTAGATGGCTGGTAGAAACGATGCTGCTCTTGTTGCTGCTTTGGAAGCAATGGCTAATGCTGTGGGAAATCAGAACAATGCTGGTGGAAATGACGGGACTAGGATGTTGGAGACCTTTCTGAGGAATCACCCGCCTACCTTCAAGGGGCGCTATGATCCAGATGGGGCTCAAACATGGCTCAAGGAAGTAGAGAGGATCTTCAGGGTCATGCAATGTGACGATGTTCAGAAGGTGCGGTTTGGTACGCACATGCTAGTGGAGGAGGCCGACGATTGGTGGGTTAGTCTCCTACCTATTTTGGAGCAAGATGGAGCTGTGGTGACGTGGGCTATTTTCACGAGGGAGTTCCTTAATAGATACTTTCCAGAAGATGTTCGTGGAAAGAAAGAGATCGAGTTCCTGGAGCTTAAGCAAGGGAACATGTCGGTGACCGAGTATGCGGCCAAGTTTGTGGAGTTGGCTAAGTTCTATCCGCATTATGCACCCGAGACTGCTGAGTTTTCAAAATGCATCAAGTTTGAGAACGGGTTGCGCGCTGATATCAAGAGGGCTATCGGTTATCAGAAGATCCGCGACTTTTCTGAGTTGGTGAGTAGCTGTCGGATATATGAAGAGGATACTAAGGCTCACTACAAGGTAGTGAACGATAGGAAAGCTAAGGGCCAGCAGAGTCGCCCTAAACCTTATGATGCCCCTAGAGATAAAGGGAAGCAAAGAGTGAATGATGAGAGGAGGCCCCAAAAGAAAACTGCTCCTGCTGAGATTACTTGTTACACTTGTGGCGAGAAAGGCCATAAGAGCAATGCATGTACTGTTGAGGTGAAGAGGTGTTACCGTTGCGGTCAAAAAGGTCATATCACTAGTGACTGCAAGTTTGATGATGTTGTGTGTTTCAACTGCAATGAGCAAGGACACATTGGTTCGCAGTGTAAGCAACCCAAGAAGACTAAGACTACCGGGAGGGTGTTTGCTTTGAGTGGCACTCAGACTGAGAATGATGACGTTTGATCAGAGATACTTGCTATATTAATAATACTCCTTTAGTTGCTATTATTGATACTGGTGCTACGCACAGTTTTGTTGCTTTAGATTGTGTTTCTGCTTTGGGTCTTGATGTTTCTGATATGAATGGAGAGATGGTTGTCGAGACTCCAGCTAAGGGTTCGGTGACTACTTCTCTCGTATGTGTAAATTGTCCTTTAACTATGTTTGGCCGTGACTTTGTGATGGATTTAGTGTGCCTACCTTTAAGTGGTATGGATGTGATTCTGGGTATGAACTGGCTAGAGTACAACCGAGTTCTTATCAACTGTTTTAGAAAGACGGTGCATTTTTCTTCTGTCGAAGAAGAGTGGGGCGCAGAGTTTCTATCTACTAAGCAGCTGAAGCAACTAGAACGTGATGGGATGTTGATGTTTTCGCTGATGGCTTCGTTATCTTTAGAGAACCAAGCTGTAATTGATGGGCTGCCTGTTGTGAAAGAATTTCCTGAAGTTTTCCCTGATGAGATTCCAGATGTGCCTCCGGAGAGAGAAGTTGAGTTCTCTATTGACCTTGTTCCTGGAACGAAGCCGGTGTCGATGGCACCTTATCGTATGTCTGCTTCTGAGTTAGCAGAGTTGAAGAAACAGTTGGAAGACTTGCTTGAGAAGAAGTTTGTGAGACCTAGTGTTTCACCATGGGGAGCTCCAGTGTTACTTGTGAAGAAGAAAGACGGCAGTATGAGACTGTGCATTGATTACAGACAGCTGAACAAAGTGACGATCAAGAATAGGTATCCACTTCCGAGAATTGACGATCTGATGGATCAATTAGTGGGTGCACGTGTTTTCAGCAAGATAGATTTGAGGTCAGGTTACCACCAGATCAAAGTAAAAGATGAAGATATGCAGAAGACGGCTTTCAGGACCCGTTACGGTCACTACGAGTACAAGGTTATACCTTTTGGAGTTACCAATGCACCTAGAGTGTTTATGGAGTATATGAATCGCATCTTCCATGCGTTTTTGGATCGGTTTGTTGTGGTTTTTATTGATGATATACTGGTTTACTCCAAGACCGAAGAGGAGCATGTTGAACATTTGAAGACTGTGTTGCAGGTGCTGAGAGAAAAGAAATTGTATGCTAAGTTATCTAAGTGCGAATTCTGGCTAAAGGAAGTGAGTTTTCTTGGCCATGTTATTTCTGGTGAAGGTATTGCGGTTGACCCGTCTAAAGTTGAAGCGGTATCGCAATGGGAGACTCCTAAGTCGGTTACGGAGATTAGAAGCTTTTTGGGACTAGCTGGTTATTACAGGAGGTTTATAGAAGGATTTTCTAAATTGGCTCTTCCGTTAACGCAGCTGACATGTAAGGGTAAGTATTTTGTGTGGGATGTACATTGTGAGAATAGTTTCAATGAATTGAAGAAGCGTCTGACGACGGCTCCAGTTTTGATTTTGCCAAAGCCTGATGAACCTTTTGTGGTATATTGTGATGCGTCCAAGTTGGGTTTAGGAGGTGTCCTTGTGCAAGATGGTAAGGTGGTAGCATATGCTTCAAGACAATTGAGAATTCATGAGAAGAATTACCCGACGCATGACTTAGAGTTGGCAGCAGTGGTCTTTGTATTGAAAATATGGAGACATTACTTGTATGGTTCAAGGTTTGAAGTATTCCGTGATCATAAGAGTTTGAGATATTTATTTGATCAGAAGGAGTTGAATATGAGGCAGAGGAGGTGGCTTGAGTTACTTAAGGATTATGATTTTGGTTTGAATTACCATCCTGGTAAAGCAAATGTGGTTGCAGATGCCTTGAGTAGGAAAACAGTGCATATGTCCGCGTTGATGGTGAAAGAATTTGAGTTGTTAGAACAGTTTAGAGACTTGAGCTTGGTGTGTGAAAGAACACCTCAGAGCATAAAACTGGGAATGTTGAGAATTGATAATGAATTCCTGAAGCATATCAAGGAAGCACAAAAAGAAGATGTCAAGTTTGTAGACTTTTTGATTGCTAATAATGAGACTGTGGATGGTGACTTTAAGGTCGATGATCAAGGAGTGTTGAGATTCCGAGGAAGGATTTGCATTCCTGACAATGAAGAGATTAAGAAGATTATTCTTGAAGAGAGTCATAGAAGTAGCTTGAGTATTCACCCGGGAGCTACGAAGATGTATCATGACTTAAAGAGGCTGTTTTGGTGGTCTGGTTTAAAACGCGATGTGGCACAATTTGTGTATTCTTGCTTGGTTTGTCAAAAGTCGAAGATTGAGCATCAGAAGCCGACTGGTATGATGGTACCTTTAGATGTGCCAGAATGGAAGTGGGATAGTATATCCATGGATTTTGTGACGAGTTTGCCCAATACTCCTAGAGGGAATGATGCTATATGGGTTATTGTTGATAGGTTGACGAAGTCTGCTCACTTCCTACCGATTAACATTACTTTTCCTGTAGCTCAGTTGGCGGAGATTTATGTTAGAGAGATAGTTAAGCTGCATGGTGTTCCTTCGAGCATCGTATCTGATAGAGATCCAAGATTTACTTCTCGTTTTTGGAAGAGTTTGCAAGAGGCGTTAGGATCTCAGTTGAGGTTGAGTTCGGCTTATCATCCGCAAACAGATGGTCAGTTGGAGAGGACGATTCAGTCGTTAGAGGACTTGTTGAGGGTTTGTGTACTTGAGCAGGGAGGGACTTGGGATAGTCATCTTCCGTTGATAGAGTTCACGTACAACAACAGTTACCATTCAAGTATTGGAATGGCACCGTTTGAGGCTTTGTATGGTCGGAGATGCAGGACTCCGTTGTGCTGGTTTGAGTCGGGTGAAAGAGTGGTCTTAGGACCAGAGATCGTTCAACAGACTACTGAGAAGGTGAGAATGATCCAAGAAAAGATGAAAGCGTCGCAGAGTCGACAAAAGAGTTATCATGATAAGCGTAGAAAGGACCTTGAGTTCCAAGAGGGGGATCATGTGTTCCTGAGAGTGACTCCTATGACGGGTGTTGGACGTGTTTTGAAATCAAAGAAGTTGACTCCGAGGTTTATTGGTCCGTATCAGATTTCAGAGAGGATTGGGCCGGTGGCGTATCGTATTGGATTACCACCGCACTTGTCGAATTTGCATGATGTTTTTCATGTATCTCAGCTGAGGAAGTATGTTCCGGATCCATCTTATGTGATCCAAAGCGATGATGTGCAAGTTAGGGACAACCTTACGGTTGAGACCTTACCCGTGAGGATTGATGATCGAAAGACAAAGACGTTGAGAGGCAAGGAGATACCTCTTGTGAGAGTTGTTTGGGACGGAGCGACGGGTGAAAGCTTGACTTGGGAGCTAGAAAGTAAGATGCTGGAATCCTATCCAGAGTTGTTTGAGCGAGGTAAATTTTCGAGGACGAAAATCCTTTAAGAGGGGGAGAGTTGTAACGCCCTCTTTAATTATTTAATTATTTTATTTGATGATATGATATATGTTTATATATTATATGGATTTTGATGATTTTGTGACGTATATGTGACGTATTTGTGACGTGTGACGTGTTATTATTTTATTGTTTAATAAAATAATATAAGTGATGTTTATATGAATATTTATTTGGTAAATAAATAGATTTGTTGGAAAAATATAGAATTTTAAGAGATGGGGTTATATTTATAATTAAGAAGAGTTGTGTGGGTTAAGAGGAAATTAATTAAGTTGGGAGGGAGTATATAAGAGAAGTAGGTTAAGAGAGGAAAGTTTAGAAACGCGTTATCAGACTTTTGGTTTTGGAGAGAAAGAACGGTTGAACAGAGAAGAAAAGCTAGGCTGCGATTTTCTACAATTTTTCCAGGTAAGGGTGAGCCTAACTCCATTAATATTGATTGTAAATCATCTGTTCTTGATTGGCATAGAGATTGAGAGGAATTGGGATGGGTTTATGAACTAGGGTTAAGATGAATTTGTGATGAATTGATGAGGGTTTGATGTTATAGGGCTGTAGAACTGCATATAGAACCTAGATTATTCCCTAGGATGATATTGCTGATGAATTAGAGGCTTAACATGTGAGTTTTGGGATGAATTGGTGTGATTAGGGCTGAACCCGTAGTGATTCTGATATCGCTCGCCTGTGGCGAGTGATCACTCGCCGTGGCGAGGAACCCTTGGTTGCTCGCGAGGCGAGCAGTATAGCTCGCCGTGGCGAGCTTGACCCTTAAATTTAGGATTTTTGCCAAACTTTAGATGGTTTTGAGTGCCCTTATATTTATAGAGATGACCTGTGAAGTTGGTTTGGTCAAATTGGATTTAGGGAGCTTAAAAATGAGGATTTTGGTGAAAAATGTCAAAAAGGCCGAAGCACCCAGTATTTCTCGCCTCCAGCTCGCCCCCAACTCGCCTTTGGCGAGTGAGCTGATGTGAGTACTCGCCTGTGGCGAGTAGATGCACTCGCCGTGGCGAGTTAGATGGTTCAGGACTGTTTGTTGTTTTGCGATCTGTTTCGCATGGGACTTTGAGAGGAGCCCTTTGGGTAGTGTTAGTGAGGTTTTATACCCTTTAATGTATTCTGTAAAGATGATTGCTGATGATTTACTTGAGCTGTTGATAAATGATATAAAGTTGAATATATGTGAGGGTTATATATGATGATATGTGATTATGATGATGATACGTGTTGTGATGTATATGATTAATGAGATGATGTTCTGCCATGTAAATATTATACCTGCATGTGTCAGTTGTGAATTATGAATGATGGTCTTGAGACGGTGTATTAAGTTGTTTAACGACGAGTCCATGCATTTGCATATATGAGACGGTGGAGCTTTATGCTCAAAGCGACGGTGGAGCATTTGCTCAAAGCGACGGTGAAGCATATTAATGCTATAATCATATGGTACCACATGCATGATGTTGAGACGTTAGGTGTTGCATTTAGTCGAGTCAATTGTGACATATATAAGATGATGTTGAGACGTTGATGTGTGATGTAATGTTGTTTATGATGATGCTTATGATGATGTTATGATGTGCTATAATGTATATGTTTATGAGTTGGATGTATGACTGTTAATCTTGACATATGATTTATATATTAATATTATTGTTGTGAATCTCACCCCTTCTGCTGGAATTGCCGCCTTGTGGGCAAGTGCAGGTACCCAGTCTTAGATGCGTTGATGCGAGGATGTGTGAAGTAGGGTTGCTCTGATACGTAACGGGATGGGGTCTTTTGTAGAGTCTATTCCTTATGTATCATGTTTGATTAAATGTTGACTTTTAGTGATGTTGAAACAATAATGTTTTTGAGGCGTTTGATGGCTTTTAAGCCAAGACTATTTATGAGATGAGACTATTTGAATTCCGCTGCTTAACCGAATGTTTTTGTAATTTGATAAATTATTATCTAAGTTGTTTTTAAAGAAGGAATGTGACACTCCTTTGAGAAGTACTCTGATTTTATATGATTTATTTAATGAAATTTTTGAGATGGGAAATTGGGGTGTTACACTTGTGGTACTTATTGGGTGGTGTAAATGGTGATTTTTCTTTGATAGGTGGAGGGGAATTAGGGTGTGGTTGGTGTTGAGGAGGTGTGAGAGATTTGTTTTGTATTTCATTTTGAGTGGATAGGGGTGATATGAGTGGTGTTTGTTGGTGAAGTGATGTAGGTGATTTTGGTGATGGGGATTGGTGAGGTGGTGATTGTGAAGTATGTTCGGTTTGAGTCGTGGCTTGTATTTTTTATTTGGAGGCATACTTTTTCCTTGTTGATGCCTCTATTCACTTCTTCTTCTTTCTCCTCACTCCCTTCATTAATTTCAATTTCATCTTCATTAACATATCTTTCTCTGTGTCCTTTACTGCTTTTCTTGTCCCCATCTTCTTCAATGTCTTCCAACTCATCACTCAACATCATATGCTCCTCCTCGGTCACTTTCTTCTTTCCATTATGCCACTTCTTCTTCTTCTTCTTCTCGGTGTTTGCAACACCCAGCTTGTGTTTCCACATGTGTTGGTGTTGATGAGATCTCCTGGAGTCACAATTGTAACCATTCATGTTGTTCTCTTTGATTTTTTTCGCACTTATTGGTGCTTCTGCATCAAATGCTCTTGCACTAAACTAGTTGGTTCTCTTTGCAATTCTTGTTTTTTCCTTAAACTCAGCAACCAATGGATTGAAGGTGGGAAAAACACAAGAAGGGGGGGGGGGGGGGGGGGGGGTTGAATTGTGTTTTCAAAAACGTTTCTTTCTTACGAAAAATAACACTGTTCTCAGGATACAGAGTCTGATGGAGTTTAGACTTTGATCAGAGTTCAGAGTCTTAGCAGCGGAATAAAGAACAGATGCAAGAAAGAGAGAAGACACAAGCAATTTTATACAGGTTCCTTCCACAAACCGGAAGTAGTCCTGTCCCCCTTGCACTTCCAAGGAGAGTTTCACTAAAATGTAATATCAAATTACAAGTTGCTCAAACACACAAGTAAGAGACTTCCTTTGCTCAATCACACAAGAAAGAGACTTCAGATGCTCAAGCACACAAGCAAGAGACTTTAAGACAATTACAGAGAATTGAAAAGAGTTTTGAATACTTGATATACAATCAGAGGTATTCACAATACAAAACGAAACAGAACAGACTCTGTTTTCTTAGATACTTAGAAATTCTAAAATGTGAGCTTTTGTAAGAATTATCTAAGTTGTTGATGAGCAAATATTGCGACTTGGAATATGAGAGAATGACTCAATTCGCGTGTATTCGTTGTAACTCTTGTCACTTAGTTCTTCAAGTCTTCAGCTCTATTTATAGAGGTTTTGAGAGACGTTGGAAAACTGCCAGCTCATCACTTTTTCTTTACCGAAGCTGATTTGACACCTTTGATCCTTTGCTTGATTTGAGGCTTGTACAATGAAATCAAATTCAAATCCATTCCATCAAATATGGAAAAGTTTCTGCTTTAGTTACTGTTATTTTTGTCGTGTATAGAAGACACTGTGCAGAGTTGGTGGTTGCAGGAATAGGCGTAGGCATAGTGGTTGTACTTTTCGTACAATGTACTTTGTCAACGCTTCTCAGTGTCTGAAGAATCTTTGCTTCTGATGAATCTGCCTCTGGATAACATTTGCTTTTGATGAGTCTACCTCTGATGAACTTGCTTCTGATGACGTCATCTTCAGAAGCTCTTTCTTCAGACGCATTCTGACTCTGATTTTCCAGGAGCGCTTTCATTCAGATGTTCTTCAAGCTTCAGTCTAAAATTTCCTTTGCTCTTTAATTTATTCAAACAGAACCTCTTGTAAATAAATCTTTGATAATGGTCCTGTACACTTGAGTAAATATTTAGCATATCCAATTGATAATTTTTAATACCTTGTTATCATCAAAACTTAAGTGGTATACTTTTGAAACACCCTTTGTTCCAACATGGATCAGGAGGGAACTTTCCCTGTTCATTATCATCTATAGGAAGGAACCCCTTGCTTCAAGCACAATTCATTAATTAAACAAGGAAAGAAAATAAATCTATAATTTTTATCAGCACACTTCAAAATTTCTCTTGCAATAATTCTTTCCAAATAAAAAATACAAGATAGAACTTAAACTGAACCTACTCCACAATCCCTACCTCGCCAATTCTCACCACCAAACTCACCTACACTACCTCACCAACAAACACTACTCATATCACCCCCACCCACTCAACAAACACTACCACACCCTAATTCTCCTCCACCTACTCAAGAAAAATCACCATCTACACCACCTCATACCACACAATCAAAACCACAAGCCACAATCCCATATCATAAAACTGTCACCCAAAAACCATCCCCTCCACCAACAGAAACTCAAAAATAACCTAACCAATCCTCACCACCAAAATCACCTACACCACCTCACCAACAAACACCACCCATATCACCCCCACCCCCACCCCATTCAAAATGAAACATAAAACAAATTTCTCACACCTCCTCAACACCAACCACACCCTAATTTCTCTCCACCTACCCAAGAAAAATCACCATCTACACCTCCTCATACCACTCAATCAAAATCACAAGCCACAATCCCATCTTCTGAACAGGGAGATTTTATGAATATTAAAGTTGAGAATGAAAAACTTAGAGTATTCAATGTCATAGGTTATCAAAAGTACTACAAAGTGTTAATTTGTTGTAATTAGCTATATTTGTCTGAATCATAAATTGTACCCGTTCAAAAAATGCATTAGAATAAATGAGCTAAACGATAAAGTATTTTAATATATAAAAAGAATAATATTAAATATCCTATATAAAAAACGTAAATAGATAAAAGGGAAAAATAAACTCACCTCCCCTGAGGTTTCTTTAAATGACACAGATGCCCTCTCTATTTTGTTACATGACACAAACCTCCCCTCCTGTTAGAAACGTTAAGTTGTCGTCAGTTGAAAAATAGAAACGCACACGCTTCTCATTACTTTATCTCTGGTTATAAACTGCATACATACCTTTTCAATTTCTCTTCTCATTGTTGTTTATAACATGTTCTCATTATTTTTATCGTCGATGCTTTTCCTCTATGGAAAAATTGAAAAACAACTAAATCATTGTGTATAGTTTCTTTCATACTCATCTCTGTTTGTTGGATTGAGTATCATTTCTTTCATCATCGTTCTCATCTTTGCTCGCCGTCATTTTCATCTTACAGTCATTTTCTGCAAATTTGTGGTGTTCTGTTCAATATTCTGTTCTGCTCGTTGTTGTTTTGGACTCATGTTTTCATCTCGCCGCTATTTTAGTCTCGATGTTGTTTTCATACAGTTCGTTCTCTTTGTGAGTTAGGTTACCTTCAATCTTCATTCTATACATATAGATTATATGTTTGTTTGATTAATTTTAATATATTATTACAATCATCCTCCGTTTCAAATTCAGATTGTAATTAGATGACCTAATAAATTCATATTGTAATTAGTTGTAGTAATAAGTTCCTATTGTAATTTAGATTGTATAGATTCTTTCACTAACTCTATCATATGATGTATCTCTTCATAAATCAATGCAATACTCATCTAGTGTGTTTCTTTTATTGTCACTTCTCTTGTCATGACTAGTTGATGTCTCTTATTTACTCACCTTTTCTTTTTACACGATGTTTTAGGTTTTGATGATAAAAAATGTTGAATAATGAATGTGATACACCCAACTCAAGATGTGCGCGTTTACTAGTACACTTTAGCGGATAAGTGAGTATATCAATTTTGAATATTGATCCTGATCAATACTCTTACCCTTGCCAACAAGATCAATATTCAAAATTAGTATACTCACTTCTCCATCAAAGTGTACCAACAAATGCACACATCTTAGGTTGGGTTTATTACATTAATTATTCAACATTTTTTATCATCAAAACTTGAAACATCATGTAAAAAGAAAAAATTAGTAAATAAGAGGCATCAACTAGTCATGACAAGAGAAGCCACATCAAAAGAAACACACAAGATGAGTATTTAATAGATTTATGAATATATACATTATATGATAAAGTTAGTTAAAGAATCTCTACAATCTAAATTACAATAGGAACTTATTACTACAACTAATTACAATATGAATTTATTAGGTCATTTAATTGCAATCTGAATTTGAAACGGAAGATGATAGTAATAATCTATTAAAATTAATCAAACAAACATATAATCTATATCTATAGAATGAAAATTGAAGGTAAGCTAACTCACAAAGAGAACGAAATGGATGAAAACGACAACGAGACAAAAAAAGTGGCAAGACGAAAACGTGAGTCCAAAACAACAGCGAGCAGAACAAAATATTGAACAGAACCCCACGAATTTGTAAAAAATGACGGTAAGATGAAAACAACGGCGAGCAAGGATGAGAACGATGATGAAATATACGATACCCAATGCAACGAACATGGATAAGTATGAAAGCAACTATACCCAATGATTTAGCTGTTGTCCAATGCTTCCATAGAGGAAAAGCATCGATGATGAAAAAAATGAGAACACATTACAACAACAATGAGAATAGAAACTGAAAAGGTGTGTATGCAGAGTTAAAGGAATGAGAAGCGCATGCGTTTCTATTTTTCAACTGACGGCAACCTAACGTTTCTAACAGGAGCAGAAGTTTGTGTCATGTGACAAAATAGAGGGGGTGTCTGTGTCATTTAAAGAAATCTAAGAAGAGGTGAGTATATTTTTCCCTAGATAAAATTATCAAATCTCCTATTTTATGAGTAGCATCATAGGAGCTCATGAAGGTTGTTAGGTGATGATTCTAAGTAGGTGAAAATAAGTTATATATAAATCACAATCGAGCTCTTTTGTATAATTTTGATCTATTCTAAAATTGACAAAAAAAATTACAATTATCCATTTATTTTAAAAAAATTATGATAACAATGTCTCATCTTATACATCAATTGCAATTCATAATGCAATGAGAAGAGCAAAAATATCATATTTCCTGTAGATTAGTAACCATGAGAACATCTTGACTCATGTTCAGAGAAAAAAAATGTTAGAAACATATTTTTGGCCATTGCAAAGTGTATCATATCAAGTATTCATAGTGATACATCTGAATTGTAAAATAGTTCATATACATCAGTTATTTAATAAATGTAAAAAAAATAAATTATTTTTAATTAATTTATAAATGTGATCAGAGGAGTATATCATGTCAGGTATTCATAGTGAGGAATAAATAGGAAAGCCAGGTAAGGTTGCACCGGCATCAACAATAAACATATTTCCTGTCACATATTCAGAAGAATCATGAATTAAGTAGCGAGCAATTGAGGTTAATGCTGGATTTGAAGTGCCCCATTCTCTTAATGGCACTGTTCTCTTGGCTACATTGTTTAGCCAATCCTTTTTCATCAAATTTTCAGTAATTTCAGATTTGAAAAGTCCTGGCGATATTGAATTCACTCTGATTTTGTGTGCCCCCAATTCCAATGCCATCACCTGTCAATTATCATTACAAAAAGACCACAATGTCAGCATGTGTTTGCTTAATTATTTAAGTTCTGACACATTATTTTAATTTATAATAATAAAAACAATTAATAATTTTTATATAAAAAAAGTTATTTTTTGATGTTTAAATGTGTTGAATACATAAATTTTAAGATAAAATTTCTATTTTAAACTTCTTATCAAATGCCGTAACATTTCCTCAACTTTATTGAAAGAATCTCATTCATCACACATAGAATAAAGGGCAAAAAGGTATAAAAAAAAATACAATAAATATTAGTAGAATAAAGGGCAACAACCGATACAACGAGGATCTCACATATATATGGTCCGAAAAAGAATCTTATTATTTGATCTATTATATGCTGTCTTACCATATTATTTTCAGTCATAGAACAATAACTTTATCGGTTGCATCAAGTCACAAGAAAACAAATATACTAAAATATAAACATAAGATTGTTTTGTCAAAAAAAATAAATAAAATAAACATAAGATTGTAAATAGGTTGTCTAATTTATAAAATAGATTTAAAGATTATTTACCTTTGATAGCATATTGACACCTGCCTTTGAACAAGCATATGCAGTTCCACCGGGCAATTGTCCCCTCTCTACGCCAGCAATTGAAGAGATATTGATAATTGATCCTTTTCTCTTTGAATCACGCATGAGTTTGCATACATATTTTGACACTAACCATGTACCTGTTATGTTTGTTTTAAACACACTGTTCCATTCCTCCTCAGTCAATTCCAAGGGTGAACTCACATTTCCTACACACCACAGCAATAAATCAAAATATGTCGGCAAGGTTCAACCTCTTATTGAGCTGTGTAAAGAATAAAGAGAAAAATTTCCTTGGAAACAGGCATTTAGACACATTATTTAGCACCACACATAAAAGTATATTTTATTTAATTATTTAAAAAAATATATTATTTAATTATTTTCTCTCTATATTTTTTACAATTATGTATGTGTGTTCAAACCCTTGTGCCTAATTAAATATTTTCAAGGAATAAAATATATCGTGAAAGGTCAACCTATAGAGATTTTACATTTAGTCACTTTCAGTCACCAGGGTGATAGCTTATGGTTGCATCAACTGTTTTTGCCTCATATTCTAAAAAGTTATAATAACTTATAGAAACAACTTAAATTTATGTTTTCAAAATAGTTTAATCTTATGCTTTTATCTTGAATTATATGAACAACTTATTTATAAACACTTGAAATATTTTACTTTTGTTTACTTTACAATATATTTTTCATACACTTTGGTTCTTTGAGATTTTGTTGAATTTTTCCTAAAAAAAAAAGTTTTTGTTGAATTTAATCAATTTATTTTTTTAATTTATTGAATAATTAATGTATTTGATTTATTTTTAGACACATCAATTATTTAATGAATCTAAAAAGTCAATTTTTTTTTATAAATAGAACCAACATTATTTGCATCTTAAGTTTTTTCTATTCCGCTTTGATCCCCGATGTGTTTTTTATTTCATTTTGGTATCTTAACTTACCAACATTCGATACTTTGATCCTAAGTTATAAATGTTAGACACTATAATCCTTTTTTATAAATATAAATCCCAGTAACTTAAAAGATAAAAGAGTCTAATATTTATAACATAAGTAATTAAAATGTCTAGCATTTGTAATTTATCATACCAAAGTGTCTAATGTTTAAAATTTAAATGATTAAAATAAAACGAAATAAAATTTAAGAACCCAAAATGTTTGACACCGATAACGTAAGGAATCAAAATGAAATAATATTTTTTCAAGGACTAAAGTGAAATCTTGGACAAAAAATAATTTAGAAAGAAAAATTAAAAACAAAGCTTTACTACATATGTAGGGGACAAAGTAGTATAAACTTTATGATTAAAAAAAAAGTAGTATAAACTTTATGATTAAAAAAAAAAGTAGTATAAACTTTATGATTCAAAAAAGAAAATAGTATAAACTAACTTTAATAACTTTGATTTTGTGTCAGACGTTGTCCCTTTCAATATTGCACCGCTCTATTGTTAGACATGGTAGGACAACTATCACACCCAGACTACAATCCAATTTTTTTATTAATATAGTAGCCAAAAAGATAATATATATCAAATAATTGGTCAATGTTTCACAAATTAATGTGGAGTTTAGAGGTAGATAGTACTTTATATATAGTCACGTCCATGGTGCAACTCTCAATGCCACCGTTTTTAACATTCTTTTTAAGGAGAAAATCATTAAAAATATGATGGATGAGATTTGAATCTAAAACATAGAGATATAACAAACTTGCTTTAGCCATTTCGCTATAGTGTTTTTCCTATTTAATTTTCGCATTACTAATATATATATCGTATTATAAATCAAATGTAGTAAAAAAAATTTATTTTATAATTTTGTCACACCAAACCATCATGTCTAGATCCATTGTCATGAAGATATCACATCTCAAATTTAAAATTTCACACACACAGCTAATAAATTATCATAAACTTTTTTGTTTTTGCTTCAACAAGAGTCAACATCAACTGGTTGATTCAACTAGAAAACAACGATATTTTTGTGACAAAAATTAATAATTTCATGAAACAAAATCATATTTAAATATAATATTAATCAACGTAAACATCACCAAAACCCATGAAACAGGGCATGATATCGAACACGACACAAATATTAACACGCCAACATCACTCATAATTTGAGATAATTACATAATTTAATGTAATTATATCTATGAGTGTCGTGTGTTGGTGTCTGACACGTCTAATATGAGATGTATCTGTAATTGAGAGACAGAAAACGTTAATTTAAAATTCAAATTACCTCTAACTCCAGCATTATTGATCAACGCATCAATATGTCCAAAAGCCTCCCACGCCTTCTGCACATACTTCTCTATAGCTCCACCATCAGCCGCCACATCAAGCTCCACCGCAACGGCACGGAGCCTTCCCTCCTTTCCATTGATTTCATCACATAATGACTGTAAACGATCTACACGACGAGCCGCCGCGATCACACGACATCCAGCACTAGCGAGATCAAGGCAGAAATCACGGCCGATTCCGGCTGATGCTCCGGTGACAAGGACAACTTTTCCGGCGAGATCGTGCCACGGTTCCAATTGCTTTGCCATGTTGAAGAAGATGAAGTGGATTTGAGAAATGAACGTTGAAAATGGGGTTTTATGATTTATTGAAATGGAAAATGGGAAATTTCGGGGAATGGGAAATTGGGTTTTATGATTGATTTGGTGGCAACTACCATGAAGTTGTAAGTAAATTAATTAATTGTATGTCTTTAAAGATTAAAGACAAGAAGGTGACGTTAGAGTGTGACTGCTTTGAATAATGTCTTTAGCGACAAAGATGATATTGTTGAGGAATAAAAGATCTTGATCTTGTATGTCAAAAATGGATGTTACCCTTTTTAAATATTAGGAGTTAGAAAAATTGTTTAAATTCATACATCAATCGGCAGATAATTCGTTACTATATTATATTATATATGCATGTGTGATGGTTAATTTGAACACCTCAATTATTCAACTTAACAAATGAATTCTAAACATTAAATTATTTGATAAAAAAATAAAAAATAAAACTATTGATTTACTACAAACACTTAAAAGTGTGTTTGTCTTTAGATCTCAAGTTTAAGAATGTTTAACAAAGTTTGGGTTGGATCATTCTATTCAAATTTGGTTTCAATTGTGCCTCGACAAGTGGACAATGTGAGAAGTGTTAGTGATGGTGTGAATACTTTCTTCTGTACGGATTCGTGGTTGGGAGACGGGCATGGGAGGATGATTTATGAGGAGTGTAGGATCACAAGCAAAGATCATATAGCCTAATTGACTGCAAGTTGAATAAGCTATGTTCCTCTTTAGATCGTTCTGTAATATTCCAGTGGTTGCCGCAAGGAATGATGTCGTAGCTCATGCAGAAGTAATAACAATCAAAGTCGTAGGTGGGTATTCAAATAAAGGGGAGCACCTTGCTATCATTTTACTTGACAATATTTCCTTGCAGTATAATTCTACAGATCGGTGGCAGTGACAGTGTGATCCTATTAGCGGTTACTCGGTCAGAGGTGTGTGCATGATACTCACTAGCTAGAGGCCCCAAACTCTGATGCTATTACAGGTTCCTTTGAAGGTTTCGATTTTGTCCCGGAGACTCGTTCATAACAGGTTGCCGACAGAAGATAATATGATGGCACGCGACATTATTTCTCACGATAATCAGTTATGTGTGACTGGGTGGGGACGGTCAAAGACTGCTCAACATCTGTTTTTGTCTTGTCCTTGCTTCGCTTCTCTGTGGGGCCTCACACGGTCTTGGCTTGGCATTTCTACGGCCTATCCGACTTATCTTCATGAACATGTTATTAAGTTTACTTATTTTTCAAGTGGTTTGAGAGTTCGTCGTTCCTTTTTGCAGCTTGTTTGGCTTTGTTGCGTTTGAGTTTTGTGAAATGAAAAGAACAACTGAATATTTTAGAACATGGAAAGTCATATCCATCAGTTGCTAGATAAAATGAATCTACATTCATTTTGATGGATGAAGACTACTAATATTAATGTTCGTCTAAATTTTTATATGTAGTGGTCGAACCCGTTTGTTTGTCTGAACGGTGACTAATTTGTTGTTTTTTTGGCTTTTTTGTGACTTGATCGCTTGCATATTTTTTTAATATCCTTATTGGCACACCTTGTTCTATTAAGGATACTCTTGTTCATAATATATCTCATTTTGTTTGTTAAAAAAAAGTGGACAATGTGATTGATTTATATCAAATAAAAATTTAATTTTTTTTTTAAAGATATCAAAATTTGTTTAAGGGGTGTCTAAATATTATTATTGATTAACGGATTTTTGGTGGGTTTAGTTTAGTTTTAGTTGGAAAGAAATCATTGTCGGTATACAACTTTGTTTTTGTTGCCTCATAGAAAGGAAAGATATTTTTGTTGCCTCATAGTAAGGAAAGAGAAAAGGATTTGTTTTGTCCCTTTCATTATTAACGCTAACTTAACTTTTTCCTGCATTAAAAAGTTATCAAACCAATTAAATAAATAAGGTTTTTTTTAGATTACCCTCTCTTGATTAGAGGATAATTTACCATGATATCAACCAATCAAAAATTAATATACATAGACAACATTAAATGTCAAATAAATGAGTCAATTTTTTTTCTATAAGGTAACTTTCAATAACTTTAATTTAATTATATTTAGGTGTTCAATCTTAATTAATTTACATTATAGGACTTATAACAATTAAAATTTCACATCAATATTTTTTTGGAAATGGCGATTCTTACGATAGTTGGAAACGGTGGCAATTCTGCAACGAGAGAATTGAACAATCAAATGTGAAGAAGAATGAAGAAGAAATTGAAATGAAGAGGGCTCTTTGTCAATGTTTATATTTTAGAAAACATCATTTTATAAGAAAAAACATTATTTCATTGTTTACAAGAATCATATTAATTTGTTTACATTTTCTCATAAAAAAATAATCAATATTCTTTGTTATGAGTAATTAAAATTCATAAAAATTAAATTTTATTTCGTTGATGCTTTTGATAAATAAGATTTAATTATTATAGTTGTCAATGATAGAAAATAATTCTTTTTCTTCAACAAAAAAACTCATTTAATTATTAATTTAACAAAATAGTGTACCGGTACTGATAAGTGCCAGAAAGTAGTTAATTCAATGTTTATTTACGGCACGTTTGTTACTTGTTTCACAAGTTATTTAGGGAAAAGCCGAGAGAAAAGTGATAATTGCCCTATTACGTTTTTGATATCTTACTCTACCCATTTGTGCACGAATTGAATGTCAAGACACTAAGAAAGAATGAAAAACAAGAATTTGTGCAAAGGTCAGCTCGCCAGGCGAGCCAATGGCGAGGCAACTCCAAAGAGTTCCTGGTTCCTTCGCAACAGAGATGGCCATGGCGAACTATCTCGCATGGCGAAGCAATGGCGAGCAGTTCCACAGAGTTGGAAAAACAGGACAAGAGCAATTCGCCATGGCGAGAAATATTCCTGCCAGGCGAAATAAGGCGGTTTCATCTTATCAGAATGACGTGACAGAAACCCACTGGCAAAGAAAACTCATTTCACCATCGCGAGCCAAATCTCGCCAGGCGAGAAGTCACTTTTCAACATATGTATAAAAGCCCATTTTCCTCATTTCAGAGAGGAAACACAAAGAGACCATTAAGGAGCAAGGAGAACAAGGATTGAAGGGATTCACAAGATCATTGAGACATCACAGCTTGCTTCCATTCCATCTATTCTTTTCTCCTTGTAAGGTTACCATGACAATGAGTAGCTAGACTCTTTTTGTTGGGATTAAATGTAATCAACTCTATTAGTATGTATTCCCTTTGATTATGATGTTGTTTGATTTTAATTATCTTATGATGTTGAGGTTATTCTTGTTTCCATTACAATCTTATGAGTTTGAATTATTATTGAAAAATACCTTTTGAATCTAGGTTAGAGTAACTCTCTATCAAAGCTTTTGTTCTAGACATGGAATTTAGGCTTTGATAATCACTTTGAATATTGGTACCCAACACTTTTGTATCGTTTAATAGTTTAGGAAATCAACTATACAACGATACAATCGACTATTGGAAAGTTTAATAGTTTGGGAAATCGACGATTAAACGATTCAATAGAATTCACGACATCATTTGGACACGAATGATGTTGTTGAGCAATATGTGATAATGTCAATTGATAATTAGAATCCGCAACTAATCCGAGAATACGTATACGTAGGTTGATGAAGTTTAATCCAAATATAATCATTTCCTTGTTAACTCTCAAACCTTTTACAATTTCGTAGTTTTATAGTTTATGAAACAAAACAATATTGAAACCCTAGCTCAGAACGACATCGATTGTTGAACGACTTAGAATATCGCACCAGTCCCTGTGGAGACGATAAACAAAAATACATACTTTTGATACTACATCAGGTACACTCAAATTTTTGGGTGTACCATAAAATTTGCCATAAAACCCTATAGTGTAAATTAATTAAGATTGAACACCTAAATATAATTAAATAAAAATTAAAAGTATTGAAAGTTACCTTACGAATAAAATTGTCTTTTTTTTTTTTATAGAAAAAATTGACTCATTTATTTGCCATTTAATGTACACCACATAAAAAAAACATTTAACATTTAATGTTGCATACGTATATTGCATTTTGATTGGTTGATATTACGAGGGAGTAAATACCCTCTGATTATATGCAACATTAAATGTTAAATGTTTTTTTTTGTGGTGTACATTAAATGGCAAATAAATGAGTCAATTTTTTGTATAAAAAAAAGAAAATTTTAATCATAAGATAACTTTCAATACTTTTAATTTTTATTTAATTATATTTAGGTGTTCAATCTTAATTAATTTACACTATAGGGTTTTTAGGCAAATTCTATGGTACACCCAAAAATTTTAGTGTACCGGTACACCATTTTGTTAAATTAATAATTAAATGAATTATTTTTTTTTGTTGGAGAAAAAGAATGATTTTCTATCATTGACAACTATAATAATTAAATCTTATTTATCAAAAGCATCAACGAAATAAAATTTATTTTTTATGAATTTTAATTACTCATAACAAAGAATATTGATTATTTTTTATGAGAAAATGTAAACAAATTAATATGATTCTTGTAAACAATGAAATAATGTTTTTATATAAAATGATGTTTTCTAAAATATAAACGTTGACAAAGAACCCTCTTCATTTCAACTTCTTCTTCATTCTTCTTCACATTTGATTGTTCAATTCTCTCGTTGCAGAATTGCCACCGTTTCCAATTATCGTGAGAATCACCATTTCCAAAAAAAAATTGATGTGAAATTTTAATTGTTATAAGTCCTATAATGTAAATTAATTAAGATTAAACACCTAAATATAATTAAATTTAAATTAAAATTATTAAAAGTTACCTTATAGAAAAAAATTGACTCATTTATTTGACATTTAATGTTGCCTATGTATATTAATTTTTGATTGGTTGATATCATGAAGGGTAAATTACCCTATAATCAAGAGAGGATAATCTAGAAAAAACCGTATTTATCAGACTAAAAGCAATTCAAGCATATAGAAGTCAAATTTCCTATTTTGTTACTCCGTGTCTTGGGACTTGTTTGTAAAATAGTAAAATTCTTTTAAAATAAACGATCCAATTGATTTTTAAGATGGAACACTCGTTAACAAGACCTAAATATTTGACTTTTCAAAAGAATAATTGCTTATTTTAGAATGTTTAAAGAGTGTCCCGGGACACTCGTTAACAAGACCCTATTATTAATTATTTGTTTTTCAATTCTATCATCTAATTCATACCGTTCATCACTTCAAAATCAATATATTCCATCATACATTAATGTTAGTGGTGATTACACCAATACAAGATATTTCATTTGTCCTATTTTAAATGATCTAATTTAAAAATGTATATCGTTCACATAACATACTTTGACCATATTTTTCTACTAATATATAAAAACAAAATATAACATTTTTTTTGAGGGAACAAAATATAGCATATAAGATGTTGAATTCTTCTCCATGAATATTTTTAGAATATCAAATATTCATAATTTTTTTTAATAAATTATTAAAGATATTTAAGATCAAAATTGTGCATTGACATACGTGACACAATCAATTGTTTGTGTCATTTAAATTGGAACGGAAGGAGTAAAAGATGATTTAGTTTTTTTCTCTTTCTTTTTCTAATATATAAAAGATAATTTAGTAAAACTATCACTCTCATTCATTTATACATTTTTCTTAATTAGTGTAAAATTATATAAGAGTCACTCGTTGTAAGACCGATGAAGTATTTTCAAGAACTTGGACGTGCATATAGGAGATGTAGAAGTGGTTCCGATTTCCAAACACATGGTAATTATTATCATTAAAAAATTATAAACAGGTGATGCGTACCATAGATTCATTTAAGTACTAAAAAATAAAGTTATCTATTATTTTGGTGTAAATCGGGTATCCTCTGCGCGTAACTGCAGAGACTAATCCCTCGAGGATTGTGGAACCCAAATGGACGGCAAACACTGCTGCATGTCCAAGGCTGTATTTGAACTCAGGACCTTAGTTAAACTAGAAGAGACCCGTTCATCTCATCTAAGCGTTCCTGGTTAAAACAAAGTTATCCACTGTGGATGATTATTTTGTTTTTAAATTTTAAGACGTTTCAATTGAAATTCTGTAGTGCTATTCAGACACCAAGACTTTCCAATCTTGAACAACATGCAAACTAATTATCCAAAACTTTCACTATGAGCAGGTTTTGGTTGCAAATTGAGTGCAAAAGACAACCAGTTAATGACAATTTGCTTGAGAAATGAACTATAACTTTCTTTCCTTTGATAAATATATGTATATGCATCTGTAAATATAAGTAAAACATGTACACTAGAATTAGAAACTGTATATGTTAACCCCTCACAAATCTTCCAAGTCCTTTAAGATACATTTTATCAGCATTGGTCAGGCGTGCTTGAAATTCTGCCCACTCACTCTTGCATCTCGCTTTCACCTGATTTACAGAAGAAAAAAAATCACAAACTCCTTTGTTACTACACACAAAATTCAAAAGTAGTACAACAAAAAAAAAATCAATTTATATAGTAATGCTACTTCTACAATTCACTCATGTAACTAAATTCAACCGATTCGAACATTTTTCTAGGTGAAAAATGTACTGTAATTACAAAGAGTTGTGCAAGTAACATCGTTTGCGTGTAAAACATACATACCGCGTCATATTTATCTTTTCCATCATCAGCTTCTCCCTGAAAAATTGTACACATATATCTCAGAAAAATTAATTTTAAAAATTTAGCTGGTTGAAAGCTTTGTCAAGTTAGGATTTATCAGAGAAAGCATGTGACCACAAATATGTTGTAAGTTAGTGATAATGATTAATGACTAACCTGGTCTCCAAGAGAAGGAATTGTTTGATGAACAATCCATTGTGCATCCACCACACCAATTTTTTCTTGTGCTGGCTGCCAAATACCAAACAAACAGTAAGGTATTGAAGGGGACCAGAAAGTAACTCATATTTAGTTCAGAACAAAGATTTTTTTGTAGAAAAATCCCTTCAATAATTCAAAACCATGAAAACAAAAGGGTTCTAATTTTTAAAAAAACATTTTACTTGGGAATTCTCTTCTAATGATTCCAAAACATAGTTAAAACCATTGAATTCATTACAAGAACTAGGCTCTGCCATTAGTATATAAGAGAGAAAAATCCTCTGACCTCTACACATCTTCTGAGAGCAAAATCCAATCCCCATCCATGCACAATATCATTCTACAAGCATACGTTTTGTAAGCTCATCATGCAATTAAAAAATTTGAATAGTTACGAGTGCTTTGAAAATCATAGCATACCTGAATCATATGCCAGACGCAACGCCAAGCTTCTCGAGAAAAGACCGGGGCCATAATTTCTACAAATCTAAAAAAAAAAACAGAAGGAACGTTAATCATATTAACCAGACGAAGTTATAGGTTACATTTTAACTTTGCATCGAGGAAGAAAAAAGAGCATACGCGGCACAAGGAGGCAAATCTGGACTAGTACACCAGCCTGGTTTCTCATCTGTAACTCTTTTCACCAAGAAACGTAAAAATGATTAAGAGCACATTTTGAAAGTATGGCAAAGGGGACCTCAATAGAGAAATGACTGAAATTAGAGAGGAAAATACTTGTGAACTTCTGTATCATCCCGCTTCTTTGTCATCTCCCAGGTGAATCCACTATTGGCCCCGAGTCCAGGTTGTGAAATCTCCAAACCATGTTTTTCAATCAGCTTAATATACCTGGCGCGTAAAATACAGCTAAGTAAACTAAAAATTACATTCAATGAAAAATATGAGCAGGATAGAATAGATAAGAAAAAGAAGATACTTGTCTCCGTTGAAGTTGTCCAATCCAAGATCTTCATCCCATATAAAAATGTATTCGTACGCTGCCACAATATCAGGATGCAAAAACCTTTTAGCATACCACCTGCATAAAACAATATAAGAAGTAAAAACTTCGATAGAGCAATAACGATTTCAACATTCCAAATGATGATCAACTATTTTCTTCTTCTTCTTTTGTTGATATACGAAGAAAACTCATTGACAAACTGCTTCAAGAATTCTCAAGTTTCATTTAAGAGCGAAAAACCACCGCCTGTAAAAATCGAGGGGAAAGGGATGAAAAGAACAGATGAAAAAACATACCATTTGGTTTGTTTCCTAGTACTAATATGGATTACATTCTTTGACCATTCATATCGATCCCATTCACTAGTCCGTCCATCATAATGAAAGAGCAAAATCTCAAAATCATCCGAGAACTACAGAACATTATGATGGTTGTTAGTACTTTTAAGACAAATATGAAAGGGTGAAACATAACTTCACATATGCAAATATAGTACTTCTTTATAACCTTTTTGACAGCAGCATCAATATTTTTTCGCTGAGCATAGCCAACGGTGAATGTTACTAAATACTTCGGCTTTTTCTTCAGATCCTGTAGAATTCAGAATGTCATAGTTAGTATTACTTATCTTACACTACTTTAATTAATTAATTTTTTTCTTTCTAACTTAGTGATTTCCTTAAACTGTATAGTAAACAACTATCACCGATCATACCTCACTAGGCTCACCCCATAACCTGCGCAAATACAAATCAGATTCTGATACAACAATTCCCGAGGGTAGTGATTCTGCTCCACGAGGATTCGTTGGAACATACATCTGCAAAAGTAACAGTTTCCAATCAGGCTTGGTAATTGTTTTTCTAATTATCTTCATAAAAGTGAATACAAATGACACAAAGTAAATAATAAGCATGACCTTAGGTAATTTCATGGAGCCAAGAAATTCAATACGCTTGGTTGAAGATTTGTCATCTATAGTTAAAGATTTGTCTAGATCAGCTGAAAATCTCTCTATTTCAGCTATAGGTACATTAAGAGAATGTCCAAAGCCTGAAGATAAGTTAATCTGAAAAATTTCAAGAAAACAAAATTGCAAGGAAGTACATTAAAAGAAGATGTTAAATTCTCCATACAACATTTAAGATTCAAAAGGTGCAAATATTACCTTAGTCAAATGCAAAGGTGGAATGGAAATACCAATAAAAACTCCAAAGGCAATTGCCATAATTGTTGTAATGATAGCCTTGGTAGCACCATATATTCTTTTTACCACATGCATAAGAAATAATGAACTAAATTAATGAATTTCTAAGATTAAAAAGAAACAAAAATGTTCTTCATTATCGGATAGAAATGATATTTTGACACAAAAACCTGACTTCAAAATTGACATCAATTTGGATGATTGATGAATATAACAAAGTGACACAATTCCTTAATCATCTACTAAACACAATTAACCACGACTTTGAATGTCATTAACCACAATCTTTAAGAGTTCAAATATTCATATATCCATTAATTAAGCATCCAAATCATGTTCTAATATACATAATATTCATTAACCATGATTTATGTTCAAAGATATACTTGAAAAATTGTGGTTAATGACGTCCAAATCGTAGTTAATTGTATTCAATTGATGATTAATGAGTTCCAACACTTTCATATATTCTGGTTTTAAATATAAGTGAGAGTTAAAATGTATATCTTGAACCAAATACATTTTGACTTTTACTTATATTTAAGATAGGAAGAAGTACTCATTAACCATACGCCGAAACCGTGTTAACCATCCAAGTTGCTGCCCAAATTTAATTAATGTTAAACTTCTAATTATTATACTACAACACAACAACTATTCATTCATACCTGCGTTGCATTATTTCCAGAGCAGTAAAAATCTTCCAATATCAAGTAAAATGATTTAAGTACTCCTTATTCAAACTATGAAGTAAATATGTCATCCTTCATAAACCAAAACAGTTGCGTCAAAAAAAAAAAAAACCAAGACTTTTTGTGTGTGTATAAGACACAAATAAAAAGGTTATAGTAACGTGTAAACAACGTTAATCACGGATGCATGCACACGTGAAATCAATCCAAAACATTGAAACTAAATTCACGTGCAATAATTTGCATTCTGGATCTGCATTAGAGTTACAATGTAACAAACCAAAAACGATGAAGTAATAAAGTGATACACATGTAACGTTATAAAATAATGGTAAAGATTGGAATAAATGAAATGAAAATTTAGATGAAATTAAAGATGAAATAATTAATGTAATGGAGAATTGAAGGAAATAAGAAGAACTTACGGAATTGAAGGTAGGGTTCTTCAATCTTCAGGGTTGGGTTCTTTGTGGATCCAACAAGGACAGGACAGTGATTGAAAACACAAACGCACGCACGTATGGCTGATTGTTGCTCCTATACTATGAAAACTTGTAAGAAAGCAAAAAGGAAAACGTTTCTACCAAATATTAAATTAAATGACTAAATTGCACCCCAATTATTCGTTTTTGTCTTTGGTAATTAATTAAAGTTGTTTTAATTGCTATTCTAATAAATTTGGACATTGTTGGTCAAAAAAAAAATTGACATTAATTTAGGGATGGCTTAATATATTCTATACACCATCCGATCCTTAATATAAGTAAAAACTAACATTTTAGATTTATTCATTAAATGAAACATGTAGTCTATACCAAAGATCGTATATATTATTAATTAAATGAATCTGAAATGTAAATTTTTACTTATAATAGTGACCGAAGGGTATATATTATAGGAATTTAATAAAGTCGAAAATTAATTGATTGTATATTTTTATTTTTCTATTATGCTTAATTGTATATCTACTTAACAGTATATCTATATGATCAGATCTCGGTATAAGTTTTTAGCATGTATCACATTCAACAAAATTTTGTAAATAAAAATGAAGGACAATACCAGACAACTCCATTAAATAATGTTTGATTTGTAAAACTGTTTTAGAGATATGATAAACTGGAGGCAAACGACGTGATAAAAACTGAAATTCTTATTCCTTACTAAACTACGGTACAACTTTTTGTCTCACGTACAAGTTGCCTAATACTAAAACAACCTTTTGTCCACAAAAAACATATAAGACCAAAAAAATATTCAATATCATAAAAGTTTATCATGTGTTGTTCTGCTTTATTTTGTGATGTTTTGTCTTGTGTTGTTTTATTAAATACATATTGTTTAGTAGATCAAACACACCCAAAATGAACTTTTTTTAGCACAAGACACATGATTTTTTTTTTTTTTTTTTGGTTTAAAAGTGTATGAAGATGGAGGAAGGTGATGAAGGCGTATGGAGATGAAGAAGATATAAAAGGAAAAAGATGAAGAAAATGAAAGAAAAATTATGTGATGGTGGTTCATTATTAGATTCAATGGTCTTGCAGTATCCATGGGTCTATTTTGTTTTTAAATGATCAAAGAGTTAAAATTAAATAAATTAATATGGTCTACGGTGGACCACCTATAATGTTGGTCCACTAAATACATTTAGGGTTAAAATTAACTGACATGGATTAAACTGATTGACGAAAGCATATATAAGGGATCGAAAATGAAAATTTAGAGTTATGAGACCAACAAATAAGTTAGAGGACCAAAGGCTCAATTAAGCCTTATATTTACTATATTTTTAGTATAATTTTTTTGAGTAATTTTTTTTATTTTTATTAATTTGATAAGTCACTTAACAATTGGGCTGCAATATCGTTGGGCTCCTTTTATATCCATGTCTTTTTTTTTAAAGATTTTAGAAAATTGTTCTTTAAGCTTTCAAAATTGTTCTCACGCACCCCAAAACAACCATTATACCTTTAATGACAATTAACTATCGTTCGAAACCCAACGACATTATGATGAATGAGGATTTTTTTTCCTCATAAATGATTGGTGATGAAGGTGTTGCAGGGGGAGAGAAATTTATGGTCTTATAACTAACCACCTTATTAAAATAACGTCCAAGATTGTGTGTTAAAGATACAACCTTTAAGTTAGTGACTGTTTATGTCCAAGATTAAGTTATGCTTAACTTCGGACCTTTAATGCAAGTTCACTTATTGAACAAATTTAGTTAGTGTACATTAAATAGTTTATAGCAAGTGATGACAATAACATTTGATTTGTCTAAGAATTGCAATATATGTTTTTATTTTGGTGATACGTTCATAGTAATAAGTTGTTAATGCCACAAAAAATCTTTGTTCGTCCGTGCGTTGCACGGGTGAAAATAGTAGTGTGTGTGTGTATATATATATATATATATATATATATATATATATATATATATATATATATATATATATATAAGTCAAAAAAGCCACATAATAAAAAAAAAATATCCAGTCGTCGTGCCACAACAATATTTCCGCACAGTCATATGCTCCGATGGTCCAAAAACAAGGAATCTTCATATTACATGGTTGAAATCTAAACTTTTTTTTTTTACAAAGGATAAATCAAAATTCGTTAATATTACAGAGGGTAAACATATATTAACCATACAACAAATTTAACAACAAGACCCGCTCATAAGAAATAATATTACATAATCATTCATAATTCAATAAAATTGCACTAATTCTTTGTCAAAAAAAAAATTGCACTAATTCAACATTACACGAATTTGACAACATATTACGCTACATTACATCACACAATTGAAAAGTCCATAACATGAATTCAAATATCTACTCATAATTTGTGCAATAGCAGTTGGAACGAACATAAAGATAGAACTTATTATTTTCAAATATCCAGAAAAAACATGGATGCTACCTCGTCATCATTTACATGCATCCTTATCCGCCCCAAGATCTACACATGGTACCTGTATAAGTACATGAGACACAATTTGATTTTCACTAAGATGGACAAAGTATTTGTTAAGTGTTGTATTCAATTCATCCAACTTGTCAGCGAGGGTTAAAAAACTCCTTAACCGTCCGCTTGAAACCTTCATATTGGACATGAACTTCAACTTTCTAAGACATGATTCACTTAACATAAGTAGATAAAAGAGCAAATATTTGAATAAAATGACATGAATGATTCCATAAAACGAATTGTAAATTAACCGGAGACATGTATTTATATAAAATGTGGTGGAATAATATCCATATAAATGGTTAGGTGAATGTCTTGATCACTAACCCTCTTCAACGATCTTTATTCCTTAATATCTTACTAGGTAAATCAACGACTTTTGAAGGTTTAAGTACACCAACATATGTATACAATTATTCTTTGAATATGTCTATACTAAGTAATAACTGAACAATTAATTTACGACTATTGTCAACTAACTCACTGGACTTCACCTCATTGACTTCCTTATTTTTCCCATCCACTTTGACATCGTTAGATTTTACTTTGCAGTCTGTGATGTATTTAGCTCTAACATTTATAACAATATGAAACTGTCAAAGTAATGCGGTAATTTTAGAGAAAACAATGGCAACAACATTCATGAGAGTCGGTCATAATCACCTTTGGCATGTTGTCTTATGATTTTAGAAGATCAAGCAACATTTGTAAAACACATGTAAAGTTCTCCTCCTTTTTAATTTGAAAAGGAAAAATAACATAATATGTCTTCTCGGTTGAGGTTACCCCGGCTATCTTAAATAATGACATTATGTACAAGTTGGTTTTATAACTAGATTCCATATCAAAACTATTGGAAAAGTGTTAAGTAAGTTCATAGATTCAGGATGAGTCCAAAATATGTCTTGGACAATAGTAGACTCACATTTGGTTCTAGTGAAATGAACATATTTGTGCTCCTCCAAACATATGACTAGATGTTGCATCTCTGACTTGTCAACTCTGGTTGACTTTTTGTATCTTTGACATACATTGTAGACTTGCTTTATATATGTGAAATTGTCTTTTCTTTAACTCTTCAAATTCATGAGAATATGCTTAGATTGAACCAAACTCTTTGCCAGATCACTAACAAGCTTTTTGTCTCTCTCTCTCTCTCTCCCTCTCTCTCTCTCTCTCTCTCTAACTATCCACAAAAGGTGACCTTCTAACTTTGACTCCATCTTATGATTATAAACTCCATTAAGAATAGTCAACCACTATTCCTTTGTTTCCCCACTTACATAACCATGAAACCTAATTATAGACATCCATATTTCCTTGAACTCGTGCCTTCATGCTTCACTTTCTTTTTTGGGGCTTTGTACACACCACTCCTTTCACAAGCCAACACTAACATTGGTTTGATTAAATTGGATTATCTATAATCAAAGCAAAGCCCGCCTTTGTTGCTTGTCGACGAACCCAATTAATCATGTCATATATAAAGCTTTCCATGTATCTTTGGTGGAAAAGAAAGATGTCGTGTCTACTTCATTATGACGAGGTTTGGAAACACTGGAATCAACAAAAGAAGACTTCACAACAGAACCAACAAGTGAAGGTTTCACATCAACAAAAGCTTCAATAATATTTGGTTTAACATCAACGGAAGCTTCAACCTTAGACCATTTTAACTCGACGGAAGCGTCGACATTACTTAGTTTTGACTCAACATAATTAACAATCATATTTTCAACCATAACTATCAATGAACAACTTAACATTTAAAAAAAAAAAAGCATTAATAACTAATTTTTGATCATTAAATGTAACAAAATTGAAAAAATAAATGCAAAAAAAGAAATATCGAGCATTAATGAAAGTTAACAGCCACTGGGGGACAATAAATGTTAACTTCCACTGGTACCTACGTTCGTTAATTGCTGTTACGAGTGTAGGTCAGAAGTAGTGAAAATATGATAGAAAATTTGAGCAGTGTAAATAGGTTAAAAAATGCTTCTACTATTTCTTGACATCAAATGAGTGTAGAAACCTTCTAGTAATCTTTCTTCAATGATTTGAGACAAAGATTATGAAGAAAAAAAATGTACTTTTGGGTTTTTGGATGGAAGTGGTAAAAAAAGTTGGTGGAGGAATAGTGATGTGGAAGTAGGTTTCCTCAGATATGAAATATTCTAAAAACGTTAGTTAACTGTTGTTGGAGGCCGAACAACACTTAACTGTCGTTGCATACCCTACGATACTTACTTGTCGTTGGAGGTATAATGGTCATTTCAGCGTTCCTGAAAGAAACTTTGAAAGCCTAAAAAGTAAAAATCAATTTTCAGAATTTTCTATCCAAGTTTTGTGACGCTGTTTTTGGGCTTGAATATTGATGAATGATATTTGTACAACCAATTTTAGACAAATTTTGTGACAACCACTTTTCTCTCTCTTCTTATTGGACAAAAACAATAAAGAGAAAGAAGAAGAGAAAGAATAAAAACACATGTAAGTATGAGAGAGATGATTGTTTCAAAATTGTCCAAAAGTGGTTGTTCAAATATCATTTCTCTTAATTATTATAACATTTAGTACAATAAAACTAACATAACTATCATTTGGGAATATGTACTCACAAATTCTTACCTAAAAAAAAGTATACTAAAAATGGCCCTAGATCTTAAAAACTACGCCTCTATTATTTTTGCATTCGGATGGGTAAATTCAGACAAAAAAGATAATTTATTTTCATTCAGATGAGTAAATATAAAGGGGTGTATGCTTTAAAAAAAACATTAAGGGGGTAAAAGTAAGCCATAATTGAGGAGTTCAAGTAGCTCTCAAATAAATATGATTTCTACTCTTTTCCGAACACATTTTGTTCACACCCAACTAAAATACCGGAAATACTCATGCGTTAGTTAATTAACGCAAGTGTTAAAATCTGCGCATCTTAACATGCGTTGCGCAACTTAACTCACGCTGGAATTAAAACTTGTCTGAGTTAACTCACGCTGGAAATTAACACTTGCGTGAGTTAACTCAGGGTATTTTGGGAAGTTCAGTTAGGAGCGAGCAATAACTATTGGGTAAAGAGCATAAATATATAAATATCTGGTTAAAAGTTTGATTGCTACGACTTAAGTTCATGAGAAAAGTCCAACTAAAAAAGTAGTTCATTAGGCGAGATAATAATATGATTATGACTAAGTACCACTTTGATTTTTCTTTTTTACTCATTGTGTAACTCATAAGATTTTCACCCTTTTTACGAGAACTTCCACGATTAATTTCTATTGAGTAAAACTCAAGTCCCATATCGGATAAATGGACTCTTAATAAAAGTTTATAAAGAAGAGATACTCCTCACCTTACGAGTTAGTTTTATAAGGATGAGTTAGACCCCAAATTACAACATGGTATTAGAGCTTGACGATTCAAGGGCCACCTACCCAAAGAGTGTTGGGCGTGAGCGGATGTATTAGGAAAAACCCAAGTCCCACATCGAACAGATAAGACCCTTGATAAGAATTTATAAAGAGAAGACACTTCTCACCTTATAAGCCGGTTTTGTGGTTCTAATACTATCTTAGGCGTACTTATCACCTAGCAATGTGTTTACAAGTAGGGACAATCCTCACTTTAGAAGCCAGTTTTGTGGAGTTCTATTAGGACCAACCACGATTTCTAAGATGATATCAGAGTGTCTTCAAGATCCATTGGGTCACCTGCTATCAGGTTTCTGCTGTCGGACCACCACCATACATGTCCACAAACCAAGTCCAGTAGTGCTGGTCGTGAGGGGGTGTGGTAAAGAGTCCCACATCGAACAAAAGATGTCATGAACATTTATTTATAAATGGGGGTAATCGTCACCTTACAAACCGGTTTTGTGAGATTGTGTTAGACACAACCACAATTTCTAAGACTTTCATTATGTCGGTATTGATCAAGTGGTAGCCTGATTATCACTCTCTCTATCCAAGGGTAGCCTTTTTTCCTTTGGTGGCTTCTCTCGTTTATCTGATTCGGCGGTATACAATAATCCAATTTATAGGTAGTTCTTTTCGTAACTCAAGTAGCAATGAAAACACCAATTGCTATGAAATTAAGCTCATGAGAAGAACTCAACCCAAAAGATTAGTCCATTAGATTGAATAAGAGAGTTTCATGACTTATACCTCATTGAACTTTCTATTTTACTCTCGTTGAGACTCATAGCATTGACCATTTTAACAAATAATGAGAATAACACAATTTAAGCAATGGTATTGACTTGGGATCTGGGAGTGTGTTCCTCCTTGAAGTCTCAGGTTCGATTTTCTCTAATGTCGATTTAGGTGGGCTAATTTAGCTTCTTAAAAAAAAACACAATTTAAGCAAGAAAAAGTCTTAGCATAACACATTCAACAATTAATTACAATTGCATTTTGGGAAAGACCACTTTATCTTGTCTTTTTGGAAATATATAAGTTACCTCATACATACTTATTCCATCAACAGCAAAATTGCTTTTATAAACAAAAAACAGAAACAATTCTTCAACTCAAAGTAGAATAAACAGAGAGTAAAAAATTAAACCAGAAAAAATAATTAATTAATTGATAAATGATAACAATTCAGATTTTCAGAATCTGGAGCAGTGTTGAGGTAGACCAGTATGATGATCAACAGCAACAATCTCAGTAACATTATTACATCTAAGCACATCCTGTCCCAACTTAGCACCAGCAGCTTTAAGTCCCTTAAGAGAAACAGCTTGATTGAAAAGGTTCAAAGATGGTAATCTTGAAGCTGAAGGCATTTTCATTCCAGGCAAAAAATTTCTAAAATCATCCTTCAACAATGGCACCTCAAAATCCATTTTATTATGCTTAACCACATTATCTTTTGCACTAATATGTGCACCTGGTTCCATATGGTTAGTTGAAAAACTTGCTTGGTTTGGAAAATTTGGATAAAGACTAACATACCCTCTTAAATACATCATATCAATGAGAAACTTTTTCCATGAAGCTTGCCAACCATTTGTTCTTGATTTCGGAATTTGAACCGGGTTTTGCTTAGCATCCTCAGTGAACCTCATGTTCATGTAAACATAAAACTCTCTCCAATGTTTAGGGAAAAACACTGCTCCCCAACTACAAGGTAATTGATGAAGGTAAGGTGTGTTTGGATGAATTTGTTTGAAGTATTCTGTTGCATTCCATTTCGGTCTCTCTTTGACAACTTCAACTATTCTTGGTGTGTAAAGGGAGATTGAGGAGAGTTCTGGGAGAGAAACTTGAGGGTCATAATGGTAATTCATGAGTGCATATTTGATCCATAGGTAGTAATAAGGTGAGACTTCAATGTCATCTTCAAGTAGTAATCCAAAGTTGTCATCTGAAGATGGATACCAACTTTCACTAACTGCTCTTATGAGTCCACCTTGGATAATTCTTCTTCTTAGTGTTTTTGGTCCATGAGGCCATTCAAATGAACCTACTAGTTTTATGGTTGCTTCATCAACTCTACTATCCATGTTGAAAGTGATTGGAATTTCATCTCCTAGATAGTAGGCATTGGTGAGTGATTTGAGAAGCCTTGTTAGTGAAGTAACCCTGTTTTGGGTTATGATGTTGATAGATAGCCTCATTTTATTCCAATCTGCAAGAGAAAATTGTATAAAAAATTAAGACAACATAATGAACTATTGTGCATTACTCCTAGGTTAAACTTTACTAAATATGGTCACATTTGTTAGAGATCCTAGTGAAATGGTCAAGATAGTAGTTATAAGTGGGAGCATCTTACATGAACTTACTTTTGGGGTTAACCAATTCAAAATTTATTATGATATCTAAACACATGATTTGAAAATCGAGCCGGAGTTTGAATTAGTGAAACTATTAGATTATGTTTTAATTGGTTTAATTGGTTTAATCGTGGTTGAACTAGATGACAAGTGAACAAATTAAAACCACTTGAACCAACCTTGGTTTAAGCGGTTCAACCTTGTTCAATCCCGGTTTAGTCCAATTCAACCGGACTGCGGGGTACTCGGGATCAAACCAATCGACAAATTGGCTTGATTTAACCGGTCTTTAAAACATTGACTTAAACCATTGTTAGATCATTATTTGATTTACCTATATACATGTTGAGTTAGATTGACCCAAAACTTAGTTATATATCATTATTAATAATCTAATCTAGAGTTAAGAAATGCAATTTAGAAAGAAAAAAAAAAAGACTTTCTTACTTGGCAATGCTGTTGATCTCAAATCAGCCATCCAAAGAACTTTAGACACAGAAGCCCTAGGCAAAAGAACCAATGTAGTTCCATTTGAATTAGTTTCTGAAGCCATCTTCAAAGCCTTTCTCACATTAACATCAATATCATCCACAGTAATAACAACACTTGGGTTATGAATTTTAATCAAACCCTTCAAACTAGAATACACTGCTTGTATAACTGGTGCCTCAGAGTTCGACACCCCGGAAATTGAACCAACACGTAAATCAAAGATCTTAAACCGACGTTCTTTGCAAACCAAAAGAGGCCAATTGAGAGCTGCTGCAGCTTGTTCACAAGGACAGTAATTTCCACCAGAGACAACAATGTATGCTTTTTTGCCAACTGTTGATCTGAATTTTTCAAGAAGTGGTGAAAGTGCTTTTACTTCATCAACTGAATGTGCATAAAAGAGTGCATCTACTTTTTGAGGGTACATTGCTGCCCATTGTGTTATGTAGCCTGATGAAAGTGCTTTCCACCATTGATCATCGCGAACTTGAACTATATCTTTGAATATTACTGTTGTTTCTGATACGTAGGCTAGTCTGTGTTCACTATCACCCCATGTTTCTTTGTCTTTTGGATCTACTGGTAGAACAAACGAGCCTGCATTTCTATACTTTTGAAGCTGATAGCTGCAAAAAATATCAAGATTTTTCAGTAAATTCGATTGAATGTGTGTCTGCTGTCCGACAAGTTTTAGCGTTCAAACCTAGTGCACCAACACATGTAAAAAAATATTACTGTTGTCTACGTGTGAATGCAGTATCATGTCCGGTGTCTCTCATAAGGCTTAATAGGTTGAAATTGTTCGCGGATTCAAAGTGTCAAATAAAATGAACATTTAATTCAAATGCAATAACAAAAATAAGAGTTGGTTTGATTGCAAATAGAGGAATAAAATAAGAAGATTCCTTCATATGAAAATTGAATAAAGTACACTAGTTGTAGTAAGAAAAACATGTATAGTAGTTGACACTAGAGAAAAAGTCTTTGGAATTCTGATTTCAAAGGAATAAGATATGCTTACTATAAGTGTTTCTGAACCTAATGGCAACTAGTTGAGCACTACCAAATAAGTCATTGTTTGACTTGGATGGTCAACGTTCAAACAAATTTCACAGCTAATTTGTTAAATTTTCACTAAATTAAAGTAAGTGGTGTATATACTTTCGATACAAAGATTTTCAATATTAAAACAAGAAAAATGTTAAAAGAGTGTAAATTTACACGTATTAAAAAGTTTAAAATAGTAAGTTTATATCGTAACTTGTGTATTTTATATTAAATATATAACTTTTAAATAAATAATTGTTATTTTTCAATAAAAGTTGTTACTTTTAGTTGCTTTAACATATAAAATATTACAAATGACATTTTTTTTTTACGAAAAAAACTATTAGATATTTGAATTAGAATATTTTTAATAAGATAAATAGTTTTTTTCACTATGGTTTTTATTAAATTAAAATGAATAGTTTTCTTCTCTAAACTAGATAATATTTAATAACATGTCCTCATTATATTTGACATTTTGTCACTACATAAATGACATTTTTTTTTGTGATACTACATAAATGACATTCATTCATCATAAAATAAAATTGCATATGGCATATATACAATAAAATTATGGGGGTTAATGCATGGCACCTATGGCATATAAATCAAACTCTATCCAACTTTTGTTAAAAAATACTATATATTATCAAATGGTAAAAGAAAAAAGTTAACAAGATGTAAAAACAAAGTAGACAATATGATAGTACCTGAGGTGCAAATCTTCACCAGTTGAGAAGGTAAAAGGAGTCTCAATGAAAAGTGTCTTAACAAGCTCAGCAGATAAAAACCAAGAACTTGAAAGAAAATCAACCTGCACAATTTTATCAATAGTGATATCATAAGCAGGATCAGGTAAATATAATCCAGCTTCTTTAGACTTAAATTTCCTATAACTTGGAAAAGTAAAATCCTTTTGTCTAAATGGCAATATCCTCCCAATACTTCCCAAAACTGAATTCATATACTTCTCAGTCCCAGCTACATGTGCCAAAATTTCCAACATTTTCTTTCCAGGTATCATATCATCATCAACAATATAAACCAAATCAGCTTCTGTCTGCAAAGCCATTTGAAACCTTCCATAGTACTTAAAATCGTAACTCGAGCTTATGAAACTTATTCGCGAATCGTTATAGCTTTCCACGATTCTCTTGAGAGACGCCTCGTTTGGACTCCCGAACGAAAGCACCCAAACTTGATGAAAAGGTAGGGTTTGTTGAAGCAAAGAATCAAGTTGAGCACAAAGTGTTTTTCTCTTGAAATGGTTCAACAAAACATTGATTTTGGGTTTGTTTGGATTTGGACCTTTCAAATCCCATTTGGATTTCATGTTCATTAGCTCTTGAAGTGTCTCAGTTCCAATGGTTTTGTTTTGGAAATTCAAAACCTCTTCATAAAGCTCTCTCTTTATCTTGATCATTTGAACATCATTTGACTTCTTTTGCAAGAAATCAATTTTTTCATTCTCACAAACAAGAGATGGAATTGTTGTGGCTTGAAATTGGTTATTGTTGTCTTCTTGGATGAGAGAAGATGCAGCTTCTTGGTAATGCCCTACAATGTGTGGTGTGATCATGAGACTTTTCCATTGTTGTGCAATTCTTGAGAAATCTGGTTTGGTTCTTAAATCAATTGAAGGACCCATGTAGTACAATAAAAATGTTGCATAGACTGCAAAGAAAAATTGAAGACATGTTAGTGCTGCAACAAATTTTGTTGTGGCTGTTTTATGAGGTTTCACTTTGGTCTTTCCAGCAACATAGTCATTCAACATTCCATCCAAGGAATCTCCACTTCTCGCCGTCGAATTTCGACTAAAACTCATGTTACAAATTGGAGTACTAATAGATTCAATGTCCTCTAACCTGAAGAAAAAAAACATAGACAAAGTTAGTTAATCAGGCATCTCGCACATGCTTCATTACAATCATGGTTTATAATTGTGGTTGCGATGTTGTTGCAGAAACCTCAAAATTCTTTATCTTATTGTTGCAGACCACAATTTAAAACCATGATTGCAATCACAAATTTGCAAAAGGAAACTATAGTTCAACAAAGACTAACCAAATTTTTCATTCACTAATATTTGAGATTGTAATTGGAATCCACTAAAAGAAGAATATAGAAAACTAAAGGAGAAGATGGTATCTTGAAATTTGAAGAGTAACGGTTTGTGTGCCCAATATATTATATATATACAAATACAAGTGGAAAAGTAGGCACGAAAATTGTAATGTATGTCACATGTTCTAAACGCGTTGCCTTCACATATATTTTCCCATTGGACCAAAAGATACCATATTAAAAGCCAAATTTGATGCCATAGAAAAAGGTTATGCTGCGTTTTTGGCACTTAACTCATATTTTTTACCCAAACTGTAAGTTAAGCCTTAACCAATAATTTCATATTATATTGTGATTATAAGAAAAGAAAAGCATGATTTAAGGGAATTAAGTCAAAAGGCACAAACAAACACGAGAAAATAACATGGGATGGAATGAAATGAAAGTGATCATACGTACATTAATGAATATAGGTTAGTTATAAGATAAATTATAAGAGAAAACAATCAAAGCCTTTGCTTCTTCAGCAAAACAAGGTTACACGAGATACCTAAAACTATAGGCACATATATTTGATACGTACCACAATTAATGAAACCTAAATTACAAGGAACATTATATATATATCCCTCAAAAAAAGGAACGTTATATATAGTTTTTTTGTTGTTGTTACAAACAGTATATATGGTGTGAACTCATTGATATTATTATTGCATGTATAAAATAAAATGGAGTATATAATATATGGCGTGGTTGACCTTGATTAATTTTGAAGGAAGATACGTAAATGAAATTAGTAGCAAACATTTTTTTTAATGGTTGATTGCCAAACTATAGCGGGTTCAACGCAAGAAACCTCATGGCTTGCATAGTTAATTAGCTTACAAAGAGAGAATTCAAATGCATCTTGGTTGCTTAGACTGTCAATAAAGGTATGGTATTGGTGGAATAATGGTAACGCAGCATTTCCTAGATATTAACTAGTCATGATTTTTATTTTTATTTTAACAATATTTTCTTGTCTAAGAACATTAGTCATTTTTCATTTCTATTTTCCTCTTATTTTTGGTCAGTTTCCATTGACGTTGCAAGTGGCCAGCTAGAGAGATAGAGATAGGAAGAATGAAGCAACGAAGATATATAGATAGAGTTACCATGATTGAGAGAGTAATTACTTGTTGATTGCTAAAAAATAGATATGGGATACGAGTACTATTTTTTTTTTATTTGTGAACCGGGTATCGTCGTCTTACGCAATAATGGAGATTAATATTTTGAGTCTTTTATGATCTAAATGGATGACAAACTCTCTCTAAAATTTTTACCGTTGTTGCATGCTTAAGGCTAAATTATATAAGATACGAGTATAATCACTCTATAGCGCATTCACAAAGTTTTAAAGAGTATGATACTTGAATACTCAATTTTAGTACACCCGTACAAAGATACTCGGACAATCATAGGTAAAAATGTGTTTACCTTAGCGTAGTAGATGATTAATTTAATTTACGGCCAATTCTATTGTGTGCATTAACTACAATTTTCAAATATGAATTAAATTAACCACATCTTTTGACATATGAACCGGTCGTTGCAGATGCATGAAAAATTGAAGGGTTTGGTCCCTGTAATATTAGCGAATTCCGGTTATAGTCTCTGTAAAATAAAAAATTTAGATTTTGTCCCTGTAATTTCATATTCCTTCACTTTTGGTCTCTTATTTAACCAGGTCAGCAGAATCTGCTTAAATTACGTCCCTGTAATTTCATATTCCTCCCACTTTTGGTCTCTGTAATTTCAGATTCCTCCACTTTTAATTTGGTCCCTCATTTCACGTGCCATTTATGCAGATTCTCCTGAAGTGGTGAAATGAGAGACCAAAAGTGGAAGAATATGAAATTACAGGGACATAATCAATTTTTTTTACTGAGACTAAAACCAAAATTCGTTAATATTACAAGGACAAAAAACAGTATTGCCCAAAATTGAATATCCATAAACATTTTGTTATTTAAAATTTTTGTAAAAAAGAGTTAAATATTTAAACACTCCACTTTCTTTTCTTTCAAACCGCAACAAGAACCTCAATTCCAATCCGTTTTCAAATCCTTTTGTTATTGTCTATCAAGTATTCTGAGGAGTATGTTGCTGGTGTCGTTTCACGTCGACCAAATGATCTAATCATTGTAAACTCCTCACGTCCCTTATTTGTAAAGTCATGACTTTTGGTATATTGAAAGTAATGTGATGATCATTCACTCTCAGAGTCGTAGCTTCGGACACATTGAAAAGACATGGTGTCTTCTTCTCTGTTTAGGCAGGAGTTGTAGTTTTTCCATGCGTTTGCATATGTTCAGTTGGTCACTAGTAGCTATTAGCAACTATAGATTCTACTAGATCATAACACTTGATAGGACTTGCTCAAAAGTGCACCTCTTGAAGAGACATCTAGCATAAGCCTTGTTGATGGAACAAGCTCATTGTAAAAGGTTTCCATTTAAATTCACACATGTATCCTATTGTGATGACACCTTCTCAGTAGATCTGTAAACCTTCCACAAGCTTCAAAGAGAGTTTCTTCATTAATCTGCCTGAAAAAGGTAATGTCATTCCTCTTTCTTGCATTAAGGACTGGAGGAAAATATTTGACAAAGAATTTCTCATCAAGTTCTCTCCATGTGGTGACAGAGTTAGATTCCAAAGAGTTCAACCAAGCTTTGACTCTTCCTATTAGAGAATAAGGGAACAATCTGAGCTTGAAACCATCATCTTCTACACCTGGAATCTTGAAATTTTCTACTACTTCAGTGAATTGCTTTAAGTGTAGATGAAGATCATCTGCGACTGCTCCTGAAAATTGACCAATGATCTGCAAATCCTGGAACATGATAGGCTTGAATTCAAACTGAGCAATAGTGACTTTTGGTCTCACTATGCTAGTGTGAAGTGTTGTTGGGTTAAACACTACATACTCTTTGATGGACTTTTCCTTCTCATTTTTCATGTTTGTGGTATTGTTGTCGTTCTCCATGTTGACAGATGAATCTTCATATGGGCAAGACTTGTTGGAGTTGTAGCCCTGTATAAAGTTGGGATCTAGCTCCTCTAGATTTGGATTCATCTTACACTTGAACAACTGCCTCCTTTTTCTCAAAATCCTTTCTCTTTAAGTATTAAGAAGAAACTATGGTGAGGATTGTACCTTGATCATTCACGACCCACTTGTTAAACACTCAACAAACTTACAAGTTAACAAAAAAACAAACAAGTTAACTACCTAATGAAAACTACTAAAAACTATAACACCTTGCAGTACCCGACAACAGCGTCAAAAACTTGATGTCTCCCAAAACACTATTGAGTATTTTAAGATGGAAAGACTTAGTTCAAGTATACATCGTCCAAGTTATAGTATAAAAAGACATCGATCCCACAGGGACAAGGGAGCTATAACTCTATATAGCTTTCCAGTAGAAAACTAGTTTCAATTAAAAAGATTTAGAAATTCTCAAGGTAAAAATTGTGGTTTAAACTAAGTTTAGTTATGATAGAGCTTTACTATTATTTACAGAGCTATAACTTTCGACGGCTTCCAGGAAACCTCAAAGATGAAGATGAGGATAAACATAACTGAAAACATGAAAAACTAAATTGATAGATTAAATAGAACTAGTACACGATTACAATCCTTGAAAGAAAGTGATGAGGTAAAAACATCACCAAGTAATCTAACTAAACCTCTAAAAACTAGTCACCATGCTAATTTGTGGTTAAGATGAGATGGAAAGAAAACTCTAAATTTGTTAACCCAAGCTGCAACTTGGCCTCTCAAATTCTATTACAAACTTTTAGACCCTTGGTACCAACACATAGTTGTCCTTTTATAGTATAAGACCAACCACTACAAGTTGTACCCTTTGATCATTTTACACATGAGTTGTCATTATCATATCCTACCTACTAGAGGCATATTCTTATTTTATTCCTAGGATTTCAATCATTGGTGTCAACTCATTATTCTTCCCCATTAAGCAATGGCCAGACGTGGTCCTCAAGTCCGTGCTAATTGTACGACCCGTCTAGCAATCCAGGGAGCATCATCTTGTTGGAACAAAGGGTGTTTCACAATTATACCACTTAAGTTTTGATGATAACAAGGTATTAAAAATTATCAATTGGATATGCTAAATATTTATTCAAGTGTACATGACCATTATCAAAGATTTATTTACAAGAGGTTCTGATTGAATGAATTAAAGAGCAAAGGAAATTTAGACTAAAGCTTGAAGAACATCTGAATGAAAGCGCTCCTGGAAAATCAAAGTCAGAATGCGTCTGAAGAAAGAGCTCCTGAAGATGACGTCATCAGAAGCCAGTTTTTCAGAGGCAGACTCATCAGAAGCAAATAGTCTCCAGAGGCTGATTCATCAGAAGCAAAGATTCTTCAGACACTGAAAAGCGTTGACAAAGCATAATGTACGAAAAATACAACCACTATGCCTACGCCTGTTCCTGCAACCACCAACTCTGCACAGTGTCTTCTATACACGACAAGAATAACAGTAACTAAAGCAGAAACTTTTCCATATTTGCTGGAATGGATTTGAATTTGATTTCATTGTACAAGCCTCAAATCAAGCAAAGGATCAAAGGTGTCAAATCAGCTTCGGTAAAGAAAAAGTGATGAGCTGGCAGTTCCCAACGTCTCTCAAATTCTTTATAAATAGAGATGAAGATATGAAGAACTAACTGATATATACACACGCGAATTAAGTTCTTCTCTCATACTCCAAGTCGCAAACATTGCTCATCAACAACTTAGATAATTCTTACAAAAGCTTATATTTTAGAATTTCTAAGTATCTAAGAAAAACAGAGTCTGTTCTGTTTCGTTTTGTCTTGTGAATACCTCTGATTGTATATCAAGTATTCAAAACTCTTTTCAATTCTCTGTAATTGTTTTGTAGTCTCTTGTTTGTGTGCTTGAGCATTTGAAGTCTCTTTCTTGTGTGATTGAGCAAAGGAAGTCTCATACTTGTGTGTTTGAGCAACTTGTAATTTGATATTACATTTTAGTGGAACTCTCCTTGGAAGTGCAAGGGGGACAGGACTACTTCCGGATTGTGGAAGGAACCTGTATAAATTGCTTGTGTCTTCTTTCTTTCTTGCATTTGTTCTACATTCCGCTGCTAAGACTCTGAACTCTGATCAGAGTCTGAACTCTATCAGACTCTGTATCCTGAAAACATTGTTATTTTCGTAAGAAAGAAACGTTTTTAAAAACACAATTCAACCCCCCTTCTTGTGTTTTTCCCACCTTCAGTTGGTATCAGAGCTTCGGCTCTGTAGTTAGCACTTAACCGTGTTACAGTAAACGATCGGTGAAAAACATGTCTGGGGATGAAGCTTCTGCATCTGCATCTGGTTTTGGTTCTGGAGCTGCTGTGCATTATGACTACAACAACATCGACAAAAGTGAAAGATCTTCGAATCACAACAAACCTCCTATGTTTAATGGTGATCCTAAAATGTTCTCTTGGTGGAAGACCAAGATGTACAGTCACATCATGGGAATGGATGAAGAGTTGTGGGATGTTCTTGAAGATGGCGTTGGTGATCTGAGGTTAGATGAAGAAGGTGCTGCTCTTGATAGGAAAGCACACACACCTGAGCAGAAAAAGCTTTATAAGAAACATCATACGATCAGAGGCATTCTTGTGGCTGCCTTGCCTCATAAAGAGTACTTAAAGATGAGTGACAAATCAACAGCAAAGGCTATGTTCACCTCATTGTGCTCACTTTATGAGGGTAACAAGAAAGTCAAAGAGGCCAAGGCTACTATGCTTGTTCATCAGTATGAGTTGTTCAGAATGAAGGAGGATGAAAACATTGAGACCATGTACTCAAGGTTTCAGACTCTTGTTTCTGGACTTCAGATTCTGAAGAAAAGCTACGTAACGTCTGATCATGTGAACAAGATTCTGAGAAGTTTACCTGCAACTAATTGATTCTCTCAAAGAACTTCTTTGTCATTATGAAAACCAATCCACTGAGTTGAGGAGAGTTAAGTAACGATACATTAAGCTGCTAAAACTCCATGAATCAACTAAGACGGAAATGGATGCTTTAAAACGAGAAAATAATAATTTGAAAACAATGACTAAGAAGGGTGATAATAAAACCTTGACGGAGCAGGATGTTGCTTTACAAGAGTTTATTAACACAGGAATTGATAGAACCAAAGTTGCATCCATGATTTATAGCATAAATCAGAACAACAAAAAGGGAATTGGTTTCACAGGAGGAAACTCTAGTGAAGTAATTCTGAAACCTTGTTCTGATAACATCAAAGAAGGTCTGAAAACTCATTTTGTGTCTGAGTCTGAAAAAGCTTCTCATTCAAGATCTAAGTCTTCAAATTCAGAGGAGTTGTCTAAGTCAAAACCTAAGAATCATAAGACAAAGGTCACGAATGACTCTAAATCAAAAGCTCCAACGTTACAGATTCTGAAAAGATCAGAACTCATCAAACAGGTTCTGAAGAAAACAGAGTCTGAAACTCAAAAGCCTAGATTTCAGAGGAAGGAGGCTATTTTTACTAAGTCACATTCTAAGACTAAAGGTTCTGAACCCAAAGTCTGGAAGAAGACTGATAAAGAAAAATTCAGACAGAGTACACAAAAGAGATTCAGAACTTCTAGGACTAACCCAAGAGGACCCATGAAAGTATGGGTACCTAAGACACAAATTATTGATGCTGCAGATATGTCTAAAAGGAAATACAAAGCAGAAGTCCTGGTATCTGGACAGTGGCTGCTCGCGACATATGACAGGAGAAAAGTCTATGTTCCTAACCCTGACCATGAAAGAGGGAGAAACTGTGGGATTTGGAGGAAACCAAACTGGCAAAATCATTGATACTGGAACAATTGGTAATTCCTCAGTCTCAATCAATAATGTGAGGTTTGTAGATGGACTAAGGCATAACCTACTTAGCATAAGTCAATTTTGTGATAATGGTTATAACGTCTTGTTTAATAAGAACAACTGCACAGTAATCAACACTGATGACTAATCTGTAGTGTTTAAGGGAAAAAGAAAGAACAACGTCTATAAGATCAATTTTTCAGAACTGACTGATCATAAGGTATTTTGCCTCCTGTCAGTGAGTGATAAGAAATGGTTGTGGCACAGAAGGTTGGGACATGCTAACTGGAGATTAATCTCCAAGCTTAGCAAGTTACAACTTGTCAAAGGCCTACCAGACATTGATTATCATTCAGATGCACTATGTGGTGCATGTCAGAAGGGAAAAATTGTTAAAACTTCTTTCAAATCTAAAGACATTGTTTCTACCTCCAGACCCTTAGAACTACTCCATATTGATTTATTTGGACCAGTCAGTACTGCATCCATATATGGAAGTAAATATGGATTGGTGATTGTTGATGATTACAGTAGATGGAGTTGGGTTAAGTTTCTCAAATCTAAAGATGATTCATATGATGTGTTCACAAAATTCTGTATTCAAGTCCAATCTGAAAAAGAACTTAAAATTCTAAAAGTTAGAAGTGTTCATGGAGGAGAATTTGAAAATGAGTCATTTGAAATTTTTTGTGAAAAATTTGGAATTGTCCATGAACTCTCTTCTCCTAGAACTCCACAGCATAATGGAGTTGTAGAGAGAAAGAATAGGACTCTTCAAGAAATGGCAAAAACCATGATTCATGAAAACAATCTGGCAAAACATTTTTGGGCAGAAGCAGTGAACACAGCGTGTTATGTTCAGAACCGGATCTACATCAGACCCATTATGAACAAAACAACATATGAACTCTTTAAAGGCAGGAAACCTAACATTTCTTACTTTCATCAGTTTGGATGTACTTGTTACATTCTGAACAATAAAGTCTATCTGAAGAAATTTGATGCAAAAGCTCAAAAGGGAATCTTTCTAGGTTACTCTGAGAGATCTAAGGCATACAGACTGTATAACTTGGAAACACTCTGTGTCGAAGAGTCTATACATGTCAAGTTTGATGACAAAGAGCCTGGAAGTCGAATTCCAGAGCAAATTGAAAACAATGCAGGTTCAGAAGAGTCTGATGATTATTCAGAACCTGATCAGACTTTAGAGACACATGATACTTCAGAAGCTGTGACAGCTCCTGATGTCCCAATTGTTGAAGCTTCTGAAGAAAATCAAGATGATTCACAGCAAGTTATCCAATCCAAAAATTCATTCAAATACAAGTCTTCTCATCCTGAGGATCAGATCATTGGTAGCAAAGAAAGCCCCAGAAGAACTAGATCTCATTTCAGACCTGAAGAGTCTGCCTTGGGTCTGCTATCCATGATAGAACCTACAACAGTTGATGAAGCACTAGCTGATGATGGATGGATCTTAGCAATGCAAGATGAGCTCAATCAATTTAAAAGGAATGACGTATGGAACTTGTATCTAAGCCTGAATACAAGAACATTATTGGAACTAAATGGGTGTTTAGGAACAAGCTGGATGAACAGGGAGAAGTAATCAGAAACAAAGCCAGACTTGTTGCTCAAGGATACAGTCAACAAGAGGGCATTGATTACACTGAAACTTTTGCTCCAGTTGCAAGATTGGAAGCAATCAGGTTACTTCTTTCCTACGCAGTAAATCACAACATAACCTTGTATCAAATGGACGTTAAAAGTGCCTTTCTCAATGGAGTCATATCTAAAGAAGTGTTTGTGAAACAACCACTTGGTTTTGAGGACTTAAAACATCCTGACCACGTTTATAAGCTAAAGAAATCTCTGTATGGTCTGAAACAAGCTCCCAGAGCTTGGTATGACAGACTGAGTAATTTCCTACTTAAAAATGATTTTAAAGAGGACAGGTTAACACAACACTCTTCAAGAAGACACTTGAGAAAGACATTCTGATTGTACAAATTTATGTTGATGACATTATTTTTGGTTCAACTAATAGATCTCTTTGCAAGGAATTTTCTAAGATGATGCAGGAGGAATTCGAAATGAGCATGATGGGAGAACTGAAGTTCTTTCTAGGAATTCAGATCAATCAATGCAAAGAAGGAGTGTATGTTCATCAGTCCAAGTATACCAAAGAGCTTCTGAAAAAGTTTAAACTTGAAGACTGCAAGGAAATGAACACTCCAATGCATCCTACCTGCACTCTGAACAAAGAAGATCAAGGAGCCAAAGTTGATCAAAAGCTGTATCGAGGTATGATTGGTTCTCTGTTGTATCTCACTGCATCTAGACCTGATATTTTGTTCAGTGTTTGCTTGTGTGCAAGATTTCAATCAGATCCTAGAGAATCACATTTAACTGTGGTTAAAAGAATCTTTAGATATCTGAGAGGAACAACTAATCTTGGACTTCTCTATAAGAAATCTTAAGATTATAAGCTAGTTGGATTCTGTGATGCTGACTATGCTGGTGACAGGATTGAAAGAAAATCAACCAGTGGAAACTGTCAGTTTCTTGGTGAGAATCTGATATCCTGGGCCAATAAGAGACAAGCAACTATTGCTTTGTCAACAGCAGAAGCAGAATACATCTCAGCTGCTAGTTGTTGCACACAACTGCTTTGGATGAAACATCAGTTAGAAGACTACCAAATAACTGAAAACTGTATCCCAATTTATTGTGACAACACAGCTGGTATTTGTTTGTCTAAAAATCCTATTCTTCATTCAAGAGCCAAACACATTGAAATTAAACATCATTTTATCAGAGACTATGTTCAAAAGGGGATATTAGATGTTCAATTCATTGATACTGATCATCAATGGGCTAATATCTTTACAAAACCCTTAACTGTTGAAAGATTCGATTTTATAAAGAAAAATTTGAACATGCATTTTGTCTCTGAGTAATGCTTGAGTCTGGGTGAAAAATCAGACTCTGAAAATTATCAGACGCTGAAGAAGTTTCAGACTCTCCTTGGAGAATCTAAAAGGACTCAGCCTCTGAGAAAATTATCAGACTCTGGAAAGGAATCTTTTTGACTATGAAAGTACTGGTGTCATACCCTCATTTTGGACCTAAAAATACTCACTCAAATTCCTCTGCTATTTTTTTAATACTTTCAAATCCACCGTGTTTTCTACTGTGCTTCAACTGCATACATTATCGCTTCAGTCTTTTAAATTTTTGCATAAGATCATACAAAAGGGTATTTTGGTCATTTCCTACAAAGGAACCCATTTTTGGTCCCTACAATTTGTCCCTGAGTCTTTTCTGTTTGATTGCATAAACCCATAATCAAGTCTTGTACAAAAATCATCTTAATTTGCATCTGAGTCAGTCTGAGTCGTTTTTGCCCCAGGGGCATTTTAGTCTTTTCACATTATTTGAGTTTTGGGCAGAGAGGTATTTTAAAATACCTCATTTTTGGTAGTTTGTTCATTTTAGTCCGTTGTGTCAATTTTAATTGTTTCGCTTTACGTTGCATTTCAGATTACATGTTTTAACCAATTTTATTATTTTTTGCATTTTAGTCCTAATATTTTCAAAAATTGCAATTTAGTCCAAATTTTATATTTTATTGCAAAGAGTCCCAATTCCAGTTTTAGGCAATTCTTTCCTTTTAGTTCTTTTAAAAAATAGTCCAATCTTTTCAAATTTGCAAAACAGTCCCAAACTTTACAAAATTGCAGAAGAGTCCTCTTTTTTCTAATCAGTTCAGGTGCCACGCCAGCTGGCCGAATCCAGGTGTCATGCTGCCATAGGCTCATATGCACATGTGTCAGCCTATAAAAGGTGCGGTACTGTACCAGTCAGAAGGAGATCCATTCAGTGCAATCCACATCACACAAACAGAACTCAATTTTTCTCTCCAATGCAGTTAGATCAAACTCGGAATTCAGAAGAAAAACTCAAGAACACTAACAAACCCTAACAATTTACAGAACCAAAATTCATTGCAAAATCAATGGAATTTGTTGAAGTTCTCAGTGATTCGCATTGAATCATCATCATCGAACCAACTTTGCTCGCAATTCAAAGCGTGAGCCCGCCATTGAAGAACGGCGAGCTTCAGCGACGATCACGAGCTTGAGAAGAAGAAGAAGAAGGAATCTGAAGGGAATCCGAATCGGCGAAGAAGAGAGAAAGAAATCTACCGGTTAATTTCGGATTCAAATCTGAAAATCCACAAAACAGCATCAAGATCCGAAGTATTCCAAAGGAATCAGTTCAAATCTCCATAAAAAACTCAGGTAAACCTCAATCTTCATCTTCTTCGCATAACCGTAGCAAGAAAACAGATCGATGTAGATCAGTGAAGGAACTAAACGGTTCCGATTCGTACAAAAAACCTTGAAACCCTAAAAAAATATGTTAAAACCTCAAGACTCACAACGAACTAAATCGTCGTGAATCCGTGAGAATCAACAACAGTTTCAAACGTGAAGGTTGAAAAAGGAACGAACGAATCGGAACCGAGAGGAGTGACGACGGGATCTACATCGATCGCTAAATCAACGAAGTTTCCATACGTAATTCGTGTTTAGAGTGAGAAACGGAGTGATTGGGGCATGTTGATATGGTTTCTAAGCGGATCCGAACAGAGGTAGGGTTAGAGTTTCAGAGAAAACAAGAGAGAAGAACAGAGAGCGGAGAAGAAGATAGAACGGGAGGGTGAAAGAATGAAGCCAGACCGAGTCTTATCCCTTATATATGAGTTTTTGAACCGGGTCGGGTTCGAACCGACTCGCGTCTTGCGCCCTGTCCACCATTAGATCTAGGTTTGTGTTAATCCGGATCAATCCAACGCCCCTGAGGCATCAGGTTTGATCCGGATCCGTGTGGGATGGGTGCCAGTCCGTTGGGTTTGGGCTTTGGGCCTTTTTCTTGTGCTTTTTTGTTTTTTTCTTGCTATCTGCACCATTGTTCTTGCTAATTGAACCTTCTGCATGCCAAAATTCTACTAAAAATTCCAAGATTTTTACGGTATGTTTTTACTATTTTCTTGATGTTTTGTGCCTTTTTACATATGGAGATTGGATAAAAAAAAATATCGTGTTTGACTTTTGGGATGATTTGTGTCCGTTTCGGCGTTTTCTTGACGTTTCGCGCGCGACACTCGCTCCAACTTTTGTATGGTGTGATTCTGATGCTTGACATATGATTTGTGTAATATTTTTCTCATGATTTGTGATAGCTGCTACTGTTTGTGAATTTTATCTTTGGTTTCTTGCATTACAAGTAATTTAAAGCGTTCTAAAATGACGAAATGCATATAAAGAAGTGTGTGTTGATTTTGTGCTACTTGATTTACGCTTTTATGCTTGAAATAAATCTCTAAAACTTGTTGTGATGAGGATTATAGGTCATGGGATTTAGCTTGAATTTTTTGGGTTAGGTCTTGTGTTACTTGCACTACTTTTGGCACTTATTTCTTTTTGCACTTTGTTTAATACCCCCTTGTTATGGTAATTTCATCTACTATGCATTGCTACTCATACTATCACTTCTCATTTCATTACTAACCATTTTGTTCTATGTCTCATGCACATTGCAAGTATCGCCTCACTCTCGTTTGTTTTTCTTCCTTTCGTCACCCTTATGCAATTTCCTATGTTAACTCATGTAATATTTTAGGTTAGTTTTTGCTTTACTTTTAAATTCATGCAAGGCTATAGAATGTAAACTAGGACCCGATGTAAAGGACTATGGACTATAATGATGTACACCGACACATGCACCGACACACGCACACACGTTGTATGTCTATCGTTTAGGGGTATGTTTAGGATGCGCGATACTTAGAGAAAATTAATCTTTTTAAAAAACAAATAACTTCCATCACTTCAAATATTTTCCAAATAAACCTTGGAGTCAAAACTCCAAAGGATTTTCCCTTTATTTTCTTAATCAAATCAAAATGCAATTAATTTCCAACTTTAACCATTTTCATTAACAATCGAACCAACCAAATGCTTTCTTTTTCTTTTCAATTCTAATGCCTACACGGCTCCTTCCCTTCTTCAAAATCTTTTTCAAACTTTAAAAACAAAACTCACAAAAATATTTTGGAAGAGAACTACATGGAATTTTGATCCCTTAAAAGGGTATGTAGGCAAGAGACTCAAAATCTCTCCAAGTCCAATAAAATAAAATCCAATCTTCTCCCTCTCATTCTTAAAACCAATCTTTTTTACAAATAGCGATAAAAGCAAAGCATATACGTAAAGCATAGTAAAACGGTTCCTATAGGATACTATAGTCATTGCGGGTGCCTAACACCTTCCCGTAATGAAATCAGCCCCGAACTTAGAATTTCTAAGGTTTTTCTCGATTTTACCTTCCCCAAAAAAATAGAGACATCAATGATTGAAAGGTTCAAATCTAATCAATGATTTGACACCCGAAAATCGCGATGACAACTGGGAAGTGGAAAGGTTAAAGTTATTTTTTTGTAGGCTTCTGACACATCTATCTGCATTGGGAAACAACGCTTTTTAAGGGCAATGATGGTTTTTTTTTTCCTTTTAAATTTTTTTTTTGCGCCCCTCAAGTCATTAATACGCATGTTTGGCTGTTACTTCTGAAATGTGAAGAGTTGTTTTTCAAATCACTATAAATACCAAACACACACTACTCACTCACTTTTCTACACTTTCAAGTCTTAAGCAGTTTCGATTGAAAATCGTCTTTCTCTCTTCTCTCACCTTAGAAACCCTAAACCCCCCAAACTTCATCTTCTCTAATGGCGTCGTCTACAAGCGGTTCAAGCTCGAAATCAAACTACTCTATCAAACCGGTAACTGTACCAATTCCAATCGATTCGTTGGTTGTTCAAATCGAATCGCCGGTGGATTTCTCCTCTCTGAAAAGAAACAAAGTAGATATGGATGCTTTAATTTCTGATCAGAAGATGGCTGGGTACTTTCAGATGCTCAACGGTCCAACTTACGTGAATCTGGTGAAAGAATTCTGGATTAGAGCTGAAGTTTTTGATGTTGATTCAGCAAAGGCACAAGAAAGGGAAGCTGTGTCAAGAAACCCTTCTCTGAAAGGTAAAACAAGAAAGGAAATGGGTCTTGAACCTTTTCACGGCCTTGAAATCAAATCTGCTGTGATGGACATCCCTGTATCTATCATAGAAGGGGTGATTGCTTAGGCATGCAGGATGCCTCTGGAAGGAAGGTTCCAATGGAACGTCAGCAGTAAAGATGCCATGTTGGACAGCTTTACAAAACTGCTGCTGAAGGGAAATCCTGCAACCAGGCTGGTTGAAATGGATATTGAGCACAGGGTGCTTCTAAAGATCATGAATGAATGCTTCTTCCAGAAGGGAGGAAGTGCTGACCAACCAAATACGGATCATAAACTGGCGCTGTATTTCTTGGCTGGATGTCAGCAAATAAATCTTCCAAGATATATCATGCATCATTTATGCTGGGCTATCAAGGAAGCTTATAAAGGAAAAAGAAGACAAGTCCCTTGTGGAAGACTTCTCTCTGAAATCTTCTACCAAGGAGGTGTACTGAAGACTCTGGAAACATTTAATCTTGTGTCAGACAGAGTGTTGGGTATCACCACTGGAAGGATGATCAATGACACATCCCTCTACAACATGAAGGCCATCAAGTCAATCCTCACTGATTCAAAGGATTTGAAGGAGTCTGAAGCCCCATACCAATTCATCAGAAATTTTCCTTCTATTCTCAAAGAAAACCATCCTGAAGCATTGTCTGCTTATCTAGCAGCGTTTGCTAAGGAGTCTGGAGAGGCCCAGAGGAAATCTGAAGTTGCAGTGGCCAGGAAGCAGAAGGCTGCTAATTCTGAAGGAACTACCTTTGGAACTGTGACTGCTCCAAAGAGGAAAAGAGGAAAGGCTGACTCAAGTATTGAGGAAAGATATCAACGAGCCCAGGAAGAAAAAGAAGCTGGTTTTGTTGAAACTGTCAGACCACTCAAGAGGCTAGCAACAGGGGAGATTGTGATGCCTATGTTTGAACCAACTCCTGAACAGACGAAGAAGAATGAGGAATACTATCAGAATCTCAAGAATGAGAAGAAGAGGCTAAAAGCTCAGTGCCGAATTGATAGAGACAAGGCTCTGGCAGCTATAGGCATTGACCATGATGAAGATTGTTATCGCGATTTTCGAGTGTCAAATCATTGATTAGATTTGAACCTTTCAATCATTGACATCTCTATTTTTTTTTGGGGAAAGGTAAAATCGAGAGAAAACCTTAGAAATTCCGAGCTCGGGGCTGATTTCACTACGGGAAGGTGTTAGGCACCCGTAATGACTATAGTATCCTATAGGAACCGTTTTACTAGTCTTATGTATACGCTTTGCTTTTATTGCTATTTGTAAAGAAGATTGATTTTAAGAATGAGAGAAAGAAAATTTTGAGTTTTGTTTTTATTGGACTTGGAGAGATTTTGAGTCTCTTGCCTACATACCCTTTTAAGGGATCAAAATTCCATGTAGTTCTCTTGCAAAATGTTTTTTGTGGGTTGGTTCAATTTTAATTTTGAAAATGGTTTTGAAGAAAAAGATGAGAGGCCGTAAAGGCGTGAGATTTTGGAAACAAGTGAGGTTGGTCCAATTTATTTACAAAAACGGTTAAAGTTGAGAATTAGTGTTCATTTTGATTTTTGATTAAGAAAATAAAGGAAAATTATGGAGTTTTGACTCCAACATTATTGTGAAAATATTTGAGTGAAGAGTTAGTTTTTTGAGAAAGAAATCATGAGTTTTTTCCTAAGTGTCACGCTTCCTAAACATACATCTAGCGGTGAACATACAACGTGTGTGCGTGTCGGTGCATGTGTCGGTGTACATCATTATAGTCCATAGTCCTTTACATCGGGTCCTATTTTACATTCTATAGTCTTGCATGAAATTAAAGAAAAGTAAACTACCTAAACATTGCATGAGAATTAGTTGAACGTTCCATGAAAGGGTCAAAGGAAGAAATGGGAATGAGATGAGATGCTTAGTATGCATGAAACATAGAGTAAAATGGTTAATGAAACAAGATGCAATAATAATGGAATACTAATCCTAAACAAAATGGTAAACAATCACAAAAATTGGCATAAAATCACAATAAACAAAATTGCAAAATATCACTAAATTGGTATCAAAACTCTAACTAAACAAGGTTGGAATACATCACAAAATTAGCATAAAAAATTAAGCTAAACAAAGTTGCAAAATATCACAAAGTGGCAGCCCATACTCAAACTAAACATACTTGCCAAATATCACAAAATTGTCATCAAGAATCAAATCAACCACAATTGCAAAATATCACAAAATTGTCATCAAGAGTTAAATTTAACAAAGTTATAAAACGTTACCAAATTGCAACCGAAACCCAAACTAAACATAATTGCGAAGTATCACACAATTGCAATCAAGAATCAAAACTAAGTATTATTGCCAAATATCACACCATTGGAACCAAGAACCAAACTTATCAAAGAAATGAAAATATCACAAAATTCAAGTTTTAACAAAATTAAGAATATTACACAAACACAAAGGAAAATCAAACTCGCCAAGATTAAACGCATTATCATGAAATCAGAGGGGATCACATCATGAAATCAAATGCCAATCATTAAGATCAAGTGACCTTTATTTGGGCCAAAATCATGCTAGACATTTCGCACCAAAAACACAAAATAACACTTATCGAATGAGGAATTAACACGTACCATCTTCTATCAATTTGAACATGTAAATGCATCACAAAAACAACCAAACACATATCAAGAACACATAGTAAAATTCTTAAAATTTGCAAGAAAAGCAAGGCACGCAGAGGGATTCAGATAGCAAAACTGTAGGTGTACATAGCAAGGAAATAAAGAAAAATGAAAAAAAAACTCAAGCCCTAGGCTACAGGCCCAAACCCGTGCCACAAGTGGATCCGGATCATTCTTGACGCCTCAGAGGCGTTAGATTGATCCGGATGCTCCATGGATGAGATCCAACGGTTCACACGCAAGGGAGGTGGACCGGGTTAGAACCGACCCGTTTCACCAGCTACATAAAAGGCACAGGATCCGGATTTCCTCATTTTTTAACATGCTTCTCTTTCTTCTTCTTCTCCTCTCGCCGTTCTCTATCAACCCTAACCCTAGTTCTTCCAACCCTACCCAGAAATGACCTAAACATACACCAAATCGTTCGCAACACTAACCTAAACATGGATTCGTCGCAAGAAAGCAAGTTTAACCGTTGGAATGGTGTGGATCTTCGAGTTTCATCTCTGTATGTTTGAACCGTTCGTTTTCTCATGTTTTTTTTGCTGAAATCTTTGTGAAATGGTGAGAACTTGCTTCGATTCACATTCGTTTGTGAATCTCGCAACGTTTCTTTGATTTCTCTTTGGAAGAAAATTCGGTTAGGGTTAGGGTTTGGATCGAACGGTTCAAACTTGCTTTGGATTCACATCATTCCGGCTTTTATAGTGATATACGAAGAGATTAGGTGAAGTTAGGGTGTTACCTGAGCTTCTATTCGGAGATTCGAACCGTTTGTTTGATTCTTGGCCTTGGATTTCCTCTGGTAAGCCGGTCTCACTCCTTTCTTTCTTCTCTTGATCCGGATCCTGTGAAATCTTTCACTTCTTCTTCTCCTTCTTCTTCTCCGATCTGATGCCTGTGATTGCGCTTGCAGCGCGCTACCTCCGGTGGTGTGCTCGCGTTGAATTGCAAGCACCACAATTCAGTGATGAGGATTCATAAGAATCTCTGAGAATTGCTCAAATTTGTGTTGTATCTGTGTAAATTTCGTTTCTGTGTGATTCTGTGAGTTGAATTCAATGGTGAATTTGAGGTTTTTGGTACGAAATTGATCTGGATTAGGGTTGAATGTGAGTTAGGGTTCATGAAAGTTCTTGAGTTTTTTGTGAATTTTGTGATTTTGATCTGTAACTGCCAAGAGAGAGAAAAATGATTCTGTTTGTGTTGATGTGGCTCTGATTTTATGATTCTGGCGCTGATTCTGACACTGTACCCTATTTATAAGCTGCCATGTGTGTACCTGATCCAATGAGCTTGTGACATGTGGACTTGGACAGCTTGCGTGGCACTTGTGGACTGAACTGAAAAAAGGACTAAAATGCAATTTTGGAAAATTTGGGACTGTTTTAAAAATAATAAAACTGAAACTGGACTGTTTTGGAAATTGGAATTGGACACTTCTGCAATAAAATGTAAAACCTGGACTAAATTGCAATTTTTGAAAGTATTGGGACTAAAATGCAATAATAATAAAATTGGTTAAAAAAAATGTAATCTGAATGCAACGTAAAGTGAAACGGTTAAAATTGGCAAAATGGGCTAAAATGAACAAACTACCAAAAATGAGGTATTTTAAAATACCTCTCTGCCCAAAAATCAAATAATGTGAAAAGACTAAAATGCCCCTGGGGCCAAAAACGACTCAAACCGACTCAGACTGACTCAGATGCAAAACTAAGATGATTTTTGTACAAAATTTGATTAATGATTCATGCAAACAAATTGAAAAGACTCAGGGACAAATTGTAGGGACTAAAATGGGTTCCTTCGTAGGAAATGACCAAAATACCCTTTTGTATGATTTTATGCAAAAATTAAAAGACAGAAACAGTAACGTATGCAGCTGAAGCACAGTAGAAAACACGGTGAATTTGAAAGTATTAGAAAATAGGAGAGGAATTTGAATGAGTATTTTTAGGTCCAAAATGAGGGTATAACAAAGATCAACACCTCATTGAGAAGGTTATTGAGGCTCAGTCTTTGGCTAGGAAGCTGGAAGAAAGTGTTGTGAAGGGAGCCCAGAAGGTTTGGAAAGAGACTTCAGGAACTTTAGTAGCTGCTACTTCAGTTGTTGTTCCTCAAGTGGCTGTTTCAAAAGCTGTTGGACCTCCACCAGTAATACGAACAAGTGTTTCTCTCCCAGACAAATCAGTCACTGGGATTACATCAGAAGCTGCTGCTTCAGAGGCTGCTGCCTCAAACGTCCCCAAAACGTCTAAGGTAACTCAGAGTCCAGTTCCCCCACCTTCTACTTCTCCTTCATCTTCTACAGACTCTGACTTAGACAACGCACCTCTAAGTCAGAAATTCAACATACCCAAACCTGTTCCTAAGGCCAAACGAACCCTTAGAACTAAAACAACTACTACAAAATCCAAACTCTCTCCTAAACCCAAACCTTTCAAAGAAGCTTCCGATGATGTTTATAAATCAATAGGGGAGTTATCTGAAAGGAGGATAGGTATCTGCAACAAGCTACCTGCCAACCATCCCTTCCAACCACCTATTATCAAACCATTAAACATGCTCGCTCATGATGCTCCTATTCCATCCTCCTCAACCTCAAACCAAGGTAGTCCACAAGTTGTTGATTTAACAGCTACTGCTGAAGAGCAAGTAGTCACTGAAAATCCAACTACTTCTGAACAAAGTATCTCAGAGCCACCAACAAACAACCAACAACAATCAACCTCTTCACCACAAAACAAACCCACTGAACAGGATGATCTATCCAACCTTGAAAGCCATTATTCAGGAGAACTTCTTGAATACCAACAACAAAATACCACTGTCAACCAAACACCAGAATAGACCATTCCAGAATCTGTTATGGAGACTGTGGCTACAGAGTCTGTCCTAGTGACAGAATCTGAACCCACTGTATCTGTTTCACCTTCTGAACCAACACAAAACCACTCCTCTGATTCTGACCAATCCTCATCCTCCTCACCAATTCAAATGTCTGACCAACCTCCCATAAACATATTGGATTCTGAATACCTGGACGAGCGTCTGGTGGCACTTAATGATGAAATGCAGAATTTAGTGCTTCTAAGGAACACTCCATTTCTACCATTCATTTATCAAGACAGCTGGTGTAATCTCACGAACAGGGCATTGAATTTCATTGATGGTGTTGCTCAGAAGTGTTGTCATATTCAAGCTCGCGCCATGAAACGTCGTTTGCAAGAATCACACTCTTCTCCTCAACTCCAAAGCAAGCCTTTGTATCTGGCTAATGCTCCGTTCTATGCTGAGTCTGAGTATGTAACAAGAGACTCCAAGGTCTTCAAGATGCTGAAGCAAAAGGTGCTGAAGCAGCAAGAAGAAGCTAAGGCTAGGGAAGACTATCTTCTAGGCAATTGGCTCTGGAAGAAACTGTTAGGAAGCAGTCTAAAGACATTAAGCGTCTGATGGCTCTTGTCCAACAACAACAGCCCCAACCCAACCCTTAGTTGCACACCTTGTTTTGTTTTTCTTGTTATATGTTTTAAATGCTTGCTCTAAATTCTCTGTACTCTTCTGATTATCTCTGATATACAAGCTTCTATTTCTTCACTTTTGTTCATTGCGTATTTTTTTCCTTCTGTTTTTTGTTCTTTTTAATTGATGACAAAAGGGGGAGTAATAGAAAGTATTTAACAGAATCTGAGTCCAAGAATGAAATAAAACTTAACAAATTTTATTTGAGAACCCAATTTTATTTCATCTGCATTTTATGAAAGTATTATTAAGCTTAAAAAATGAACTTAATTAACCTGGATAGGACTTAGGGGGAGCTTACAAACCTCACCTTAAAGAATATCAGACTCAGGGGGAGTCTGAGCTTACAAAACTCAGAACCTTTAAGAGTCAACTTGTTAATTAAGTTAACAACAATTGATCTTTTTAAATACTTATGTTTGTCATCATCAAAAAGGGGGAGATTGTTGGAACAAAGGGTGTTTCACAATTATACCACTTAAGTTTTGATGATAACAAGGTATTAAAAATTATCAATTGGATATGCTAAATATTTATTCAAGTGTACAGGACCATTATCAAAGATTTATTTACAAGAGGTTCTGATTGAATGAATTAAAGAGCAAAGGAAATTTAGACTAAAGCTTGAAGAACATCTGAATAAAAGCGCTCCTGGAAAATCAAAGTCAGAATGCGTCTGAAGAAAGAGCTCCTGAAGATGACGTCATCAGAAGCCAGTTTTTCAGAGGCAGACTCATCAGAAGCAAATAGTCTCCAGAGGCTGATTTATCAGAAGCAAAGATTCTTCAGACACTGAAAAGCGTTGACAAAGCATAATGTACGAAAAGTACAACCACTATGCCTACGCCTGTTCCTGCAACCACCAACTCTGCACAGTGTCTTCTATACACGACAAGAATAACAGTAACTAAAGCAGAAACTTTTCCATATTTGCTGGAATGGATTTGAATTTGATTTCATTGTACAAGCCTCAAATCAAGCAAAGGATCAAAGGTGTCAAATCAGCTTCGGTAAAGAAAAAGTGATGAGCTGGAAGTTCCCAACGTCTCTCAAATTCTCTATAAATAGAGATGAAGACGTGAGGAACTAACTGATATATACACACGCGAATTAAGTTCTTCTCTCATACTCCAAGTCGCAAACATTGCTCATCAACAACTTAGATAATTCTTACAAAAGCTTATATTTTAGAATTTCTAAGTATCTAAGAAAAACAGAGTCTGTTCTGTTTCGTTTTGTCTTGTGAATACCTCTGATTGTATATCAAGTATTCAAAACTCTTTTCAATTCTCTGTAATTGTTTTGTAGTCTCTGGCTTGTGTGCTTGAGCATTTGAAGTCTCTTTCTTGTGTGATTGAGCAAAGGAAGTCTCATACTTGTGTGTTTGAGCAACTTGTAATTTGATATTACATTTTAGTGAAACTCTCCTTGGAAGTGCAAGGGGGACAGGACTACTTCCGGATTGTGGAAGGAACCTGTATAAATTGCTTGTGTCTTCTTTCTTTCTTGCATTTGTTCTACATTCCGCTGCTAAGACTCTGAACTCTGATCAGAGTCTGAACTCTATCAGACTCTGTATCCTGAAAACATTGTTATTTTCGTAAGAAAGAAACGTTTTTAAAAACACAATTCAACCCCCACCCCCCCCCCCCCCTTCTTGTGTTTTTCCCACCTTCACATCTTTCCAAATCTTCAAAGAAGCAATCTTCATCCACGATGAAACTTCTCGTATATTCATAGTCATTCCTTATCCTACATCATAAAACATCCACAATAAACATTACTATTTTAAAATGATCAATTTAAACTAAAAACAACTTAAAACTATAAAATCCTAAATATGCACTGATTAGATGTCTTAGGTAATCCAATCACTTAATTTCTTGTTCATTATGGGAGCTACGTGTAACCACTAGAGTACTCACTCCATCTCATATTCTCGATAGTGTTGGAACAAAATGTGTTTGACAATACCACTTTGAGTTTTGATGATAACAAGGTATTAAAAAATGTGAATTGGATATGCTAATTTGTTCAAGTGTGCAGGACCATAGATAAAAATTTGAATGTCTCTAAATTAAGCTTATGTTCTGGAAGAACAAATGAAAGCAATGAAATCTACAAAAAGGAAGCTTGTGTTGCAAGAAAGCGTATGAAAAAAAGAGGTTCTGAAGATCATCAGAAGCACTCTCATCAGAAACATTCTCCTCATAAGCCGTCTACCAGAAGCTGAAGATCATCAAAAGCTCAAGACTAAAGCTGAAGTTTGTTAAAAGATGTCATTCTTATTGGATATCATTGCAGAAGGAATAGAAGCATGAAGCAACGACTATTTCAGAGGAATTAGAAGGCATTGGATGCTTATCCACTGAAGAACGCAGAAAAAGGACAATAATACAATTGTACAACCATTATCTCCACTACTCTGTTCTTTGTGTCTGCAATAGGACAAGACAACAACTGTGACTATGCTGGTATTTCTCTACACAAGGAAAGGATTTGAAATTGTTCGCTCTTAGGACAATATCTAAATCAAGCAATAGATCATTGGTGATTATCAAGCTTTAACAACGACTCTTTTTGATGTGCTGGCAAGCTGCAACGTCTCTTTCACACCTCTATATAAAGGAGTGAATACAAGAAGTTTCAACAAGACTCTACAATATTTTACAAGTACTGAAACTTTGCAGAAATTGCTTTACACTTCAAAGTTCACTTAGAATTTCTTAACAACTTTCATATCTTAGAAATTCTAGAGTCTTAAGAGTCTGTATCTGATTTATATTGTGAACACCACTGATTGCATATCAAGTGTTCAACCTCAAACAATTTTCTTTGTAATTCTGTTTGAATAGAAGTCTATTGCAGTTGTGCTTGAGCATAGGAAGTCTCTTACAATTGTGCTTAAGCAATATGAAATCTCTTGCAGTTGTGCTTGAGTTAGTTTGAAGTCTCTTGTTATTTATGCAGTGAGCATTTGTAATCAGATATTGATTTTAGTGAACTCTCATTGGTAATGCAAGGGGGACATGACTACTTCCGGTTTGTGGAAGGAACTTGTATAATTGCTTGTGTCTTTCCTCTCTCTCTCTCTCTCTCTCTCTCTCTCTCTCTCTCTCTCTCTCTCTCTCTCTCTCTCTCTCACTTATCCGCTGTAATTAGATTGTGAACACTACTTCAAAAGCTGAACTCTATCAGGTTCTGAGTTGTGACTTCAGTTTTAGGAAAAGAAAAAGAAATCACAATTCAATCCCCCCTCCCCCCCCCTCTTGTGTTTTTGTCACCTTCAGATAGATGAGTATGAGTGCTACTTCTTAGTGAGTTAGATTTATGATTACTTAGGTGAGTTATGCAAAGAGGTCACCTGTTTTTATTTTGGAGTGTAATCATGTTTTAACTCTTAACTTATCTATTAATATAGCTATTACATTTTCAATCATCTCTTATTTACTTTATGTGTTTTTGATTAACCTCATCATAAGCTAAACCCCTTTAGTGGTTTAGAGATGATGAGGATATAATTATATTTGCATAAGATTTGAGAGTTACAACTTCAAGCTTCTTTTAAAAAAAAAATATTTTCACACTAATATTTAAAAGTAAAACTTAATTACTTTTACATTTATTGTCAAATTTCATGAGATTAAAAGAAAATGAGAATGAAATGGTTTGTTTAATATGACGCACTTCCATAAGACTGAAAGAAGATGGGGACCTGAAAGACTACTTGGTATGAACATAGATCTTTGAGCACAAAGAGCAAAGATTTATCGAGATTTTTTATCGTAGGTAAAAGGCTCAGCCTCTCCATGAGAAGAGCTACTAAGACGAAACCTAGAAAAGTTGCATGTTAAAGATTATGAGTGAACTCGTAAAGGTGCGTTGTCCCATGTTTAACATGTGGTTGAGTTGAAAGACCCCCAAGACCACCAGGTTGCCAAAAAGTTGTATATATATATATATATATATATATATATCATTGCAAAGTCATGTCATAACTGAATCATTGATCTAAAAAAACTATACTTTTATTCTTGACTCCTTCTAAGTGATTTAACAACTTTCGTAAACTGTTATTCGTTTTAACACTTTATTTTTATTGTTGTGACACAAATGATTTATTTTATTTTTACAAAAACAAATTTACCACAGGAAAGCTACAAAAAGCTACAACGCCCGGTTCATATATGTTCAATCTTTTTATACTATTACTTGAGACAACGTATACTTTCATTAAGCAATACTCTTGAAAATACAAGGTGTTTTCAGAGATACAAGGTTTTCACTAGGTCAAACACTCTATAGTACTCTTTCAACAAGGCTCCACCCATTGAGGAGTCTAACGTTAAACCATTTTGAAGGCATCAAGTCATTATAAAAGGTTTCCATTTGAACACAAACATGTATCAATTGAAGAGGACACTCTATATATAAGTAGCTCCTTAAACCTTTTACATGCATCAAAAATATTTTCTTCATTAGTTTGCCTGAAGAAGTTTATTTCACTCTTCTTCCTTGCATTCAGAATTGGATGAAAGTATTTCACCAAGAACTTTTTTGCAAACTCTTGCCAAATGTTAACCGGCTCCAAAGAGTTGAGCCAAATCTACTTATACAGACAAATATATCGGTTGATTTAAAATTTGTGGACAACATACATGAGATTTTTTTTTAGTCAAATAGCCTAGTGGTTAGAGCTCATACAATTAAATGTGAAGAAATGGGGTGTCTGAAGTTCGAACCCCAACCTCTGCATAAAATATACATTGTTTTTACCAACTAAGTTAAGTTCACGGGAGACACATAAATGAGATCTTTAATCCTATTCAAATAAATACAAAATACTTAGTCACCGAGTAACTAAAATTTTACAATAATTTTTGTATGATCATAAGTTGACAAGTTGATTGCCGCCTATGCACGTGAGGAGGATCTATCAAACTCAAGAGGAAAGTCAAGGTTGGTATATATAAATCATGTCATCTCCTACTCCTCGAGTCATTTTTGGTTGGTGATTACTAAGCATAAGGAAAGGTAGTGGCCTAGTGGGGAACTAAATAAGCAATCTCTTGCCGTTTGTGGAAAAATTTGTTAGGGCAAAGGGCACAATCAAGCCAATTATTTCCTTATCTTATAACCAACTATTTTTTAATAGAAAAATGTTTAAATTACTTAGACTTCGGAACTTTACCATCAAAGATCTACACACAAATAATGAGATTGAACTCACGAGTCCTTATATTGTAGTACTGTATTAATTACTCTTTACCAACTTATCCTTTATTATGTTCATCTTTTTTGTAGAACTTATAATTTTTTCTTTTTGAAGGATTATAGAATAAATAATAAATATATAAAATAATATCAATGTCGATAATTTAATATCACATCCAATTTCTTTAATTCTCACATTTTTACTCGGTCAAGAGAAGGACATGCATTAGGGAGAAACATACACATATCAACTAGTTTTGCACTTATGTAAAACCCTCATTATGCGCCGCATGTCTCATATAATAAATATTATTAAAAAAGATGAAAAAATTATATACAAGAGAAAGACTTGACCTAACCCTCATACACGAAACGAAACAAAAGAAAAATAAAAGAAGACGAACCATAGCAGTCCCTAAAAAAATCATCTCTAATAAAAGAAGGCAAAGCAGTCCTTCTCATAGCCCTGTGGATTGTATTACCACGACTAGCTACCATATTTCATTATTGAGGAGTGGAGGATGGTGCACCCTTAAAACGGGTAGGGTTTTGTATGCATTTCTTTGGAGCTGGTGTTTTTGTTTCTTATATATAAGGATGAAGAGAGCAATCACTCTTCAACACATATTTTTTAATACGTGAAATTTAACAAATTTATATGAGACTTGTAAAATTATGTAGAGTCAATTTATTTTTTACAAAAGTATAATCAATTTAGGTTCAACAAAGAAAAATTACTGTTCTAAATTATGTGTTAAGAAGTATTAACTTTTTGTCAAAAAAAAGGTATGTTGTTAACTTTTTTTTTTAAAAAGTTTAATGGTTATCACACCCATAATTATAAAGAAAAAAACTTATTGTGCATTCGAACCAACACAAGAATTTTATCTTTACATATACAGAGTCATTTCATTGCAATCTTTACTATCCAAGTATGTTATCAAATGCGTGTTTGGTTCTTTTATCAATAATTTTAGTCAATTAGCTCTGCGGAAGAATTTATTTATGGTCTTATATTATCAGCAATTGCAATTTATTCTGACAAAATGGATCTTTACCAAACTATTGCACTAGTTGCATTTTATTATGAGAAATACATTTTTTGAACGACATTCTAACAAATAATTATAGGAGAAGGCTAATGAGTGTCATTGAAACAATAGTTAAAGTGTTAAAATAAGTAAATTTACATCAAAAAGTGATTTATTTAAGAATAATCAATGTTCTTAGGACATTCGTTAACAAAACTCATAATTAAAAGCGTTCTTGCAGCAAAATCTTCAACAAACTATTGCACTAGTGCCTCACAGAATCCGTACATGGCTTGTTCAAAGCCCATAATTAATTATAAGCGACTGCAATTAATTGGCCTATGCTAAACATATGATACGGTGATAGCTTAGTGGTTTACACGACCTTTATTTTAATACCAAACATATTAGTATGTAAGATGTAAAGAGAAATACAACTTGATGTTGGTTTATGATGTTCAATACTTAACTAATCGTTATGCATTAACCACAGTGTGAAAATGCTTCACATGTCTTAAAACATTTTTTTAGGCTAGATTGGATCTTAGTTTGTAAACCTTAAAGTCAATAAACAAGGTCAAAGTCAAACTTAGTTGTCCTTATATGAGGCCACATAACATAAATAGTGGTACATATATACTTAGGATAAAACTTACCTACAATATCATAAGTGATATAGGTGCTATTTTTTCTCACTAAAAGTATCATGAAAGTTGAGAACTTGAGATTCCAAAAATAGTTAAGCAGAAAATATTATGGGCATGGATAATTGGGTGGAAAACAACATTTACTACCCATATGCATTTTAGGTAAGTTTGTCCACACATATTTCCAACTTTCACTTTGAAAGTTTATCCAAAATTTCAAATTATGCATTCACAAAAAAGAATTATTGAACTACTTGAGTGTAAACTTCTTTATCTATGAAGCCACTAATTATTTTTATCATCAAGTCACTAGTTACTAGTAATAAGAGTGTTAGAAATGATTAGGATGAAAATGGGTAACTTTTTTAATATCCAAATTTCAAATAAAAGGTACCTCGTCACTTTCATATTTTTCGTAGAACGTTCACATCGTGACCATTTTGCATCAAATTCCGTTAAAAAAATGTTTATGCAGCCATTTTGAGGTTGAAGTGACAAGTTTAAATTAATAAATTACATTTTCTTAATATTAAACAAATGAAAATCTCAAATAAAAAATCTTAGTGTTCTTTATCATGATCATCTTCGTATTGGTCAACATACCTTTCAACGTCTTGATTAACTTTCAACATCTTCGTCAAATTAAAAAAAAAAAAAAAATACCAAAACATTTCATATTGAATGTTTAATTGGCATTTATACTCTTCATCCATATTATCTTCTTAAAAAAAATCCAAAAATTTCAAGTTAAAATACCCTAAGATGTATTTGGCTTAAAAGACAATAATACCATTGCAATCTTGGTATAATCCCAAATTGATAAGATATATCGACTGTTTCCTACCGAATGATGGAACACCATCTAAATTGAGAATTTCACTACAATTACTTATATTATATATCTTTAATTTATGTTTGGAATAGAAATGAAATCCAATTTCTCCCCCCAAATACCAAACTTTTGAACTAATCATCCTATCCAAAACCTCTAACATCTATTCAATTTTTGCCAAACAAATTTAGTCTTGAAAAACAAGAATTCACATTTAACAAAGTAGCTATGCATCACAGCTAGATTACATCAGTTTTGTAGTCCATAGTCCACACTAACAAAAAAAACTAGAACATAATAAAGAATTATGGCTTGAGGAAATAAACTAACAACTGTTTCTAATTCACACTTTCATCATCATCTAACCACAAATTGAGATGTCACCATGTGAGGACTAATCCAGCTGCCCAGTTTCCCAACTTTGCTTAGATGCAACTCTTTCGTGTTGTGGAGAATATTCCTGCAAGGTTTAAATCAAATCTATTTAGTTTTAGCGAATAATTAATTCTTTTGTTATTTACAATATTCTTTATATATAATTAAGTCAATCGGAGGTGCGATTGACAGAATTACGATGAATTATCACAATTTTGGCATAAACTATACATAGGGTTTCAACAAAATCGCATTATAAACTTGATAAAATCAACTAATGAAGGACGAACCATTAACGAAAATATTTGAACGACTAAACTTGATAAAAACTTATTTTCCATATACTAAACATTTTTAAGCCATCTTTAAGAGATATCAAATGATTATTAGCTTGTTTGGTTTGGCGTTGGTCTACTCTTTCGCGTGATCAAATGTCGTTTTAATATGAATATTTAGAAGCTACAAATTGTAGCATTAAAGTGGACGCACGTTTGTAAGATTTCAACGTGAAAACAAACACATAATATATGACAAGCTTGAAGAAAGAAAAGATGTCAAGTACCTCCATCTTTTGGACAAGCTCTTTTGTTGATGGTGCAGATACAATTATATGACGAGCTTTAGGGCTAATAAAGCCTTCCTCCACAGCTTTGTCAATGAAAGATAACAAAGAATTGTAGTAGCCATCTACATTCAACAATCCCACCTTTTCCAAAAACCAAAATTCAACTTATAGATTATGGAATATAATACATGTTTAACTTTTTAATAAAAATGGCAAGATTGAGGGAGGAATCTTTACTGGTTTATCATGGATGCCAAGTTGAGCCCAAGTTATGACCTCAAGAAGTTCCTCAAGTGTCCCATAGCCACCTTCATGCAACATCATTAGTTAAAATTGCAACATCCTTACAGCTTCAGAATATATGTTTGTTTAAAGCACACAACATTATAAAATATGTTGAAGAAAATTCAAGTTTTTTATGTTTTTTAAATAAACTTTAAGACATGTATCTTTTTTTTTCCATACGTAACTTGAAATAATTTTATCCAACCCGTTGATTTGTATTTTTAAGTTTCTAGTTGTATATTGATGGTATGTTATGTTATATAGATATAGTAAGATACAAGTAACTATATAATTATTTCTTTCATCACAACTATATAATTATTTTCCTCTCGAAAAAAATTATATAAATGTCCACTTCGTCGGTTTCTTTTTCGGCCGACATCAATTTTTGATTAACATCTCCAAAAAAACAAAAATATCAATTTTTAAATGATGCTTAGAGGGCCTTGCGTTACTTTTTAGGGCCCACGACTAATCTTCCATCTTAAATTAGTGTCCGACTCTATTAATATTTTAAAATAGTCTTTATTTTTGTTAAAAGTTCTGATTCTATTAATATTTTAAAATAGTTTTTATTTTTGTTAAAAGTTTTTCAATTAAGTCCTTCGTCATGTAAAAAAAGATATAGATGATCAAATTGATGGTTTACTCTTTTTTTTTCACCTTTTGAGTTTCTCGAACGCGATTCTAAAATCCAAAATGTTTTAACGTATTTTTGGAAGTTTTTATTAAATGTTTATGTCGTTCGAATTATATAATCTAAAATATATATGACGTGCGAGAAATATGGTGAAAAAAGAAAGAGTCTTTATTTAATTTTAAATCAAAAAAATTTCAGCGGCGCTTTGCTATCCATTATGATGAAGATGTTTTTATGAATTTCTATTTTTTTAATAAAAAATACTTTAACAAATAAAGTTATTAATAAAATTATTATTTTAACGTTTTAAAGGACTAACATGTGCATATTTTGATAGATAAAGAAAAACATAAAAGACCAATATATCATAAATAATAAATAAGATAAAGTACTCTAGTATAATGTCAAGATAAAATAATAACAAACACACTAAAAATGCATGTACTATAGTTAAAAGAAAGAATATTGGTGGAATGGAACCAACCTGGTAAGGCAATAAAAGCATCAGAATGCTTAGCCATCTCAGCTTTTCTTTGATGCATGCCTGCTACTGCCTTCACTTCTCCCACTGTCTCTCCAGTGATCTGCACAAACCCACTCACCACCAAAAGAATAATCCAAATTATTACACAAATTACAACCACCTTTTTGTGAGTGATTCGTGATACAATGCATGGATGCGAAAATAGTAATGATGGGTGCTCAGAAGTGGGCTCAAGTGGAAATCGTATAACTTGGCATTTTTTCAAAGGAGAAGAACAACAAAAATATGTACCAACCCATGTTTTAAATACTTGATGTGAGGTCCTACAAGTGAGGAAGTTCCTTCCTAGTCATGATTCAATTTGTTTAATTACAATTGAACAAGATGTCTAATAAATAAATATCTAAAAATAGAAAATTAAAACAATGAGTTTGAACTCCGGTTCAATCCGGTTCTAAGGCCTAAGAATCGATTGTGGTTGAACCAATTATAAATTGTCTTCTATTCTTGATTCGATCGATTAAACCGATCAATTCTAGTCTCCTTCTAAAAACATTGGCACCAAAGAAAAAGAAATTCACAAAATGAAAATGAATTGCATGCAATCAACATTTGGTGCATTTGTAATCTCGGTCGTACGTTGTAAATTAAAGTGTATGACTTAAAACACAAATCGTCTAATCTTCATCTCATAATCGACGTTTACCGATAACAGTAACTACATTATTTTGTAGCGATAATCATTTAGATTCAAAAATGTTACTTTCTCAATGATAAGAAAATGGAAATTAATTCAAAACAAAGTTCGATTGATTTTTCATATTAGTCGATCTTTTGTTGAATATCGAATTAAAAAAAAAAAACTTCAAACAAAGCTTGACAAAAGAATCTAAAAAAGGTTATGTAGAGCTTTGAGAGTGAGGGACAAAAATGGTCAGAAGGACATGCCCCAGGTTGCCAGGTGTAATGATAGGTAAGTTTGTTAAAGAGATCCAAAATGTGATATCAAAAATATCAAAACCAAAAAGCAAACAGAACAACACAAGTTACTCCCACTTGGAACCTACATGAATCACACACAAATAAAAAAAGAGAGTGGAAAATCAATATATTTGGATAACAAAAGCAAGGTGGAAATTAATCAAAAAGATGATACATAGAATTGGAACAAGAAAAGCAAAATAAGCACATATTGTGGTAGAAAGAGAAAGTTATATTTGATAATTTTCTTTCCTATGGTAACTTGTTTGGTCATTTCCTTCAAATCCAAACATCCTAAAATTACCTCTCTTGGCATCAATGTCCTTGGAATAACCCTGCAACAATACAATGACAATAAAATAGCACAAATTAGCAACATATCCAACATATATAACACCATCATCACCAAGAAGAAGATGCTCATTTCTCACCCAATCACATGTCGACCTCCATCATAAACAGCTTGAGAAACCAACCCCATCAAACCAATGCTGCCTCCTCCATAAACCAAATCAATATTTCTTGACACCTTTTTAAGACATCAAACAATACCCAAAAAAGGATCAAATTAACACTATTACTCAATGTCTCATTTTACAAGCAACTTTTTAGGGAAAAAAAATATCTCTAAATACAAACACATTTTTAAATTACTACATTCATTTCGTAAACATTAAATTGGTTTGAATAAATTTTACTTGGGTCCCTTAAGTAAAATCTCATGTTTGAGGTCTTCAAAAAAAAAAAATCTCACGTTTGAGTCTTGTGAATGAAAAAAAATGTATTTAAGAGGAAAGATACTATTGAAAGTGGTCAGCAAAATTCTCTAGCAGATATTAGTCATTAATAAAACCGATAAATACTTTACACCAATAACATAGTTTTAAAACAAATACTAAAAAAAAATAAAAAATCTTCAAATAAACCTCTAAATTAATACAAATATATATATATACACACACAGAAGATATTGTAAATACATCTATATATAAATAAAATAGAAACAATAAATTTCACACACATTTTTTGTTTTTGGGTAATAACTATATGTGACTACTCGATTTAATGTTTGTTACAATTGGTTTATTCTAGAGGGTCCATGAAAAAATTTGAGAAACTGAAATGAATTAATCTTTTTGTTTATTTAATTTGACTAAGTATAATAGGTTACAATTAAACCGTGTGACAGATTTTTTTTAATAAGCCCATAAATTTTATTAAAGAAATAGAAGAACCCGACCACCAAAAGTGTCAAGATAAAAAATTTGTTTCACAAGTTCCTTGATGAGATTAAGTAGTTCTATTGATGAGGTATCAAGGAAAAATAAACAAAGGTTTACTTAAACCAAAACAAATCAAAAACAAAAAGTTTTAAAAAATATATAAAACAAGATAAACAATAAAAACACCAAAGCAAAACATGAAATGTTAAATTTCCAAGAAGAATGGAGGGTGGACATTAGGAAACAATGTTTCAAATAATAAGAGTCTTACATTAGATAAAATACACTTTAAACATGCATGCGATTATAATTGAGAGACATCTCTTCTATTACAAGCGGATTTTGTAGGGTTTATCCGCTCTAAATTCTAAGATACAAACAAACATTTGTGTATGAGTTAGAGAGATATGAGAAGAGAGAGACATTACCAACTCATTTCCAAGCTCAATAGCAGCATCTTTATAGCTACTCTTGTTACCAGGACTACTACCACAAAAAACACAAATCCTCTTAAACTTTGATTCTTTCATCTCACTTTCCTCCTCCATCTCTTTATTTCTTCCCTCACACTCTACCATCTCAATTCCAACCCTTCACAATTTGTTTGCACAACACCTATATATATAGAGAGGTAACATTCTAATGTGGAACCATGATTACATCATGAGCAATAACGATGATGACTCCTTACAAATTGTACACGAGGGAAGAATTGATACACATAACATAACACAGACGTGTGTGTTTGTTTTCTACTTTAATATGGTCCCCTGATTGTACCAGAAAAGATAAGAGAAAGAAAATAATATGTAAAAAAGGAAACCCGTGGTCCTATGTAAAGATGATTGTGTGGTTTGGTCTCACCAAATTGAGTATTAGAATAGGAACCTTAATATGATTAGATGTTGATGATGAACACTCTGTCATCATGTTCTATAATACGGTTTCATAGGATTAGTAGTGTTCACTTTTTTTTTTTTTTTTGACTAAGACTTTTGTGTTGAATTTTTTAGTTGAGTTATTGTATTTTTTTTATAATACTATATTATTCATAGTTTTATAACATATTTTAGTGGTTATTGAGAAATCTTGATTGGACTCTTAACATCATTTTGAAATTTGGGTATAGATTGAGGAGATCTTATATTTAATAATTTAAACAATCTTAATTTTCTAATATTCGTTTCACACTTTATTTTGTTATATCTCTATTTTTCTATCACATCTATCAAGTTGATCTCTATATTTCTCTCTCTTTCTCATAGTGAAAATGGGGTGTTGAATGTCCATTGATATTTTTCAAGTTTTAATTCGGTCACAATAGTTAGTTTACATGTTCATATGTGAAGATTAATTATCTCTTGTGTAATTTTCTAACGTGGACGCTTTACACCTTAAAAAGTGTGTTGTAGACATTATTCTTTTTTAGATGAAACATGCTCTTTTATTTTATGTAAACCAATTCAATCAACATATTTAGAATATAATTGGGTCTTTTGACCAAAAAAAAGAAAAGAATATAAACGGGTTTTCAATATTAAGTGTTAAATTGTTAACATCTTTATCACTTTTCACAATTGATAATTAGATTTAATTGCACTTTTTGTTCTTTGAGTATTGCGATTTTAGATATAAGGGGGCTAAAATTGCTCAAACCCGAAATGTAAGGTCAAACTTACACAACTCCATTACATGGAGCCAAAAGTTATCGCTAATATATAAAGTTGTAAACTAATTTGGGTAAATTCTTAGGTATCGTGAAGTGTGGTTGCGTACCGATACCCTATAGACAAAATTCATTTAAAATTTGATTTGATTTTTAAATAAATTAATACAAAAATATAACATCACATCAATTAATGGATGATGGTATCTACTCAATCAAACTTAGTAGTACCACTAATTGGAGGCAACATGGAATTTTCGGACGCCCCAATTCATAGTAACCCATAACACGATATCTATTTGATTTGTATTTTGGGTAGTGACCAATACAATGTTCAAATTTAAACCGATATAAAATAACATAATAAACTGATTTATCAAAATTGAAAATGCACTTAAACAAATATTATTGGATGTATTTGGATATCTTTTTGTGAAAATCACTTGAATCGGATTATAGATAGTTTGTTGAAAATATGTCATTCAAAAACAAATACAAATTAAACCACATTAAATTGGATTAGATCATATGTTTTCAAAATGTGTCATCCAAACGTAATTTTATCTTTATATCGATGAACTAGGGTGTCCGGAAACCTCAACTCCTACATATATTATGCATGGTCACTACTAACTGAACCTGTGATTTGTGGGTTATCTTGAATTCATGCAAAACCCTTCTAGTTCTTTTATAAGTGTTAGTTTTGTTAGGCGGTTAGCAAATATTTTAGCACATTTTAACCATTAGGACTCTTTATCTTTAATAAGGATCTTTGTCGTATGATTTATATTGGGTTAATAGTGTTTTACCCTCCTGTAATATAGGTCACTTTCGGTTTTTTCCTCTTTAAAATTTTCTTTTTGGATTTCGTCCTGGTAATTTGAAGTTTTTTTATTTTAGACCTTCATGAATTTTGACTGTACAAAATCGATGATATGGCAAGGGTAAACCGAAATTTGCTCAACTTACAGGGGTAAACCGAAATTTTCACAAATTACAGGGGGTGAAATTTGTCATGAAGGTCCAAAACCAAATAAATTTCAAATTACAAGGACGAAATCCAAAAAAAATATTTTACAAAGAGAAAAACCGAAAATAACTTATATTACAGGGGATAAAGCACCGTTAACCCATTTATATTTTGACTTTAAATTTTAAACTTTTTGTCAAAATCCAAAAGTTAATCAGGTGACTAAAATCGTATGATTACATGAATCTACGAGTATCTCTAAAGTGTCAATTTTAGGGTCTATCTATATAAATTCATGTAGGTATCTTCTCATATCGGTTGACTTTGAATCTCCTATTTTATCACTTTTTTTTTCATTTTGATAACCAACTAAACATGGCCAATCACAAACTTTGCATTTTCTCTCTAAAAGCCCTCAATGATCTAAATGAAACACGCAAAGACATTGTGTGCGTTACCTTTTGCCAATACATGTGTACATCATGTGATACTGTAGATTATAAATGAAATAATTGTACTCCTACATTGCTAGTTTGCTACTACCAGACAAGATTCATATTTAATTTAAGCTTCAACTATAGTCACATGGTGGCCATCACATGCCCTATGAAATGTATATATGTATCATCAACCACCTCCCTTCACTAGACAAACATGATGCATGTCTAGGAAACATTGATTCTTTGTTATCACTAAAATTTAATTTGAACAAAAAATAGGTTACTTGTACGTAGACAAAACCTTGCAGTCTTAGACATATTGTTTTGTTGTCTTTATTATTATTTTTTAAAATTTTGTTGGCATCAATTTATTTATTTATGAATAAGTATATACTTTCCATTTTAATTAATGCTTGTTACAATTCTTTTTTCTTTTTTTTTGACAAAGCTTGTTACAATTCATTGTTTGTTAATACTCTCTTCATCTCTATTTTTTTTTTTTTGACAAGAACTCTTCATCTCTATTTATATACGACTCTTTATACTTTTTATGCTTATTAAAAAGATGATAGTGTTGATTCATATATGTATAATTTGTATATAATTTCAATGCAAATTGATGGTATTAATAAAGAATAGTAAATACCCCTAGAAATCCTTATTTATTAATTTTGTTAAGTCTTAACCTAATTTTTTCTCTCCACTAATCCCTTATTAGGTTTGCAACAACTCTATCCTAAAATTTTGGCTCTAAATTTGCATCATATATTTTTTTAATTTCTCTCTCTAATAACCGTGAATATTTTTCAATGCAAAATTTAATAGATATCTTAATCCTTATCCTTATTATTTATTAATTTTATTAGGTCTGCAACAACTTAACATATTGTTTCTATAGTTTTTTTTGGCAAGTTGTTGTACACTTATTTAATACGTTTACAAACATAATACCCTAATTTTCATGCAAACTCGGCTACCCTAAATAATTTGTTAGGAACCATGAACTGCATTAATTTTTTATGTTTAACTATAAAAGTAATAAATAAAATTGATCCGTGCAACAATATAATTTTGTATTCTTTTTATCTTTTTTCTTTATAATTTTTATTATTATTATTTGATTGTAATATTGTATCTCTAATAATCTAATTTACATTTATTGATCGACACATAATCGTATAGGTTAAAGATTATTTTTATTGGTCTCTATTATACTCGAGAAGACTCGTGCGTCGCACGGGTCAAAAGTCTAGTGTGTAGTTAATCTCATATTCAAGGACACAATTTTTTTTAGGGTTGTATTTTTTTCCTTTTTTTTTTTTAAATAAGGGATATCGTACTTGTCGAAAAGTTGTTATTCACGTTTTACATGAGTCTCGCAACAAATTATATATGATCTGAAAAATATTTGTAGGTGAGGGGCACCCCTTAACTTACAAATTTTGTAATGATGAATCAATTCAAAAATCTAAGGTAGTATCAAAACATATCTAATTATGATCCATTAGCTATCTGCGGATAATTCAAGTTACATTCTAGATGCATGCCTGATTTTAGGCGTGAAAGTGTGTGGATACTTGAGAGCGGGTGCGGTTATGCGCATAAGGAAATCTGTATGCATCCTGCATAAATTCATAAATAGTTTCTGTGAGTTATACCTCTAAATCCATTAGATGTATTTAATGGTTTTCAGCAGGTGAAAAAATTAAGGACCTAGAGTCATTGTCATCATTCAGTTTTGGACCAACACAATTGGAGGAGGAGGAAAGAAATGGTTTATGTGAGTTGTACTCCAAAATCATTAGATGTATTTAATGGTTTCCAATAGTTTTGGAGGAGAAAAGGAATGTCGCTGGAGAAATCCGTGCAACCTCGCTGGATAAATTACGTCGGAGCGGCGAACAAAGATGAAAATCAGGTCGGAGCAAGCGAGCAAGGCTTCAGAGGTGTGTGTGCGATCAGATTGTGAGAGTGTGAAGGAAATCTAATGGTTGTGAAGTGTTTATGCATGGTGCATAAGGAAATGACTTATGCACCATAACTTTGCCCCTTGAGAGCCTCACATTTGGATTTAAAAATTTTAAAATGGGATAAAGAAAGAAAAAATTGACTAGAATCTTACTAAGCTCGGATGCGTAGTACGAGTGCAAGTATGATATGATACGTGTATGCGAATACGTGAAATTTTTAAAAATTTTAAAACTTATATGCATGTAAAATACATATGAAGAAAAAAAATGTTGATTACTCTTCATTACTATATAACATAAAAGTCCTAATTTACAAACAAAAAGTAATAATAATACATGTGATCAAAATAAAGAATGTAAAGTTTTCGTAAAAAGTATTTTTTTTTCTTCTCATTCATATGTTAGGATATCAACAAATGCATCAAATAAAGAACTCAAATAAAAGTTTGTTTAATTGTTGATTGATTGAATATCCTCTCTCTTTGTTATCTTCATCCACACAAAAAAAAAAAAACTTGATTTTTAATTGGTTAATCGAAAAACAAGTATATTAATTCATATCTTGAAATTGAATCATATACATCTTCATTGAATTTTCACAAAATTGTCCCACTTTGTTACCCTTCGTCTTTTCCAAGATACGTATATGTGAAATATCGTATAAGTATCCGATAAAATATTTTTAAGAAAAATTAAAATAATTAATTTCGATACTCCGTAGATACGTATCCATGAAGTATCAATATTCGATATGTATCTGATACATATACATCTTTATATTTGGAGTATTCGAACTTCATAGGTAGAATCATATACTTAATGTTGAGATTTATATCCAAACCTATAACATACAATGATATGGGTCACCTAAGGGCTTATATTAATATTAATGAATCCATAAATATTAATTATGTCTTGAAATAAACTAATTTATATATTGTTTAAATTAATTGTTTTATTCTCGTTTAAAATATTTGTCTTTTTAGTATTAATTGATATGTATTTGATGACTCAAATTTTCAATAACAGTGTGTGAATTTTAAAAAAAATAAAAATAGTTGTGATGTTTTTTGAATTGTCTCTTATAACTAAGTTTGATAGGAGTAATTTGTAGTAAGACTCTCAACATGTAAAACGTGAATATCTTTTCTCGTTGTGAAAAAGTTATGATCATGATTGGCCCCATATTAAGAAGATTTTTAAGGGTCATGACGACATTGGTTGTGTCGTGTGAGCCATGTTTGACTGAAGTATAAGAAATGCACTCTTTTCGTTCCTTAAATACAAGACTCTTTTAGAAGATTATTTATCCTTATATAAAAGACCATCTACATATTTATTGATGTATTTACAACTAATTTTTTTCTAAATATATTCATTTATAAAATAATTATATTATAATTCTTCTTTTTCTTTGATTTATCATTGTACTTGCAGTGAGTACAATCTATAAAATTAGGGTTTACTCTGTTTAGGTCATGCCTTGAAAATAAGGTGAGTATTTATAGTTCTTTTGGATTTATGTTTTCTTGACTTGAGCACTAAGTAACTTAAGCTCTAAGTCAAGAAGTGCACGCTAGATGCTTCAAGATGTTTGGCCAAATATTTAGCTCTAAAATATGGGAAAGACGTTGCTAAAGGGCAAGGGCACGCTCTAGAAAAAGGCCAATAAGTCTTTGTAGAAGGCTAGCAAGCTTTTAATAGAATATTAACTGTCCAATATTTTTTTAAATTTATTTAAAATTGTTAAATACAATAATTACTAATTACTATGTGACGAGGGGGTAATTAACAAATGTCTTTACAAGACAACATTAGTTTTGCCAATTATTATCAAAAGAAAGTGTTTCCATTTCATCCGTGCAATAATAGTGGTGTAAGTTGAGAATAGAGAACACATAACAGTGAATAAGTACTTCACTGACATCAATGTTGGTTTGCTCTATTAAGAGATTGTTGATAGGAACAAGCATGTGCTATCCCCTCCCAGCCATCCTTTGTGGAGAAAATTATGGGTTGTGGTCACCTAGTCCTATAGGATATAGGACCATTTCTATTTTCTAAATCCAATAGCAACTCGATGCCAATAACTCCATGACCAAATTGGCTTCACAAAAATTAGAAACATTTAGTTTATCACGAGCTTGGTTACCCCTTATGTTATGTCCCTCACATTTTGGAACTATCAATCAATTTTTTTTGAATGTTGAACAATTAGCAATGAGTTATGAGGGTTGTGTTTATTCCCATCACTCATCATATATGATGTTTGGCACTATTTATTTATGAGAGATGTTAACAAGTTAAAAATAGAAGTATATTTTTGAAACTTGTGTATTCAATGTTGTAAATGTTTAATTATTTATATTTTTAATATAAAATTTATTCCTTATTTTCTTTTTTAATTTCTTATCTTGTGCCCTTATGGGACAAGTTAACATTAACTTTTATTTATTGGTTAACAATTGTTATCAATGCATACATCATTAATTGAATGTATCTAAAAAATAAATTTTTGTTTATATTAGTGACTGGAGGGTGTACCTCTTATTCTTTGTTGGGACCTTGGGAAATAAAAACAAGTGAGAAAACTAATGCTAACATGTGTTATGTTAAGGAGAAATTAAGTTTTCGGCCAAGTTTATAAGTTATTGAGCTTCCACACTTTCTTTTATAATGTTGTTGGTGAGTTATTTGACTCAAGTGATTAATAAGTTTAATTTTGTACCAAAAAAAAAGTTTAATCTAATGACAAATCATTTGAGAGAATTTAAATTTAATTTTTAAATGAAACACTTGTTAGTTAGAGTTTCTTTAACTTTCGATCAAACTCTAAATTATTATGGTTCTCTTACCTTATCAGTCGGGTCACTAAATTAAATATAGTTTTCATGAAGTAAATTTTGAACTATATTATATATAAAAATAAAAATAAAAGACATGTTAATAAGTGTCTTAAGAACATTTTTATGAAATCTAAAAATTAAAAATTTGTCTTAACAATACATGTTAAATACTTTTTCAAAGTCAAAAAAATCTACATATTATCCTATGTTAAAGTGATTTATTTTGATTGCATATACAATATCCTATCGAAAGGCAACTTTTGTTTTTGACAAAAAAAAAAAACCCTAACACCTGATAGCATTTTTCTATATATATATAAAAAATAAAAATAAAAATCTTCCTTTCAAAAAAAAAATCTTAACCTTAACAAACATCATACTTATCGAATATAGAAAAACATACAAATCAAACCATACTAATGATTCAAAATGACCCTATATTTTCAAATGCATTTGGTTCGAATTGATCTATCAGATCATCAAATTGATGAGGAATGCCATCATTAAGGAATGGTACGTAAGTTGTTGGCAACTATATAACTTTTAATCTTGAGGAATAATGCAATGCTAGTCACGTAATTTTCTTAACTGTTCACGTTCAAGCATTTCAACATCAAAATAAAGATTGTAGCATCAAACATGAATGAATGAGGTAGGAGAAGCAAAGTTGGATACGCAACTCGTGGGATTTTGCAAAACTCACTATCTTATTGGCTCATAAAATTCTTTTTGCTCTATTGTCTCTATGCAATGTGTCCAATTCAAGCATAATATTCCTCTTTGATTCCGGACATTGTTTCTCAATAGAAGACCACCAAGCAAGGAAAGATTCCCTTTCTTCACTCAATAATTTGTACTAATGATAAGACTACTTTTTTTTAGGGAAGATAAGACTACTTGTTAACCTTCTCTTGCTTATAGGGATGGGAATAGGCCAGGTCAGGCCAGGCTTTGATAGGCCTGAGCTTGGCCTATGAATTTTTTTTCAAGCCTAAGCCTGGCCTATGGCCTTTCATAGACCTATTTTTTTGGCCTGATCTGGCCTATTTAAAAGTCTGGCCTGGCCTGCAAGCCTATTTACAGGCCTACTTCATATTAATTTATTAAAAATTCAATTTTGTCTACTTTTAAATAGGCCAAATTGGCCTTAAAGCCTATTTCATCGTAAGGCCTGCCTATTGCTATAAGGCCTTAAAAACCTATTTCAATACAAGGCTTCAAAGCCTATTTAAAAAGTCTATTATTTGAGTTTTTTTCTTGATTTTTATTCTAATATAAATTAAATTTTAAGATAAATAAAAATTAAATTTTTATAATATGCATAAATAGGCCGGCCTATCAGGCTTCGTAGGCTTTTTTTGATAGCCTAAGCCTGGCCTATTTACTTAAATAGGCTTTTTCAAAAGCCTAAGCCTGGCCTCTTTCATAAACAGGCCAGGCCAGGCCAGGCTTAAACAGGCCAGGCCGTAGGCCCCTGTAGGCCGGCCTGGCCTATTCCCAACCCTACTTGCTTAGATATGTGTTATCAGAATAAAAACGATTAAGACATATCAAATTATTAGTAAAAAATGCATATAATTCAATTATGTTTCCGGCTCTATAATATATTTTGATTTCGTCTTTATAAAAAAATAATCACACTTTTTAGTCCTTATAAAATTATTATGTAATCAGTTTAGTTCTTCCTATTAAATTAATTTATATTATTAAACAATTTTGTACAGACATGATTAAAACATTATAAAAAGTTTGTCCATAAAAATGAATTCAAATATTGATTTCTAAGTCATATTTTTTTTTTTTACTTTTATCTCAAACATGTGGCGTTTAAAAATTCCTATTAATTCATTTTATGTTAAAAGTTCTAATTTTTGTAGAGAAAATTTTACAATGTTTGTTGAAATGTGCCACAAAATTGATGTTCAAGTTCTGAAAAAATCGTTGGTGTTTTTGGGAGGCTGTCACCGGAAGAAAAAAAAAACGTGGCATGATGCAGATGCAGCGTGGCACGATGCAGAGGATAAGTTCTAGTAATGTACTATTACCAACTCCAACGTGGCACGATGGGCTGGCAACGTGGCGCAATGCCTCGAGTCTAAACACTATTTAAGGCTTCGTTCTTAATGTTTTTGGTGAGGCTTCAAGAGAAAGAAACTTGGAAAATTAAAGGAGGTAACTTTAGGGTTGAGAGTCTTTGGTGAGGGCTCTCTTGAGAGATTCTCTTGGGTTGGGAAACATTTGTAAACACCTTGGGTGAGTGAAAATTATTGAGTGTCTTGTTCATTAGAGAGATTGAAAAAAGGGTAAAAATTAGAGTTTGTTTTTGTGAGCTTGTTAAAGCTAATTTCTTTGAACCCTTTTATATCTCTTTGTAAAAAACACATTGATAGTGGATCTGAGAGATCAATTCATCCCCAAAAATATGTCAATTTGGGCCAAATTAGGTATACATTTCTTGATGTGTTTATTTCTCTCCTATCTTTATCTTTTGCTTGTGGTTTTATGTTCCTAGATTAGATCTAGGTTTGCTATTGTTGTTGTTTAAAGTTACTTTGATAGTAGTTACTACTTTCCTTTGCTCTACATATCTACGTTTTATCGCCGAAGTCACAACAATGTTCTTGACATTACTCCAAAAGTCCATAATTATAAAAAAAAAAAAAAATATTAAAAAATCTAAAAGTTGACGCAATGTCGACCTACAATATAGACCATTTATATAGACATAAATATTACAGTTGACCAAAAATATCAATTTTTATAGAACAAAAAATAAAATCTGATGTTTTGTAGGATGAAAAACATGTTTAGCCCCAAAAAAAATTTAATAATTGTAGTTTATTTTTATGATTAGATTTATAGTCGTGGTTGTGTGTGTGTGTCTATATATATATATATATATATATATATATATATATATATATATATATATATATATATATATATATATATATATATATATTATTTTGAGAGAACAATCATGTTTACATCTTAAGTCAAAATTTAACTCCATGTGTTACAACTCTATTTTTGATGGAATTAAATATTTCATGTATTTAAAACTGTAATATATGTACAATCATTAGTTAAGTGAACAAAATATTTAATACTTAGGTAGAAAGGTTTGTCTCCTGCAACATTGAACAATTCAGTGAACTCAATGTTGTTCTTGAATATTTGAAAACGTTTTTCCTTCTCCGCAACATCTTTCCATGATTTCCCAAATTATTCAATCCATTACTCATGTTTCTTTGATGAGTAGAAGGGTTCAAGGACCCTACTAGGCCTTACATGAGAGAGCATCCCATGTTGTGAAAATGAGAAACGTAGGTATGATAAAAATGTTTGGGGAAGTCATTTTCTAAATGATTTTTGAGTAGCTTTGTTCAAGTGTGTTAAGTGGGTATTGTGTCACACACTCAAAACAAAATTGGTTTTGCAACAAAACATAGAACTCTCGAGTGCACTCAATTGGGTTCATGAGCTGTAGCTGCGCAATATGGATTTTCGAATTGGATTCCAAACGTGTGGTAGTTAGTCTTTTTACCGTAGAAAAAAGGCCTGGCCATCAGGGGCGCGGGATGGTAATTAGCAGCTATCAATGTAGCAAGTTCATTGCTCATCGACATATTTGTGATAAAAATAGAATGCATATTCATGGTATTATGGATAGCAAATTTGGTGTCTCAGCCTCAGCAACCTTGGCAGCTAGAATAGTTGTGTTCTAAAGAAATTAGATAAATAAGCATACACAAAAACATAAAACGATTGATCGTAAGGTTTGGCCAATTGTACTGTGACTCTAGCAGCTGTTAAACTTCGAGTATGTATGCAATTCTTAGAGTTACAAGAGTACAATGCATTGTTGAAATAGTAGGATTTACTCACAATACGCTCGAGTGAATATGAGTCACACTCAACGTTGACGCCATTTCAACAACTACCTTTCTTTTCTTGTATCGTACGTCTCCATGCAACTTGTATAAAACAAGCAGCCCACGTCCTCCATTGGTGCGAGTGAAACCTTAACTTGTTCCTCAATTGCTTGCTATGCAACCTTCTAAACTGAGATGCAACAAACTTCAAGTCTTCTGCTATAAGTGCAAAGGCTTCTACTTCAGATATGGCTTTAACCGTTCGAGTCGAAGAAGGAATTACCATAGTCGGTCGTGGATCCAACGCCCATGTCAAAAGCTCCTCACCACAGAAATCACCTGGGCCAATACGACATGAGTTGAAGAAACCAGTGCGGCCTCCATTGGTTGTGTAGGAATCAAGATGTCCTCTTATTATGAATAGCATCTCGTTCACAGGATCACCTTCACGAACTAGATAAGTATTCTCGGTGCATAATACAGGCTTTAGTCTTTCGCATATTGCGTCTAGCATCCTCTCATCCATTGCGTCAAACAATGGAACCTGTTGATGATAAATCATTTACATAATCTTAAACAGAACAAAATATGAGACGAAGGGAGTAATTGAGAAAGAAATTTGATGATTAATTGACTCACTCTTCGAACTAATTCAAGACAAAGGTGGCGTTTAATGTCTCTTCGAAGATCCAATGGAAGTCCTCTGAGAAGAGATTCTTCATCTACCCCTCGTGTAGCTATCCATTTATATTGATCGTACTTACGCACGGATTGTCTTAGTTCTTGAGGTAGTTGTCTGTGATGCATCCATTGTTCTGTGTCTGTTCTTTTGACTCTCCACTCTTCTAAGCGGACGGTCGTTGATTGTAGGTATGTCTTCCCAAATTTGAATTTTATATGTTTTTAGTACATCCATTAGGAGAAGTCAATTTATGCTATTAGTATATGCAAAGAAGCTATGGTTTAAGAGTGTATTTGAGTGCATTTACCTGCATATTACCAATGAGCAATGCAAAAAGAACCAATCCAAGGGTTGCAATAACAATGGCAAACACTATTTCTCCAACAAAAGTGCTAGTAAGAAGACCTTGTCCCAAAGAACTGAAGCAATGGCACAAGTTATGGACATATCAGCTTATGCTGATAGATAAGCTTAAATAAGTCAATCCAAAAAGTACCTATAAAACATACCTCAGATTCCTTAGGCCCCACCAGAGACAAAATAAGTACTTATTAAAGAATGCAGAAGTTGTAACTTTGGATGTCACTGCATCACCATATATACCAAACTGATAAAAGAGAGAATTTGGTGAGCATAAATTTGTAACATTACTTGTTACAAACCATGATACCCTGAGGGAATCTTTAACCATGTTGCAGTCAAAAAAATCAAATTGACAAGATGATTCCTCCAGTTTACAAACACTCTTCCAGCATGCTTCTTGTCTTTCAATTGATAGAAGATACCAACAAGCCCCTAAAACCTTCGACAGAGAAATGAGTTCATTATATAATGTATTAGTAATGCATTGTTAAGATATGCAATTGCAGCCGAATTCGTCTGCATTTTACCGCAATATCAAGGTTCATAACGTAGCATTGCAGCTACAATTTAAAACCATGAATTCTGATATAACTTTTGCCTAAGGTATAACTTAGAACCTAATAGGACCTTAAGATAAAATGACAAACCACATTTTGGTTCAACTTGGAAGCAACTATTTGAATCAACAAATACAAAATTTCTAAGAAACTCAACCTAATAAATTATATTTTTCTATTGATGTCTTAACTGCACCTTCTATAATATAGAAATTTGGTCTACACATCAAATATTTTCCACCTAACATAAAAAAATTCCTTAATAATCATGAAAAAGAAAAACTGAAAAGACTCTAATATGGGACAATGTCCATCTTCTTGAAATAAAAGGTAAGGTATCATATATTTACATGACTAGCCAACATGTAAAGCATCAAGTTATAAGCAGCTCCAGCCCATGCTGTTTCTGTCACAACTCCTGTAGCTTTTACAATTTGTGAAGAAAGTGGAAAAATGAGAAATAGCCTTGGCAAATATTGGATAATGATGATGAATCTAAGGACATTTTTTGTGTTTGCAATGGTTGAACCTCCAAGATTAGGTATGACAATCCAAATTAACACCTGTCTCAAACATGAAAAAAAGAGCAGCATTGTCAAAGATTGCGACACTGCGTTGATTATAGGTTAAAAAGTTAAAACCTTGTTCTTCATTAACTTGCCTGAGGAAGGGGTAAGGCAGCAATAAAGTCCAAGAAGAAACCCTTATGCAAGTACCTTGTAGCTATCTTAGAAGAGTCAATAACAAGTTCTCCTCTCCCAAAAACCCTAGAAGAAGGAGCGACATATGCTGTATGAAACCTCATGAAAATGTGAATGACATAAAAGACATCCGCAATTGATCTGATAACTATGAGGAAAACTTCAACTGATATTCCAATATCAATGCATACTTCATCTTGAACTATTGGCAAATAAAAGAAGAGAGGATCCACAAACAAAGAAATTAAACATGCTACCAAGAAAATCGTGTTCCATTGGTGAATGGTTTGTCCTCTAGGATCAAATATTCTTCTTCTTCTTTTCACTCTCTTGTAGTCTTCTGAGAACACTCTTGACAATACTCTCGGAGCAACTTTTTCATTGAGCTTGATTCTGTTGTCACCATTAGTTGATGTTAGTTTAGCTAGTTCAAGATGATCGCCTTCAAATCTAAAATGTAAAGTGTTATAAAATTATGGTGATAGATTTTTTGTTGCTACTGAAAGCATGCAATTAATGCTGATTAGCATAGAAGTTCAATATTCTAATTTCTAAAGAAGTTGTAAGAAATAAGTTCAAACTTAAGATGCCAGAAAATAGACTTGCCTAACCAATCTTGAATCTTCTGAAGCCATGCTGATTTTTCCAGCAATGTCAATATCTCTCGATTATCAAACAATATGATACGCGTACGGTACTGATACATACATGTCCGACATGAATTTTGGAGTAACAATGTTTCAGAGCTACTGAAGCACTAGTGGCCTTAAAATGGAATTGCAAAGGGGTTTTCTTGTGCTCAAAAATAGAACTATTTACAAATTTACTTGTGCTCAGGTGCATATGTATCAGTTATAGATGACATATAAGAAACCAGAAAACTACTTTGAGGATTAAAAAGGGGGAGATGAGTTGGTTGCTTAATGTGAGAAAGAAGAATGCAAAATTTGTCACAAAACCAAAAACGTTGTGATCATGTAAAAACAAAACTAAAAACAAAACCGTTTTCATAATCATATTAGTTGGTTGAAAAGATATCAAAGACGGAATAGCCTATGCAAATGCAAGGAAAGCAACAAATACATTACAAATACACAACCGTATGCAGTATCCAAACATAACATGTATATTCCTATATAAATAGGCTACATGCATTCCTAAGTATAAGATATGTCGAATAAACTACGTTAAGAAAGTTCTTTAGAGACAAAATTAAGAAAGTTATTAGTGATATTGAATTTATTATTAGTTTATATTGATTTAACATCACTTACAAATTGATATAAAAAGTAATTTAAGAGTATTTAGTAAAAAAAAAATATAGTTTAGATTTTTGAAAAAGTAAGGAAAATTCTGCAAAAATATCTTATATTTAGAGTGTGGTAATATAAAATAAGAGCAATTATAGGGTGAAGAGATTGTTAGTGTATGTGGCTCTAATAGAAAGACTGTCTAAACATGGATGAGGCTGGGGTAGATAAGCAGACGAAAGAGGAGATATAAATATGTTAAAGTCCAACCAAATAAGTTGGTTGGCTGGATACAGAGAGATAGAGAGATGGTCATGAGAGATGTAACGTTTACTTGTTGAAACTTCAGTTGCATCAAGTCCTAATCCGATAGCTAACAAATGTGACTATTTTCAATGCAAATTCCAAACTAGGCGCAAATGTTTGTAACTCATACACTTGCAACTTCCAACAAATATAATGTTTGCTAGAGCTAAAATCAATTTCTCGAACACAGATTTAAAAACAAGTCTTCGAGAAATTATAGGAAACGATTTGACATTCAGTTTAGTAATAATTTTTCGATTTCAAAGTTTTCTTAACGAAATCCAAAGGTTAAGCAAGCATATTAACAAAGCAAATGCCAAATTCATGTTCTATAGATATAAGTCTAGCCTAAACTTTTTGCTTAACCAAATGTCATATGTGAGTTGTGCTTTGAGTGCCAAGCATTTGCAAACTCTTGCTATATGAATAATTAATTTGCCCATTATCTTTGATAAGCTTATAAACCAAAATTTGCAGGACATAAAAGGCATCTTTCCCTACATCCCTCCTCCCAACAAAAAAAATCTCTCCCAAAGTTCAGGTAGAGAAGAGAAAAAAGAAAAATCGAAGCAATTTAAATGCACATATTGTGATCTGTGTGTTGCTAAGAGCTTTCATCCCGTGCATCAGAAGCAGATTCTTTCAAACAAGACCTCATAATCTTAGCAAGCTTAGCACAAGCATCCAAGCACAGCTGCATCCCCTGCATGAAGGAAACCAAATGTCAATGAGAGCTTGCTCTGTCTATATTTGTTCTATTGACTCAATTTACGTTATTTTATTGCGGTCTGGTAAGATCTTGGTGTTGCAAATATCCAGATACCAAGGTTTTAAACAAAAAGGTTTGCAACTGCAATCAAGGCAGTGACATCATGGGTTTTGGTGCTACAACCGTAATTGAGGTCACATCAGCTGTGATTCTCTCCAAAATATTATGGATTACAGTGCAACCATAATTTTAAAAACCTTGCTAAGATACTCCCATTTCAAGCAAAAAAAAAAAAAAAAAAAAGAGATAAATATATTTAGATGATCTGCCGACTGAATTTATTAATTTTTTTCAATCTGTAAAAAGAGACAGTATCCTGAAGTTAAATTAAAAACATGAAATAGGCATCACCAATAATAAAAATATTTTAAAAAGATGGAGAACAGACGGACCTCATTAATCTTCGGGGTGGACCATTCGCCGGTAACTGTCAGTTGGGTGATTTCATAGCGAGAAGGCATGCAAGTAATCATTAAGCTTCCATCTTGACAGTTTTCCTCCTCAAATATAGGATCAATGACGAGGTTTTTACCGAGACATGACTGGAATCATTAAAAAAAAAAATTATAAGATAAAAAATAATTAAATTAGTCTTTTAGCAGCAAAACAAGCATGTCATTAAGGAATAGTTCATGTCTGGGTCATAAACAAGTACAAGCTCGATGTCTTCCTTGTAATAATCTCATTTTGTCATGATGATTTTGTAAAGACGAGCCTAGCATTAATAATTCCAGAAAGATCAACCAATAAAAATGGCAATGCCAAACATGCTATCGTGCATAGAGTATGGTCTCCACAGAATAAATAAAGAACAGTTTAACAAGCATTTCAAGGCTACAACACGAGGCATATATGAAAGAAGTAATCTAAAGATGCATAGAGTGTGTGATTCTGGTGCAAAGTAAAATATCGGAAGAAAAAAAGAAAGTAGAAGATGATATAATAGTAAACAGAAATTTCAATAATAGTTTAAGAATGGGAGGCAGTTCAAGCACCCTAAAAAACAAGGCACAAATTACATACCACTGAAACTGAGGCAACAAGGTCATACATCAGTATTCCGGCATCTGCCAAGGCAAGACTAGCAACCGATATGACAACTGGGAGATCACCTGCGACAAATTCAAAAATAAATTACTGCTAGAAACTTCACAGAAAATCGAATAAAACAGATTTTGCTTAAAGATTTAAATTAAATTGCAACTCTGGACTCCAAAATATTAAATACAATCCTTCACCACTGCTTCTTAGTTTTTACAATTATTAAAATCCAAAAAAATATTTCTGCATGATAAATCTGACACAAGTTCACTAACAACTAGACTTCTATCAAACAAGATTATACACCTACCTTAATTTATAGTAAAGGTGCCCATAAAAATCTGCAAAATTATGTATAAATCTTACATGAACACCAGTTGCGTAAAACAGCTAATATCGTGAATAATATATCCCGTATGTACTTGGCTATATCTTTCAAGGAATCCTTGTGTTAGGATTCTTTAAACATCAGTTGTTGAAAGGGGATTGTTTTCTCCTAAATTTTAGGGATAACGAAAGAAAATGAATACACAGAAGATGCTACTTTCTCTCACTAAAAATCCAACCGAACAATCTAAAAAATTCGAAAACAGCCTAAGGTATCTAGTATTAAATTTATTAGTGGCCACATCACCGAAATAGCGCCAGCTACGTGCCCCGCTCCCGCACCGTGCCAATTATTGGGTTGGCCGCCGCATTTCGGCATTGACAACACAGACTGCCTTACACAGAAGCTAGAAGTCTATTTATAGATTTCTTGTAACAAAAAGGACTAACTTAAAACAAACTATAATGACCTCACACTCTATACAAGGGGATTACTGCCACATGTTCTATACTAGGGATCTAATATTATCAATTTTATTCCTCTTCCCATAATAGACTTTCGGTGCCTCACCTTACAAATTGGAATAAACTAATTGCTGCAGAAGGTAACAGTAAGAGTATATAATTAATTCTTACAAAACAGAAATCTTGGTTGATATCTCTTTCCAGTGCCTATGATAGTAATTCAACTAAAAGAAACTACTCTTTCATGTCTCCTACGAGCTACACCCAGACCAACAAGTCTTGAAATAATCTTCACTAGGGCTACCAGTTAGATTCAAACCCCTTCATTATATTCTAGGTGAGTGCATCCGTATGTAGCTTAGGTTGAAAACATAATCATACATCATGATTAGTTAACTAATGCTCATGCAAAATACTTGTTCGCACTAACGCAAGGGAACACACATTGTTGAAGTATGGCAATTACCAGATAAAAACACGGTAAACAAGAATAACAATAAACTTAGACTTTTATTTCTATTGTGTTTTTGTAATTGATATTCATAACATTTTTATCCTTATAATTTCTAACATATCCATCAAAAAACAATATGACTGAATTAAATAGAAAATCAACACAAATTTGTAAGCTTACTGCCACTAGATTCCAGCACCAATGCAAAAACATCCACGGTGGTCTTGGGGAAAGAATCCAATATTATTGCACCCTCCAAAGCTTTATGAAGCATGGAACTGTACTCTTTGTGGTCTGAACCCTAACTTTGTGAGAAATAAGATATTAAACGCTACTCAAAATAACCAAGATATGATAAGTAGTCAAAGAAAGCAAAAATTATAATATCTAATATACCTGTCCACGAACTGGAGTTGAAAACGTTGTATAGTTGACATTGCAATTCAGACGCCCTGTATCACTGTACATCATTGCTTTCTTGCTCTCTCTTGGCCCAAACCTATAAAAATAACACATCAAGCAGAGAACATAACAAACGAAAAAACTGATAAAACACACCTAATCATGCTGATTGAAGTATGAAGTGACACATTCAGTGGCGGAGCTGCTGGGGGGGCCTATAGGGGCCATGGTCCCCCCACATTTTCAATAATTTTTTTTATATACTACAACTAAAATATATTGCAATGTTTTATCAAGCATAATTAAGCTACAGTCCCTCCAATTAATCTAATTAAAATGATTTTTTTTTTTGCCAGAAAAATATTTGTTTTTTTTTACTATGTTACTAGATTAATTGGCAACTAATATCATTAATTTTATACTTCATATTATTTCAAATTATCTCATATTTCGTAAAATATGTCGATATGGTTATTTCCACAACAAATTTTAAATAAAATTAACCATAATGATATATCTCATTTATTTTTTGTGTTAACCCTCTAGTTCTCATGGTAAAGGGGTCATGGTAATCTATTGTCTGATCAGAAGGTAAGTAAATACTAGACAAGATTTGTTCCACTCAAGAATCAAACACAGGTTCTCCTGAACAATTTATCCTTTGGTGGAACTCGTTAACCACTAGAGCTCATTTGTTTGGTTAGTCGATTGTCGTTTTTGTATATCCATATAAATATACTTTTCATTTGCAAATTATCTTTTTGAAATAAATTTCAAAGTTACATACAAAATATGTGGTTAAATATGTTTAGTTTTTACAAAATTATGAGCTTTTAAGTTTAGTCCCTCTTAAATTTTTAAGTGTAAGTTTAATCCTACATAATATTGCACTTTATAAGAATAGTCAAACGAATTATTTAGTCCTCAAAATAGCCCATATAAATGCAAATAAGGACTAAAATTGAACGGATTTTTTGAGGCACTAAACTTAGAAATGAATCATTATGTAGGGACTCAAAACATATTTAACCCTAGAACATATGCACTACTATTTTTTTTTATTTTTTTGTATGTTAAATATATTTACCGATTAATGTCTCTCATACTAAGTACTGTAGTTATAAATTTCTTTAACAAACAAGAAAATATTAGTTTAGGGTTTCTTATATACCTTTTATATTTAAACAATTATTATTTTAATCAAGTTATGTTCCTTATATTCGGTCCCTCTAACTTTAAATTTTTGGCTCCGCCCCTGGACACATTTGTGAGACAAAAGAAAGCACTCACACAGATACAATGACTTTCGTGTTTCCAAACTCAGCATAGGCAGATCCTGATGCAGCATTCACAGCACCAGTCCTGAAAACTACAAACACGAAATCATAAAGCTATGAAGTACTGAGAAAAACACATGATATGACGCTAACATGGATGCGTAGACAGTGGTAATAATTTAGAAAATAAAAGTGATTAAGTGTAACGACATGTGTCGGTATTAGATATTGGACACGGCTTTCAATATGAAGTGTTGGGGTGCTATATAGCTATGTAGCACCAACTCTCTATGCTGTAAAGAGCAGCATTGCGCTGCGGCGATAGGGTTCGGACCAACCCTTTTGACCCCAAACCACTATTGAGTCTGCTATGAGGGTTTGGGGCAAAATTCCTCAAATCCTTGTTGATTAGACTGTTGTCTTTTTTTGAAGGTTATAAACGTCAATTCTAACCCTTTTAAGGGTAATGTTATGTTCTTGCTCACAAACAATCACTTTGTTCTTCTTCCTACTTTTAGTTCAGTTGGGTTATGTTCTTCTCTTTTAAGTTTTCTTCCCATGTACTTTAGCGTCTCTATCCCACTATCATCTATAAGCAAAATTTGGTGAGTTAATGTATCTGGTTCAAATACATCAACTTTTTGGGACGGTTGGAGTAGCATTTTAGGGTTTGGTGTGTAACAACACAGCATGTCTAGTATTGACAGATCCGACACAATGTGAATTCAACGTAAAAACTTAAACTAAGTAATCATCTATGAACTCGTGAACCGAGGAATAATAATGAATTATTAGCATTGAGCATGAAAGAGTGATGAAGCTTACAAGCGGGTCTACACTGGTGGAAACCACGGCCATCGGGTCGGGTCCAATCTTCCTTGAGAAGCGGTTGTTTCTTTTTACCGGTTGTCAGAGACGGTGAGTATGTCGCCGGAGTCGTTCCACTTTTGCCGGCCATTCCCAACGGCGGTGGTGTCCACTCTTCTTCTAATGCCAGAAGAATAGAGGAATGAAGGTTGTTATTACAATGTGTTTCTCCGTGTCTTTCATCAATTCATGTTTTTAATCCTAGCCATTCAATTTTTATTTTATTTGACACGTGGCATTCAGAACTGCTTGGTTAATGGAGCGGACTAAAAAAACACAACGGTGAGACTTTCTTTGAGTGAGGTCCAAAATTGAAAAACCAAGGTGTGCAAAGTACTAACTAATAGACGACGGATTAGACCACTAAGCATTAAAATCGAAAAAAGGATTACGTTTATAACCCTTCAGCCACCACCAATAATGATGTTTGATACCAGTGACCAAATGATCGAGAGAATGAACATTGGTAGTAAAATTACGAGTTTTTCTCCTTCTAAATAACTCAAATGCAAGATTGACGAATATCCTTTCTAAACAAATGAGAACCATCAAATTGCATAGGTTGAGTACATACAAGAGATCCCAATCACTGGTTCTATGAAAGGAATTGAATCATATACATAAGAAGTTCGACCTAGGCTATACTAGTTTGATTGCAAAAATAAAATCATTATGAACCTTTGAGAGAGTCCACACATTCAAATGACACACCAAAGTAAACCAAACCTACTCCTCGAATAACTGAAACAAGCCAAGCAAACTCCCACCACAACCACCTACATACACTATACTAAACTCTAGAAGCAACGAGGCACAAGAGAAAGAGGCGATTAGCCAACACATACCGGTCCTCACATAAACTACAAGACATGTTTTTATTCCTTATTTCCACAACTACCTGACCACATAAACGAGCATGTATGAGCAACACTACGTCAGATCAATTTATCTTTGGTTCGAGTCCTTTTACTCATATTTCTCCAAGCTGAGAGAGACTTTAAGCAGTACTGCTTTATTTCTAATAAACTTTGTAAGATGATCTTCTTTAGTCAATAAATGATAAACTCCTAATTCAATAACCTTCTTTTGGAAACGAGGTTAGTATTTAGAGACAGTTTTTTCGCCAAAAGACTTATATTTAAGAACGAAGGGAATAAAAATGGAACTATTTACTTTTGATTTGCAACTACAATGATGGAAATGAATGTTTTTTATAGGCAAATGTTAATTTGTAAAGGGAGGGGAAAATGTTCTAGTTTTGCCCCTGGACAAATTTTCTGGATCCGTCCCTGATCTCACGTATTATAATCTTTGAATTATTAAATTTTTTCGTTTAATTACTTTTATGCTAAAAGTTATTTTTCTCCTAAGTTTCAGTTCCATGCTTGTACTGTAAAAATAATCTATTTTTTCCTTTTTACATGAGATATAATTTTTTTTCTTCAACTCTCAACTGTTTATTCCTGTGAAAGCAGTATTTCCATATTATTACAGGTCACACATTTGACAAGCTTTATAAACGAAAAATGACAAGCTTAACTTCAAGGAAGATTTCTTGTCCAAAAAAATACTTCCAAGGAAAAGATTTCAGAATTATGAAACAGGCATATGCTTAATTAGTTCTGCAGAGAACATGGTTTAACTTTTCAAAATGCTAGGTCCTGCAAGACTACTCCTAGAGAGGAAACTTCAACCTGTGTATATTCGTCCGAAAAAATATATGATGTTAATTAATAAAATCGAATTCTTCTCCAAATGAAAGAACCAAAATTAACCTCACCTATAGTCCTCCTAAGCTTTTTTGTACAAGAATACATTGAATATATTTTGTGCTTATAATCTAAGTCTAACCACATCTATGTGTTGTATATTCAATTCAAAACTGAACTGAAAAAATGTAGAACATAATCTCAAAACCAGATTGCATTGCTTCATCCCTTGTGATATCTTAGTGAGCAATGCACAATAAATAGCATTATTTAACGAGAGTGTTTTCAAGGGACAGTGCCATCTGTCATGCAAAATGATTCAAACCGAGGCTCGGTTATGTCCACGATTTCCTCTTCTGATGCATAAGAGCTATTAGATTTTGATGTTAACATGATTAAACTTTCCATATACTCCGCTGAAACTGCATCTGCTTCTTTAATTTTGTTTCCAACACACGGATTATGATCAATATCTAGTGACGATAGATCATGAGTTGGAAGTTCGTTGGATGGAACTTGCCTTTGCTTTTCTGCATTCTCCGCTTCCTTTACATGTCCATAAAGAAAAATATTCAGCAAGTGGTTTTTTTTTCCAGAGTTGTGTTATTTGAACAACCATTTGTTGGACAAATTATGAGACAACTATAGATTTAGAAAGAAAGAGGTATTGACACGAAAACCAAAGCAATAGAAAGAGAAAGTAAAAATATAAATGTGAGTATGAGAAAGTTGTCACAAAAAGTTGTCTAAAAATGATTGTACAAATATCATTTCTCTTTATTCTAATATAACAGAAGAACAATATTTATTCGCAGTGTGACATAACTAACATTCAGGCAAGCAAAATTTTCATCAAAACTCAAATTTTGAAAAAAATAAGAAACTTGATTAAACTAGAAAGTGTTATGAAGAACTGAAAACATGATAGTGAATGTGTTCACCTGTAACAGGCTAGCGGAAATGTTTCTTCTCCTCCTTGATTTGCCCGGAGAAATACTTGAAAGAATTTGAACAACCTCGCTCATGGTTGGTCTAGTGTCCGGGTCCAGCAGCAAGCACTCCTTTGCTAGGTATGCCATTATATGTACCTCTTCTTCTGGGAAGTTTCCTTTCAATTGTGGATCAACTAACTCCGATATTACTCGTCTACTGTCCAGTAAACGAGGAGAAGCCTAGAACAGAAAATCCAGCAAGCTATATCAATAATCAGGTATAATTTGTTCAAGAAAAAAATAATCAGGTATAATTTTTCACAGTTGATAAAGTAAGATATGCAACAAATTCATATAATGAAGCTAGTAATTATAACAAAAACCATATCATCTTAATTCTAAATTTAATTAGAAGATAGGGCACATTATAATATTTTAAAAGAGATCTTCAGCTTAATTTTATCATTATGGATTTAGTTTAAAGTACCCATATAACAAGGCTTTCTTCTTTTCCTGTAGTTTTATGGATAGGATGTCGACCCGTGATAAGCTCGAGAAGAACCACACCAAAACTGAAGACGTCTGATTCAAGAGAGGCTCTACCAATAATCGCATACTCAGGTGCAAAATAGCCAAATGTCCCCTGCATTCTTGCTGGAGAATCTGAACCGCTTGGTAGGTCATCAGATCTCAAGTTTTTAGCCATACCAAGATCAGTGATCTGCAAGTTGATTATTTCAACAAAAAAAAACTATAAATATACCTTATGGTTAAAGTGACAACACATTTGCTTTTAGTATACTACTGTCCTCGGTCATGTCATAAGCCAAGTCACTAAGACTCCTAAGGTTGCATATCGAAGGATATTATTTCCTCTAAAGTAATTCAAAATGTCTAACTACCATCGAAAAAAGAATAACCATGTTTCATACCTTTGCTTGCCAATTTTCATCTAGAAGAATGTTGGTTGATTTCACATCTCTATGAAGAATCCTTGGAGCAGCTGCTTCATGGAGATATTCCAAGCCCCTTGCTGCTCCAATTGCAATCGTAACACGAGTAGTCCAATCCATATATTTTCCAGAAACTCCATCTAAACATTCCCTCAAATTTCCATTAATCATGTACTCAAATACTAATAACCTTTGAACATGTTTTCCTTTTGATTCTAAGCAGTATCCAAGTAACGGCACCAAATGACAATGATGAAGTCTAGATAATAGTTCAATCTGAACAAACAAAAACATTATATTCATTATGAATATTAAACATAAAGTCTTATAATCATCTATTATTTAGATATTATGAACGTTCAAGAGAATACTGAATCACTGGTATTGAAAAATTAGCTTCTACCTCCTTGAAACATGCAGAGTCTGCTTCAGGCCCCCCGTGATCTTTTAGGCGCTTAACTGCCACAAAATTACCATCTTTCAGGCGACCACGGTATACGTAACTACTTCCGCCTACTCCAATAAGGTTTGTAGCTGAAAAGTTATCAGTGGCACTTTCCAGTTCAGTAAATGAAAATTGAATAATGTTTCCATGAAAAGTTTCTTTTTGGCTCCTAAACAAAAAAGAGGCGTTCTGAAAGCATCCTACATAAAGAAAAAAAACTAATCAATAATTAATACATAATGGAAAATGAACGTAACTTTGGAGTAAAAATTAACTTACCTGTGATGTGACAAATAGGAGAACTTATAAAAAGTTTTGTTTGTGGCACTGAAGAAGTTCCTGTCCTATAACTGATTAGGTTGGCAGTACTACCACTACTGGTTTCCTGATCTGATGAGAATATTGGTGATTGAATAGAGCATCTGTCCCTTCGGTAGACGTAGCATACAGCTGAGGAAAGCAATGCAATGGTTGTGCATATAACACATATCATTAGGATAACTACAACAGCCTTGCTGGAAATGTGTTTCTTTGAACCTAATGACGTGCTGATAGTTCCTGCATATCACTCAAAAAATCATAAATTAAGGCACAAACCAATGATATAGTATATGAAAGAGCACTAGATTTTATCATCATCAATACAAATACACTGAAAAGAGGTTAAAAATCTTAGTGTGTGTTTGGTTTTGCAGTGACAAAAATTGAGTTTGGATGAACTAACTTTGGTTAAAAGTGAGTTGAGCGAAAACAGATTTATGTTTGAAGACATTCAAATTGAAAACTGTTGAACAATAAACCTGAGGCTGAAAATCATGTTTGGAGGTAAAAGCTCCAAAACAGTTTTAGGCTAGAATCCATTCTAGAGGCAAAATCAATTTATTCGCAAACTCAAACATATCAATCAATTCTATATCTAAAATCACTTTTGTCTCTCATATATACATTTAGGTTTGGTGTACAATAATAAACTGGTTTAGCACTAGTCCATTTAAATCACCTTCAGGAAGAAAAAATTATGGTAACTATGACATAGAAATTTAGGATTAGCGCAAAAGATACAAAGAGAAAGACATACCCCAGGTGCAGTTGCAGGCATGAAAGCAATTAGAGCTATGATTATCTGCTGCCACTTCAGGAAATCCATTGCGATCACATATGCATGTCCATATGGATGCACCCTCTTCAGCATCTACATGGAAGGTAACGTAGTTATTATCAAATTGTATTCATATTTTGATCACTGTCTCCTCGTTTAACAATAAACAAAAGTGCATACCTGAACGGCAATCGCATGATTTCGAACAATTAGCAAGAGAGTTGCTTTGATTCCCTTCAAAAGAAGAACATCTACATTTCCACTTGTTTAGGACAGATGTATCAGATGCTTCATCTGCCAAAAAAAAAAAAACGATGCAAAACATAAAGTAGTCAGATTTATGGTTTCTTTGGCCTTACCTATTTCAGCACATAAAATAATCTACCGGAAACAAACAAATATGATATAAATTGTGATACTAACCACAAATGGAGTGTTGAATCCAGATCAAACTAATAACAATAGCAAGAGCAATTTTGATCCGCGACTTCATTTATTCAACCCCATACACTACAAGAAAAAACCACTTATCACTACACAGATATTTGGGCAATAATGTTACTCATGTCAGGAAATAATGCATATATCTCATATCATGTTCTAAGACAGTAAATTCATGTGCTGACCAAAACAAAATCACAAGCACATGATCAGAAACTTGCAGCTAGATCCTTTCAAATATTGTATTTGTGAGAGACAGAAGTAAAAAGAGCGATAGATTTAACCAGTTAATGGTTAAAATGTATTTAAAGTATATAATAAGTGCCATATCATAAACACTAACAATTCAAGTTATATGAAGCAAATAATAAAACTTAATTGACTTGAATTTCTGTTATAAAATCTATGCCATTTTAGAGATCATAGAAAAAGAAAAAGAATGAAAGTAGCAACAATTGGTAAACCTGTATCAAGAATAACAAGGTTAATCTTCAAAAATCCTGAGTACAATCATCATCAGTAAAAATTAAGGTAAAGTGATTCAAAAGATAAACTAATCCAAAAAATACAAACTGCAGACAAAGTAAAAATAGTAGGAAGAAACAAATAGATGGTTGGCCAACTAATATTATATCAGAGTCAAATCCTCATTACCACCAAACCAAGTACTGAATCAGATAGAAAATGATGGCAGTAGGAAGTATATTTGACAAACAAAAAAAGCATGGCATACCAATGTTTTAAAAACCGAATTGGACATCGGACTAGTGTGACTTCCAGGTCATGGTTCAATTACTTTAAACCGCTCGAAATGGGACACGGTTAAACCACTCGACTAACCTAAATGTAGATTGTGCCAGTTCATGGTTCAACCGGTTGAACCGTCTGGTTTGGTTTGGTTTTTAAAACATTGTCATATACACATTAAGCATTAAAAACATGAACATTTAGTTGCCTAGATAGTAGATAGTAGTAGCTAGCGGAAAGTGGTAAGGAAAGTCAACAACTGATTTACATAAACAATCAATTGAATGAAGACAGATGGACCATTGATATAGTTACATGATAAATCACACAATAAATGCAACTCAGTGAACTGGTAGAAAAAAGAACTCACTTGATGGCTAGCATGAGAATTGGTAGCTATCAAAATCATATAAACTGTTTGAATGGATTAAATTCAGCATCTACCAACAGTAACCATCATAATTTCCACCTAAAATTCTGCATATGTTTTAAGAATCAATAGCATGAAAAAGTTCATTTTGAAATTTGTATAATTAGAATCAAGTCAAAGCAGCAAAAAAGATAAAGGAAAAGAAAAAAGAGCTACTATAATGAGGGAATCTGAGAAAGGAAATTAAAGACTAATGTCTAATATGTAATATATAGCTAGAAGGGTTTTGGAAAGTTTAAATTTTTTCAGTTAAATCATATATGATTATGATTGTTTTGGAAAGAATCAAGAGTAAACCTTATCTAAATTAGAGCAATGAGATCAATGTTCACCAACCTTGAGAGAATGAATAAAAGAAGATAGTGACTGATTCCAAATAGTTATAAATGCCACAAAAGCAACAGAAATATATAGAGTTGAAATGAAGGTTAAGAAAGCAACTATGAAAGTACACTACCTCTCTATGAAAATAACTCATTTGCTAACTGAAAACAACACCTCAACCACCATTTCATAGTCAGAACAAAACATCAATTATTGTTTTGAAAGAATAGAAACTTAGCTGATAAATTGGTATAAAAAACTTAGGGAATAATAAAAAGCTTGGTTCAACTTTAAAGCATTAAACTTCTTCAAAAACTTTAAAGCATTAAATATTAGTATTACTTAATATGTAAAGAATAGAATAGAATAGGATATGGTATGTATGTATGTAGATAACTTAACGGCTAGAAAGATAAAGTAGTGTTTTGTCATTTCTTGACTCAGAAGATTGGAGACAAAAATAAAAAAGGAAAGAGTAACGGTAGATTCTAACAACGGGTCCTTATAGTGTACATCTTTTTTTAGGGTAGAAATGTACATCATTTTACTTTGCTTGAAAGTCATATATCATAATAACCTAAAGTTTGATCGACAGATAAATAAAAGGCCAAATACCTCCTTGGATCCTTTAAGTTTCATGTTTGTTTCAGATAGATCTTTTAGATAGGTCTTTTAAGTTTCAAGTTTGTTTCAGATAAGTCCTTTAAGTTTCTAAGGTTTCAGATAGGTCCTTTAAGTTTTGAGTTTGTTTCAGATATGCCCTTTTTATCAACCTCCGTTATGCCAAAGTTGATCTGTCTGTTAGAAACTTAAAGACCTATTCGATCGAAACAAACTCGAACCTTAAATGACCTATTTGAAACCTTAGAAACTTAAATGACTTATCTGAAACAAACTCGAAACTTAAAAGGATCTATGTAAAACCTTAAAAACTTAAAAGGAACGTGAAACTTAAAAAACCTAAGGAGATATTTTACTTAAATAAAACATGTCTAAGTTCTTCTAAATAATTTGTCGTGAGATTTTAATCATACTATCATATAAGTATGGTTGAGAAGAATTTCAATTTTCAATTTTTTGAGTTGTTTAATCTAATAATAATATTAAAGTATTGGGGTTGATTAAAAAAATAGAAAATAAAGTGTGGGGGCCATTGAGTTATTAGAGTGTGGGGTCAGTGTTATGGTGGGGCCACCACTAGTGATTGAGAGCGTTAAGCAATTAATACGAGTACTAAGCAAAAGGAATGGAAGATGGTGATTAGAGAGAAAAGAGGATCTTACTTAATCAATGGCAACTTTGGAAACATATTAATACAAGAACGTAAATTACAATGAAATCACGTTAATCATGCTTAACTAACGAAATTCAACGCCCGATTAGTAACTAATTTATTTGAAAGGTACATATTATTGGGTTAACAGACAAAAAAACAAAGAGACAGAATTTACAGCGTATGTTATGTGCTAACCTGAGTTAATTGAAATGTGATCTTGTAACAAGAAGTAGAACGCACGCACGAGTGGAAGTGTTTGATGAATGAGTAACAAGAGTTGAAGATGAAGAAGAAGAAGAAGAAGCTGATGAAGTTACGAAACAGAAAATTTAATGTAAGATGCACTGTTGAAACAAGTACTGTACTAGTAAGATCTAAGGTGGCATACACTGCTTTGCTTTCTTATAATCCATGTGGCTCCTACACGTGGCTTCTTATAATGATAATAATGGCACAACAATCTGAGACAACTCTAGAGTAAGATGAATCAGATACCATGTCCATTAATGTGAAACGAAGTGGGAATAGTATAACCGACAATTTGAAAGAAAATAATTGGTTAATTCAATACTTAAATCGACCTTGTTAAGTTAGATCTCATCATATGTGGTATTCAGTTTGACCCAACCCAAAAATTCACAAGTTTGATTAATTTATTTAATACCAATAATTATGGATCAAGGTCATTCAAAGAGTATTTGCACCCTTTTGAAATGTTTCAGTCACTCTAGTTGTTGCTTGAGATTCACCTCAAATCATTTGAAAACTTTCCTACACTTTTCATCCACAATATTCTTCCTTGATTGATTTGAGATGGTCGGATATAAGCACAACACTACTTCTATGAAAAAACTTGTGAGCGTTGTCGCTCAGCTTCCTCCAATATGCCACCTTCTTGGTTCTTGTCCCTAAATATGACCATCAACTTATGTGACTTGATATTCTTCTAACAACAACAATAGTCTCAACAATGATCCAATGTGACAGTAGAGATCATGACAACAAACTTGTCTCTAAAAACCATGATCTCGTTTGCACCTATCTAGGTCGAGAACAAACACTTAGACAACAAATGTAACTCCAAAAATAGCTTCACGATTAAGCAAAAATGCAACTCTGAAATCCTGTAAATAAGGACATCGAGCTAAATGAGTCATCTTCATATTTAATAAGTGACCTCGGTAATCACCGTCCTATTGGTTCACCCTGTTGCGCAAGTCATCATCTCGAACTAGTGATTTAAGGGGCAATTGTCCAAACAGGAACAAGACTCATCCAAACTAAGCTTCACGTTGAGGCTCCATGAAGTATATATTGCTCCATTAGCATTACCATCCCATAGATGATGACCGCACAATGGTCATTAGACGATAATATGTTAGTCATATCTGAAATCTCATCGAAATCAACAGTTTTCCCTCCAAAAGTCTCGACAGGCTCCGCTTACAAGGACCTAGACATTTAGAAGAGTACTATAAGTTTCCTACCTCTCACTCGCCTCAATATATAGTATTAGTTTTTTAATGTTATATTTATAATATATACTAACATATTATCTGTGCCAGATGTTTATAACCCAATAATGCTATATGAATATGATCCAAACAACATGAGAAAAATAAGTAGCAAAAAATGAAAAGAGAAAAGCCAAAAGATATATCACATCAACATGCATATAATCAAGTGAAAAAATTCACCAGCCCAGTTCAACCGAAAATAGCAAATTATGTACATCACTCAATCACACTGAAAAAATTAGACTTACCCTTTTCACCATTCTCTGCATCTACAATTTAATACTGGCAAAAATCAGGAATTTTATATATCCCCCAACCCAAAATTTCCTTCCTTTTAATTATACCCCCACCTTAACCAAAATTAAACATATAAAAGAAGATTACAGTAATCTCCAAAAGGTCTTCCCACAAGTTTATGTATAAGATAAGCAGAATTTACTGAATGCACTATTGTTATTATCTTCTGTGCCTTTCAGGAAATGATTTAGCAGGCTGGAGGCTACGCCTTAGCGGAGCCCCCAACACGATGGTCTGCGAACGCGTCACCATATCAACCATAGAAGGAGTTTGGTAAGATTGCAAAAGACTAGAGCTATCAGTAGAATCCCCTCGTGTCGTTGCTCTTTGTGCTGAATGTGAGCTCAATCCTGACAGAACGTAAGCTCTTCCAGACTGCTCATAGACATGTTGGTTCGCCATTCTCTCCTGCATTTGCTGTAGTTCAGCAGCAAGTGCAATGCATAACCGATCACCAGCTTTAGCAGAAACTGATTCAGACAATGTCTTATGACAACTGTCTAAGACAGAAACTGCAGCAGACAATTCCCCGCGTTCGGCTGCAACCCTTGCCTCGGCCATCGCCTCGGCTGCTCGAAGCCTGTTTAGCTGCCTGTCTACTTCGATTGACACAACTAGTTCTCTACCTATGTTAGGTCTCTCGATTTTTACTTCACTAGTTTCTTCCAATGCTATCATTTCCTTTGTTATAGGATCTCTATAAAAACCTTTAACATTCAACAATGACATCTCATCATTGGAATTATCAATCGGAACATTGACTGTCACCAAAAAGTCCCTCTCTTCTTCGGCATACAAATCTCCCACAGTAATAGAAGCCATTCTTCCATCATCAGTCAAACTAGTTCGATAACTTCCTGCTTTTACCGAACCAAGTTGCAGCTGAGCATGAACACACCTGATTTCTAACTGTAGTTCCTGCACTACTACACTCAAGAGTCCACCAATACACTGCGCAAATGCGTCCTGAATTACGTCCTCGGCTTCGATAAAAGAAAATGTACCTCCTGATATCTCGGAGATTGAATGCATTGAAGTAGCATCGTGGTCAGCGCCAAAGCCAAACGCATGCACTGGTATCTGCAAGCCTACACTGCTATTATTACGGTGAATGGTGTTTGGGACAAGTGACTGGTAATTTGTTCCGACATTGGGTCTACTATTGACTGTGTATGTATCTTGTCCATCAGAGAGTAATATGATGCTGGAAACTGGATTCTTCCACCGACGATCCGAAAACACTTTTGCACCTTTCCTCAAGCCTTCGGCAATGTTTGTTCCGCCATTTGAAACCAAAGAATTAACAGCTTGTAAGGCCTCTTGCCGTCCGATTTCAGTCATCTTTCGAAGAGGAAAGATGCGACGCGCCGTGGAAGAGAATGCAATGACAGACAAACGGTCTGAGGGACCCATATTCTGAATGACAAAACCCATAGCTCGTTTTAGCAATGCCAGTTTAGTGCCTAACATGCTGCCACTTACATCAAGAACTGTAACAAGGTCTACGGAAGCACGAGAATTTTCAACCGGAGGTGGTGATGAGTCCGTAATGTTTCCAGGAATATTTTGTCTACTCTCTGACTGAGGTGCTTTGAGATGAATTAACACGGCAAAGGCGTCACGAGAGGCTGATTTTGGAACAAATGAAACCTCAGGACATGTTCTGATCTCAACTTTATCTATTTTGTGATTAGCCTCGTTATTACTGCTGTTGCGAGGAATTGAAGCAGGTTGATCAATAGATTCATCATCATCAAAAATAGCAGGTTCGGAAACGTGATAAAGTGACGAAATCTGTCCGCCTGCATTAGCTTGAGGAGAAGGAAGCCTCCTTATGGCAGTTGGCCAGCCATCTTCTCTTGTTAATTGACTGCTTCGAGGATTAAGAGTCGGGCTCTGAAAAGGAACTTCTTTCCATTTTGATCGACAAACAGGGCAAATTTGGTTCCCATGTTTTACATTAGAAGTGATACAGTGGAAATGGAAAGAATGAGAGCACTCTGCAGTGAAAATGGCATGGCCATTCCCTGGTTTCATTGTGTTCAGGCATATTGCACAAGTACCCTGCAGATTATATGGATAAAAACGTCAGTAAAAGAAGGCATAGTGAGCACCATTATGGCTTCCACAACTATAATTTGAACGAAGTAAAAACAAGATTCAGATGCAGAATCAAGACTATACATAACATAGTCAACACAGGAATCCCATTTTTATCAACCAGATTCCTTGTACTAGACATAAAAAATAAAATAAAAACACTCCACAAAACACTAATATCACTGTTTGGATAAGCAACTGAATTAGGTGCTTATAGCATAAGTGCTTATGTATAAACTATTTCTATAGCTAAAGATAAAATAAAGTCAAACTATTACCATATAAGCTATAACTATAAGTGGTTTTGATAAGCTATCCTGGAGATTTTATGGAAATAAGCTGAAAGCAGCTTATAAACATGTCATAAGCTGCTTCTATAAGCTCTCCCAATAAGTCTTACAAATGTATGTACTAGTAGATAAGCTCAAATAGTTCAACTCAAACATACCTTGTATCTGAAAGCAACACTTATAAAAAGTGTATCGGAGCATTAAGATCCCCATAAGCTTTAAAAATTTAAATTATAAATCTTTCAACAATGGAAGAACTCCAGGATGTTAACACAAGCATCTTCAAGCTTTAACAACTATGTAAATTTGCATATTCGCCAAATATATATTACTCCCTCCGTTTCAAAATGAGTGTCGTTTTGGCCAAAAAAATTGTTTCAAAATTAATGTCACTTGCACTTTTCAATGTAAAATTATTATTTTACTTCCAATTGTATCCTATTAATTGAGTGAACACTACTTCCAAAGCATTACATCAATAGTAAATAAGGCTAGTTTAGTAAAATTGTAATGTCTTTTGACATCATTATTACATTTCTTAATTTGTGTGTAAAAACTTTAAACGACACTCATTTTGAAACGGAGGGAGTAATAATTTAATAACTGTGATTTCAAACTAAATTTGAAGCCTAATTGTTCAAATAAAGCTAATTTGAAAATTTGACTGTGGTTGAAAGGTAAGCCAACAAGTGGCGACAGCCAGTCCTAACTACTAAAGAGTGTGTTTTGTTTTGCAGTAACAAAGTTTGATTTTGAATGAATTGATTTTATAAAACTGATTCGGACTAAAAGTGAGTTGAACTAAATGTAAAGTGAATTATTTATTATTTATGTTTGAATTCAATCATGTCAAACTAAGTTGAACAATGGTAATTGTAGAGGCAAAAGCTTCAAAACCTAGCTTCAAGTTAGAATCAACTCCTGCGGCAAAATCAATTATACTCGAGAACATCTTAACATGTCAAAGTCAATTCTACACCTCTAGAATTCAAATTGCCTCCTTCAAAAGTTTTGTGGCAGTCTATATATGGATCATTGCATTTTATGAAAAAATTATTATTAATCAAAGAAATTCAGTAATGAAAAACATGGCCATTCTAAACAAATACGATATTAGCAAGTTTTTAAAAAAATGAAAAGAAAAAGAAGCAAGTTCACTAAACAGGCAAATCTGAACAGTGCAGCAATAAAGTATTCTTTAAAGAATGCAATATTTGCAAAGGTCACTATTAGCACATTATAATGTCTAACACTGACTGCCTTCTTGTCCCACCCAATGTAGGTCCACCCCACTTATAAGACCAAATGCATAAAAAGATGAAATAGAATACAACCCATCTTTACCACACATTCCCACCTAGATGCCAAGATTCTCAACTAAATCCACAACTTATACTACAAAGATAAAAATAAGGTCAACGTTTAGTGGTCAAAAACCTTTAGAGTACAGCAAGAGATGATAAATAAATAAATAATACAAATACAATAATCACACAATACTTTAGAAAATAAAAGACAGAGTCTCTAATCACAACTCTAGAATTGAAGCTTTCGAGACATTGACTAATAAAATATAAATGACATCGAAAGAAGGAGAAATCAAAGATGATTTATTCAATGATGTAGCATTTTATTTTATTTTATTATAGTAGAGTATATTACATTGTTTATCCTGCAAAATTCCAACTTTTACTTTGTCTACAGAGTTGAATATCACAATCAATGGTTATGGGGTCATTTTGTTTTGTTTATGTCCTCATTCTTAGAATGGAAAGAAGAGAAATATAAAATAATTCATGTAGGTCGAACTCAAACACTTCAGATTGAAGATGTGTCTGATGACCGACAATCGATACTGTATGACAAAACACTAATATATGTGATTACAGTTCTATCTATTTTTTTTAATTATTACTGGTATCTACGTGTCAGTGTCGTGTCCGGTATCACTATCAGAGCTTGATAAGAGATAATGCATACACAGCCACATCCACAAAATTGAACAGTAAATAAGTAATGGACTAAACAAGAAGAAGGGTATTCAATTCAAACCATTTCTAGTAATGGTCCTCTTCTCCACTACAAACCATTCCCCACCTATAATGGGTTTGAAAGCAACACAATCAAGAATATAAATGTATACAGAATAGTCAAAAAGGAATGAGTCACACTCCACCCAATTGAAAGATAAAAAGATAAGCCAAAACTAACCCTTGATTATAGCTGATTTGACCTTCATCTAACCATAATCATTAATCACAAAAAATAGTAACTAAGCTTAAGATGTTAGTAATAGTAACTTTCTTCTTACACTACCAAAAGGAAAATTCAAAAAGATAAATAAAAAATTAATCAATAAATGTGCCTACACCCAAACACTATGTAGCACCGGAACGTGTATCCGGTGTCCAGATGTCCAACACTGACACATGTGATTATGTTCAATTAACTGACGTCTTTGTATCAATGTTGTGTCTGGTGCCTGTGCCAGTGCTCGAAAACAAATAATGCAAAACTTTTCACTTGAATCTCCATGGTAGATTCAATGGTGAAGAAGAAGCAAAAGGGTAACTTTAGAAACAACCCAACAACAAAAAATGAAACTTAATATCCAAACAAGTAAAAGGGTAGTGGAAAGTGTAAACCTTAGGTGATTTGAGCAACCGGAAACCAGACGAAGACGGTGATCGAATACTTTGACTATAACCGGAGTTGTCACCGGCAAGAGAAGAAGCAGCGGAAGAGGTGGCGCCGGAGAATCTTGCGGCGGAGGAATCATCATCTAAAGGTTGTGGAATGTGAACACAAGAATTTAAACCAAGGGCTAGTTTCACTTTTCTCCATTTACTTCCCATAACTTTTAGTTACTTTTTAAGGCTAAAATGGTTGAGTTGAGAGTTTTAGAGGAATATGGAGTGGCCCAGAAGGGTGTGGAAGTTGGAGATGAATGTGAGTATGTGAAAGATTTGAACTTTGTGAAGAAACATGGTAGAAATGAACATGGGGAAGAAGACAGAGGAAGATGGGGTTTAGGTAGAGGAGTGGAAACTAATCAATGAAAATTTAAGAGAGAGAGAGAGAGAGAGAGAGAGAGAGAGAGAGAGAGAGAGAGAGAGAGTGTGTGTGTTTTAATTAAATGGATTAATGGATGAATGAAGATTGAGGTGAGAGATGATGAATGGTGGTTAGTGGTCAGAATGGAGTGGAGTAGCTGAGATGAAAAAATTGTTGTCAACACGTTACATAAGGTTATGTCGTAGTAAAATATGTTATTTGCCCCCTCATTAGTTAATTGTCGAAAAATTTAAAATGCGGCTGCAGTTAACTGCCAAGAAAAATCTCGGCAGTTAACTGTCGATGATCTTCTGCTACAAATCTAATGGAAGCTCTCTCATCTATTATTCACCTCATCTTACAAATTTTTTTTCAAATCTCTCTCACAAATCTCTCTAAAAAACTCAATCAAATCCAACCAAATTAATTCAACAAGATCACAAGTAAGTAATTATAATGCTATTAACTTACATTTTAGTTCTTATAAATGTTTTTATTATTTAGGTTTTGAGTAGATTTATTTTATTTTAGTTTTTGAGTAGATTTACATGTTATAATTCATTTTTAGAGTAGATGTTAGTTGATTTATGTTGTTACAATGTTTGCACGATGTTTATGTTATAATTTAGAATTTTAGGGTTATTTTTTATTTTGGTGTTTTATATTTATTTTTTTATTTTAGTTTTTAAGTATATTTACATGTAAGAGTGTATGATTTATTTTAAGCGTAGATATAAGTTGAATAATTTTGTTATATTTTACATTAGTTTATGTTTTTTTTAGGGTAAAACATTTTAGGGTTATTTTTATGATTTTTATGGTTTATGTAAAATTTACACTTCAAGTGTTTGATGAAATGTTTGAATGAGTTTTTCATTTATTGTTTTTAATTTCTTATTGTGTAGATTTGAAACAATGGCCGGGTGGATCGACGTTCATGCAGAATTCAACGGCGGAGAACCTCAGAGGTTGAAGGTTCGGTGCCTTGGTGTAACGTTAAGAGGTCTTAAGGATCAACTGAATGAATTCAACCAAGGAGTCAACCCCTAGAGACACAAGGAGGGTGGAATTAGTTCGGTATAAACGTCCAACGCTCGACGAGGGGAGAGTATCATTCACTTGGGTGGAATTAAAGAACGACGAAAACGTGAAGAGTATGTTTTGGGAGCACAGCATGTTCCAGTGGATCGATATGCGGGTAATGTTGCTGAGATCAACTGAAGATATTATCAAGTGTCTAATTCCACCAGAAGATCTTCATTAGGTAGGGAATGCACCTTCCAACTACAACAACTGTCTTCCTCTAGATGGGGTAATTCAAACTAGCCAAACGACAAGTCCTCAGCATTCGTCCGGCATTCATGTTTTTCCTTTGAAAAGATTAAATTCTTGTTAGGCTGGTGTAGATGACGGTATTGTAGTGTCAAGGAATGTACCTCATTTCGGTGGCACTTGGATACCGTCATCTAAACCAAGCCTAACAAAAATCTATTCTTTTCAATGGAAAAACTTGAATGCCGAGCGAATGCTTGAGTCCTGTTGTTTGGCTAGTTTGAGTTTACCTCATTTAGAGGTAAGATAATTGTTGTAGTTGTAAGGTACATTCCGGAATGTAATGTAATGTAATGTAATGTGATAATTATCTTATTTATTCACTTATCGAATTTATTTATTCATTATGGAATTTTAATTATTTGAATTCACGTTAGATTTAATTAGTTTTTATTCGAATACGCAATTTTAATTATTTGAATTCACGTTAGATTTAATTAGTTTTTATTCAAATACGCAATTATTCAAAATACAAAACGGAACTTTAATTGAAATTATTCAAAACGCGATTTTTATTCAATAGCACCATAATGTCAAGGAAAAAACAAACAATTTAATCACAAAACAGCAATTCAATAGGATTCAAATAACTTACTTGTTTTTGTGCTTGAAATTGACTTGGAATGGCAGAAAATTGCACCTAGGAGAATCAAAAACGTAACAATGGAGTTTTGGAAACTCCTATGTCAGTTCTGTTGTTATAACAAAACATCGGCAGTTAACTGCTGAGGTTTTCCTCGGCAGTTAACTGCAGCCGATTTTGAAGAATCTCGACAGTTAACTACCGAGGGGTATTTGAGTAAATTACTCATGTTTCTCAGTCTTTGCATATGTGTGAACAACAATTTTCAAAATCAATAGTATTAATTCCATTTATTTCAAATTAATGTCAGTATATTATATTGGCTAAAATACATTTTTAGCTCCAAGTTTTACTATTTGTTGATTTTGATCCTCGAAGTTTTATAAATAGCATTTTTACCCCAACTTTATTTTCATTTGCAAAAGAGAGGTTCTCCTTGATTATGGTCGGTCAACGTGGACATACCTTTTAAAGAATCATATGTCAAATAAGCAGTGATAAAAATTTGGTTAAGATGGGCTTACACCTTCTTTTTGTACAAAAAAAAAATATGAAAAACTAGATAGACACGCGACACTGAAAAGAAGCGAATCATGTTGAAGTTTAAGAGATTCCTTTTCACTCCTTTCATTAGTGTTCTAGTTCAATCAATTGATAATGCTTGAGAGAATCCTAATTTGCATCCAGCAACGATTTTTGCTTGTGTGTTTAGGGTTCAATTGATGTTAAAAACATAATAGAACCCTAAGTTGCTTCCAAATGTTGATTGTTTAGGTGTGTTTGCGAAGTAGAGATGAAGAACGTGAACAATGAAAGAATATAGAATCACAAAGAAAACATAGCTACTATGAAGATGTCTGACAAATATGTTTTAAAGTAAGGTTTTTTTTTATCATTGTATATTGATTTTGAAGTAATTATCAAAATGAGAAGGTTTTGTTATGGTAGATGAGGAAGGTAGTATTAGTGATTATCCTAAGTATATAGATGAAAAACTTGATTATGCTTATGGTGGTAGGAAAGAGAGTGTAGATGATGATGACAATGGTGATGATGTGTCACTTGACGGCAACAAGTACAATGAGGATTGAAAATGGAATAATGTTTTTCCTGATGAGATTGTGAATCTCATCTCTACAAAGTGTAACATCTCATATGACTTTAAGTATTGTCGACTAACCCCACAAACCAACACGAGTTTTTTTAGCGTGTTTTGTCCTCGTTGAGAATTGTCACAAAATTGATGTTTAAAGATTAGGCAAAAACCGTGGCACAATTTGAAGAAATTGGGGCACAATTTTATGCATGATTTGAAATTTTTGGTTCGACAAAAATTGGGCCAAGATTTGTATAAATTGGGGCACGATTTTGAAGATAACGTTCATATAGTATTGTACGAATAGGAAAATTGGGGCACGATTTCTTGGGATCTGAGCACTATATAAGGCTTCATTCTGCATGTTTTGAAGTAGGCTTCAAGAGAGAGAAACTTGAGAAATTAAGTCTATACGAGTTGGTTCACTTAGTTGTTCGTACTGCAAGACTCGAAAGGGTCACAAGCTTGTTGTATTCGGTGTTTGAGGAAAATATTTGTGGTGCATGAATCTATCTCGTGTTGTCGAATGGTTTATTCGTCGGTTATCATAATATAAGTTTAGTACTTGGAAACGTTCATATGTCATCTTTTTTGCGATTCAATTTCGTTTTTGTACACGGGTTCACTGGATTGTGCACGTGACATTTGACTTTTTGCCCCGATTTTATATTTGGCTCCTTCAGGCTTTGAGGTTGTTCTGTTTTACCTTTTGGTTGCTTTTTTTTTTTTTTTTTTTTATCTTCGTGTTTATTGGGTCAATATTATGCCTCCAGTACTTTGTATTGTTTCCTTTACTTAGGGTGTCACTGATGATCTCTACACCCCTTTTGGCTAAAAAGAAGATAATTCAACTGTTAATTTTATCAAACAATACATATTCAATAAGTTAGTTTAACCGTTATAATAACTTTATTATGTATCACAATTAATAAACTTATGAGTTATTTGCTATTTTAACAACCAAAAAAAAACTACTTCAAGTAACTTCATCTTATAATTTTTTATCCTCGAAGTTTCACATTTTTATCTTCTGTGAAAAAAAAAAAAGCCAATTTAACCATTAATCTAACAAAACATTATAAATTTAGGTACATAATTTATCTTTTATTGTTATCCATTATAAACTAACTTATCAACTAACAACTCTTATGCTATTATATACATTTCCACACACAATTTTGTGTTTATCTCTTTCCAAAATTTGTAATTGCTATCTCTAATGACGATATTTTACCATATGTAAATTTTACTCTACCTACCGTTACAAATTGCAAATGTTGGGAGAGATAGAAAATAAATGAATAAAAGAATATATAGATTTTACTAAATTCCAAAATTTAAGCTAATTTTTTTTTAACTTTTCAAATTTCTTTTGTTCGTATTTTATTAGAAAGAGAATAAATGCATGAGAGAAAGAAAATTCTTCGATTGAAAAAGACATTGACTTGACTGAAAATAGAAAAAGAAAATGACTTTGTACTTGACACCCTTTTATCGATGAAACTAACACATGCCATATTGCCTTGCCGGCCAGGCAAAAACTGATGACTTATGTTGTATGATTGTATCCATCTGGACTCCATTGGTGAAATTGATCAATGAAATGAAGGGCTTGTGAAAGAATATACCATACATATCATAATTTCAAAAAAAAATGAATAAAGTTTTGTTGGGTGAAAGAGTGGCTATTTAGCATAATTTCCACTCATGGTCTTTGGACCACACATAGCATTATTTAAACCGATAGTCAAATGAATGAGTACCTTTGGCTAATCTGATACCTCATTTGTTTCACTATGAGTATGATATTTAGTTATTTTAGATAAACTAAAACTATGCAAAGTAAATTATTGAGGAAGGTAATCTCAATTATGTTGAGATTTCAGACCCCTTGCAATCATTAGCAATATATTCGTATAAATTATTAATGAAAAATAAAAAGAAAACAAGATGCGACATAAACCAAAACCGAGTCCTCGTGAACTTAGTTCAGTTGATAAGGACAATGCATAATATATGTAAGGTCTAAAGTTTCTAAGGATAAGTCCTTTCTATTCAACTATTTCTCTATCACAAAAAGGACATATATGAAACAAACTCGAAACTTAAAGGACCTATATAAAACCTTAGAAATTTAAAGGACTTATTTGAAACAAACTCAAAAACTTAAATGACCTACCTGAAACCTTAGAAACTTAAAAGATCTATCTTAAACAAACATGAAACTTAAAGGACTCGGGGAGGTATTTGACCAAAAAATTAGATACTACAATTATTGGAAAAATAAACATAATAGACAAAAAAAGTAATAAATAGTAAATAACAAATAACACTTATTTTAAAATTATTTTTTTTACTTCTAATATAACACTAACAACTTCTCTAAAAAAAAAAATATAACACTAACAATGTCACGAAAGCAATGAATATGACCCGCAGGTTCTTTGTCAGAAGTGATTAAAAATTCAAATTAAAAAATGCTAAACTTTTAATATCAACCAGAGATAAGCATGTCATCTCAGGAAATTAACACAAATCTTATTCAACCTCATATACATATTATCTTTATAATATACGATGATGATTATGATACGAACATTACATCAGCTAACTTATTCAACCCCATATACATATAACTGCTCTCCTGAATCACAATTAAAAACACAAAAGAAAAAAGATGATAAGATAGATTTTTTTTTAGTGATGATGATAAGATAGATGTTAACTTGTGCTTTAGTCAATAGATACCATTCAACCATATTGGAGGCATGACCAATAAATTAGAGTGGTAGTTGTTGTTTCTGGAAAGAAAATTAAAAATACAAAAAAAAAACTATCGTGATGCCTATTTGAGTGATCTAGGCAAACCAAAAGCAATAGTGCAATTATAATTATTTAGCAATAATAATAATTTTTGCTCCTATAATATATAAATACAGTGTGATTTTTGGCTCTTGTAATGATATGCTTGGACTTTACTTCAAGGTTTACATTTAGCTAGAAATATGAAACTTTGAAAGTCATTTTTGAGGTGGATTCTGCTTTAGTGGTTACTTCTGATTTTACTAGTACGAGGGCCTTTCAATCTATTTTTTTAGCATGTCTAAGAAAATACTTAATTGGTTACAAATATATAGATGTTCTATTTGGGCACACATACATATTTGAGAAAAGGTAGAAAGAAAAAGAAAAAAAGAAAAAATTAATTGACATGCATTTTTATGTGTATGTGTGCTGATTATTTTTGCTAAGTCAGGCCTCCTCCTTCCCTAAGTTTGATTTTATTTAAAGATAATGTTGAGAGTTGTCTTCCCGTTTGGTGTGTACTTTTGTTTGATGTTTTGCCTTATTTCTCATTCATTAAAACAATAATATTTTATGGACACACTTTTTTTATACACATGTACGACACCAAATTAATCACATATACAATTGTAGTTAGCTCAGTTAAATAGACGATATATTTAATTGTGACTGATTTAACTAAATAATTAACCATAATTTTTAACGTGAATTATGTTAGCGCAACTTATCAATGCTTATTGATTAAGCAATGATCAAAACCAGTTTCAGTTTTAGGGTTTTCTTTGATTTTGTGTTTTGTGTGAATTTGAGAGAGAGTAAGAATTGAGAGATAATGATTGAGAAAATATGTGAGAGGTATATTGATTGCTATGAAAATTATAAAAAGAATGAGCTTATATACAAGTAATTATTTTGTTACTTGAAGCACAAGTAAGTAACAACTATAGCTCTTATTTCCTTAAGACTTCTAACTAACTTGTAACAACCTTCAAAACAAACTAAAACTAACAATGTGATTAACACTAAGTATGATTATCACTAAGTAAACTTGAATTAACACTAAAACTAACATCCTCCCTTAATTCAAGTTTTCACTTCCTTCATACCAATCAAGCTTCTGAGCTTGATGAACTTGTCAACCTTCAATGCCTTTGTGAATATGTCTGCAAGCTGCAGCTTAGTGGAACAATGAACAATCTACAATGCTCCCTTGTTCACTTGCTCCCTCAGAAAATGGAACTTAGCCTCTATGTGCTTGCTTCTTCCATGTAGAACTGGATTCCTGGCTAAGCTTATGGCAGATTTGTTGTCAATGAACAATGCTATAGGTCTGCTAACTTTTATCTCCATCTCTTTGAGTATATTTTCAAGCCAAACTGCTTGACATGCTGCTATAATCCTGCAATATACTCATATTCACAAGTTGACAATGCTATAACTGGTTGCTTCTTAGCACACCATGAAATTGGAGCATTCAGAAACTTGAATAGGTATCCTGAAGTACTTTTCCTATCATGTTTTTCTCCACACCAATCAGCATCAGAGTATGATATCAGCTCCATGGAGCTTCCATTCAAACACTTAGGAAATAAAATGCCATACTTCAGTGTTCCTTTGATGTATCCCATCACTCTTTTGGCTGCTAGCAGATGAGATGCTCTTCATCCACTCATGAATCTACTGATTTTACCAACTGCATATGCAATATCAGACCTACTATTGCATAGATACCTTAGTGATCCAACTATTTGCTTGAACAATGTAGGATCCACATGTTCTTCTTCTTCATTCATCACCAGTTTCACATTTGTCTCAGCAGGTGATGATGATAGATTGCAGTTCATCATATTGAACCTCGTCAATATATCAGATGCATATTTCTTCTAGTGCATCACAAGTCCTTCTGCAACTTCAGTAAATTCCATGCCTAGAAAGTATGTAAAGCTTCCTAAATCTGACATTTCAAACTCATTCATCATCTGAGTTTTGAATGCTTCTATCTCATTCACATCACTACCAGTCACTATCAGGTCATCAACATATATACATATGAGTAGCTGATTACCTTCAATTCCTTTCTTCACATATACACCATACTCATATTTGCATTTCATAAAATCTTGCTGCACAAGAAAGCCATCAATTCTCTTGTTTCATGCTCTAGGTGCCTGCTTCAGTCCATACAGTGTCTTGTGTAACCTGTACACCATATTCTCCTTCCCTTTTACCTTGAAACCTGGTGGCTGTGTTACATATACTTCTTCATCCAAAGGACCATTGAGGAAAGCAGACTTTACATCTAGATGATACATGGGCCAGTTTCTTCCACAAGCTATAGCTATTATCAATCTCACAGTCTCCAATCTGGGAACTGGAGCATAAACCTCAAAGTAATTCATACCAACCTTCTACATGAATCCCCTAGCTACTAATCTATCTCTGTGTTTGGCTACCTCACCATTTGGCTTCAGTTTCAATTTGAAAATTCATTTCACATCTGTTGTTTTCTTGTTAGCAGGAAATACAGTCAGTTCCCAAGTATTGTTCCTATTGATTGAATTCAACTCTTCAATCATAGCATTCTTCCACATTCCTTCACTCAATGTTTCTTCATAGTTGATTGGTTCTGCATCTGTCAATAGAGCAAAGTGCAAAAATTCCCCTTCTTCATTGACTAGATTATCTGGAGTAACTTCATGTCTAGCTAATCTTGTGGAAGCAAATCTTTGTCTAGCTGAAGTTCTAGTGGCCTGAATCTCTTCAAGATGTACTTCAGGTTGAGCTTCAATATCAAGTTAAACTTGTTCAACTTGATCATCTTCTTCAATTATTGTGGGAACTGTGTGACTGGAACTCTTCTCTTTCTTTTTCCAATCCCAAGCTTCATTCTCACAGATTTTAACATCTCTACTAATCACTATTGAGTGATTTAGAGGATGGTATAATCTGTATGCACCTTTAACTATAACAGATAAGCAATTCAATTCCACAGCTTTCATGTTGGTCTGAAATGATCTATTCTTTGCAAGGGGAGTTTTCAAGATTAACCTTTGATGTTTATCAAACAATTTGAAGACATTGTCTTTCATAGTAACTGAATAGCCTTTCTGAATGAATTGACCAACACTAAGTAGATTGCACTGCATTCCAGGGATATATAGAACTTCTTCAATTGTTGCCATCTTTCCATCCTTTCCTTCAATAGCAATATTCCCCGTTCCTTCTGCAACTAAGACTCTATGATCTGCCAGCTTCACCTTTGTGTTTCTTCCAGGATCCACTTCTCTTAACCATGTCTTAGTTCCAGTCATATGATTAGAACAACCAGTATCTAAAAACCAACTTTCTGAATTGCAGCTTTCATTACTGGTTGTTGTCACCATCATGTATAATGACTTTGAATCTGAACCATCTTGTGCAATTTTAGCTTCCTCTTCATCATTCTTTGTTTGTTTCCCTTTACCAGACCAGCATTCAGAGGCATAGTGTCCAAATTTCTCACATTTGAAACACTAAATCTTCTTCTTATCAACTTTCTTCTTTTGATTAGAATTTCCTTCCTTTGAAGATTCACCTTTATCAAATCAATTGTTTTTGCCTTTAGACCAGTTTCCTCCCTTAGAGTTTTTCTTCCCTTTCTTGAAGTTCTTCCTATCATAATCATCCTTCTTGACAGTTTGAACTTGCAAGGCTTGTTGAATCGATCTTTCACTGCTTCTTTCTGAAACCATCAATTCATGAGCTTCTAATGAACTCTGCAACTCTTCAATCTTCAATGTCTTAACATCTTTTGATTCCTGAATTGCTACTACAATGAAATCAAACCTTGAAGATAGAGTTCTCATAATCTTCTCAACAATTTGTTGATCAGTCATGGCTTCAGCACAAGCCTTCATCTGATTCACAAGATTTATGAGTTTGGAGATATATTCAGCAATCTTTTGCTCTTCCTCCATCTGCATAAGCTCAAATTTCCTCCTCAATGACTGAAGCTTAATCAGTTTCACCTTATCATCGCCTTCATGATACTTTGAAAGAATATCCCATGCTTCCTTGGAACTAACAGTATTTGAGATTCTTTCAAAGTTTCCTTCATCAAGACTCTGTTGAATCAAGAACAAAGCCTTGCAATCTTTCTTCTTCAGTTCCTTGTCTGCATTCCTTTGCACTTCTGTGGCATTCGCAACAAAATCATCAACATCATTATGCACAATTTCAAGCAAATCTTGTGCTCCAAACAAGTTCTTCATCACTGCACTCCATCTTTCCCAATTGGGTACTTCAAAAATTGGAAGATGAGTGTTGAAACTGCTGTTACCATTCATGGTTCTTCCTTCAGCTTTTCTTCCTGAATTTGCGTGATTGAAGATCTTGATTAACCCTTAAAACGAAACCACAGGCTCTTGATGCCAATTTGTTAGCGCAGCTTATCAATGCTTATTGATTAAGCAATGATCAAAATCAGTTTCAATTTTAGGGTTTTCTTTGATTTTGTGTTTTGTGTGAATTTGAGAGAGAGAGAGAGAGAGTAAGAAGAGAGAGATAATGATTGAGGAAATATATGAGAGATATATTGATTACTATGAAAACTATACAAAGAATGAGCTTGTATACAAGTAATTGTTTTGTTACTTGAAGCACAAGTAAGTAACAACTATAGCTCTTATTTCCTTAAGACTTCTAACTAACTTGTAACAACCTTCAAAACAAACTAAAACTAACAATGTGATTAACACTAAGTGTGATTATCACTAAGTAAACTTGAATTAACACAACTAACAATTTAAGTTAACTATAATTATCTATTCAATTCTAACTAAAAAATTTCATGTGATCAATTAGATCTCGTAGAAGTAAAAAACAGTGGATATCCATAAAACATCGTTGTCATGAAAAAAAACTAAAGAAAAGTACTCATATAGAAAGGGACAAATCCATAAGTGGAAATTTTAGAAATTATCATGGCTTTGCTTGTGGCTGTAAGTGATACTCCCTCCTATCCTCACTCAAATATATAAGTAAACAACAACAAAGATATGTCATATTCGATAGACTCAAATATAAATTATATTTTTATAAATTTTATTGAATAAATATACTATAATCATTTACAAAAAAAATAAAAAATCATTCAATTAAATCATTTTCTTACAAACAAATTATTCCATAAAAAATTAAACGAAGATATTTTTTTTTAAACTAAAATAAGCGAAGAAAAATATTAATTTACATACAATAATTTTTTATCACTTCAATTCAGTATGAAATAAAAAACCAACATTCTTAATTAGTTTATGCTTATTGATCTTATATTTGAGTGAGGACGTGAATGGTTGAGAGGCTATCTTTCTTTTTCTTTCCACATCTCCTTAATTCGTTTTCTAGTTGGGTACATTTTCAAACGTCCAATGCTTCGCTGGCTTTCCGTTGAAAAAATTGATCAAAACACTCGGGTAATATATTGAATTTTCTATTATTTTTTTTTGTCACTTTCTATATATAACCAACCATATATAAAAACAGGAATATTTATCAAACACAAATTCCAACATGAATATATACAGTTTCTTACTTTTATTTACCATCAGACCATGTACAATGATAAAACATATTCAACAATCTTCAACACCCACTTTTTCAATTCCCAACATTCCATATCATTTTCTCTCACTTAATTTAACATTCATTCCATTTTTACCTCTCCAATGGTTTTCTCATCCAATACTCTACCCCACCACATTTTATTTCTTATTCTTATTTAATTTTATATTTTTGTTTTTATAATTACATAAAATTACAATTATCGATTATAATTAAATTAAAATAAAGAAACACTTAACAATTTTTTTTTGTTTTTTGTAAAAACAAAATTTATTTAAATAATTTATTTTTATTTTCTTAAATTAAAATGCAATACAACAAACTAAGCACGCGACACACAGAAAAACTAATAATAAGATTAAGAGAGTGAAAAATTTGGTTTTTTTTTCTGTATCCAAATCAAATAATCCAAATCTTTATTTGTAGAGAAAAAAAAATCACGAATTTTGGTAAAAAAAATAAAAAAAAATTATTTGCAATGAAATAATTGAGTCCAAAACATAAAAATGATAAAAATCGAACCAACCAACCGTAACGCGCCACGTGGCCTCTTTCAACATGTTTAACATCTTCATCACCTCTTTCCTCCACATCATCTTCAACACCCTCTCCTCCAATGGTTCAACAACCTTCAATACCCTTTCAATAACCCCATTGCACTTGGTCTCATCGGTTCCAACAACACATAAATTTATTTTACATTGTATGACTTTTGTGTTCTTTTACATGACACATCTCACATAATGTTCAGTCAATTTTCCATTTTCTTCACACGATATTAGGTTTTTTTTTTCTTGTGAAGGAAACCCGAAATTAATATATACTCCCCTAAATATATTAGTATACTCCCTTCGTCCCAATAAATTCAATAATAAGAACGATGCGGAATCAAATTGGAGCGGTTATGGTGCATAAGTAAATCCTTATGCACCGTGCATAAATCCCAACATAATTGCTTCCTACACCCCCAAAGGAAACCAAACAAAACAAAACAAAACAAAACAAAGCGAACCAAACGCGAAAACAAACTGAATCATCACCACTGTTCATCATCATCACCACTGGAATCTTCAATCTCATCATCAACACCGTCGTTCATCATCATTACCGCACCAGAATGCCAAAACCATTTTGTTGTGGAAATGGTTTCTGTGAGTTGTACTCCAAACTCATTTTGCTGTGGAAATGGTTTCCATAATCTTCAATCTCATCATCAACACCATCGTTCATCATCATCACCGTACTAAAATGCCAAAACCATTTTGCTGTGGAAAACCATTAGATGTACTTAATGGTTTCCAACAGTTGTACTCCAAAACCATTCGATGTAGTTAATGGTTTTCAACAGTTTCCCAACCATAAATCTCAGCCCATGGGTGCGGAAATTCGTGCAGTTATGGTGAAAATCACGAACCCGAATCCACAGTTCCACCTCCAAACCCTGAACCATACAACCCACTTCAAAACGCCCCAAGAACACGAAGAAGAAGCTAGCGAGACAACAAAGATGGGAAGCAAAGAAAGCAGAGAAGAAAGCGACGGCAAAGGAGCAGAAGAAGAAGGAAACCGAACACAAACGAAAGGAATGAGAACAAAGTTAAAACCTAGATCTACACTATTTGGTTATTTATCTCTGAAAACCGAGTCCGGATTTGGATTATAGAAGGAAAAGGATTTTTAAAAGTGAAAATTTTAAAAATCGGTTTCTATTTGATTGTTTATCTCTGAAAAACCAAGGCCGGCCACCGCGCCGGAGGTGTGTAGAAGATGAAGCTTCATCCCAGATCGGTTTCTTAGAGAGAGTGAGAGAAAATTTGTTTTTTAAGAGTAGAGAGAGAAAGGACAAACACAAAATGAAAGAAATCTAATGGTTGTGAAGTGTTTATGCACGGTGTATAAAGAAATGACTTATGCACCATAACTTTTGCCGAATCAAATTACCAAGAGTAACTTGGGTTAAAATTATTCCACTTAATAGTTAATAATGCCTCATGAGCATCTATATTGACTATTGAGTAGATCAAATCTGTATTTTTTTTTTTTTATTAAATTTTACTCTTTTATTATATGAAATCCATATAGATTGTACCATTTTATGTATGACCTATTTTCAGTGTGTTGCTCCCATAATAATTTCATTTATGAAAAGAGTGGGTGGCAGAATTTAAAATGAGTGTGCTCACAAAAATACCTTGTACCAATAGGTTACCGAAAGAGACTCATCCTCTTAGAAAAATAAAATAAAAAAATAAATTCAGGATATATATGATATTTAAATACTGTTTAATTCCCGGCTAAAAGAATGAAAATACTGTTTAATTTGAGCGTAAAGCTATTAATTGCAATACCCAAAGATAACCATGTACTTAATTACATTAAGAATACGTTATATATGTACATCTGGAATATAAATTAATGATGACAAAGATACACAAAACAAAAACTGGTGAGCAAGGCATTGCCACTGCCCACTTACCATCACCAAAATTATGTCCTAAATTCAAGTCAGATGCCTGATTGCCTAGTGTTAGGACAAATATGCAAAAAATATTTGAACACTTCCTCTGGTCAGTCATCATCTGATATACAGACAACATCGGAAGGTGTAGCTTCTTGGGCTGAGTTAGCTGGTATGCTGCTACTTGCGCCAAATTGGGAATGATCGGACATACGCGGCAGTGTATTTGGCAGATTAATGCTAGATTGACTATTAGAACTCATGCACATATCCACTGCAGATAGGTTAGGAGAGGGGAACCCACCTGTGTTCTCATGCCCATGCCCCCTATGAGGACCAAACTGAGAGATTGCCGGCATTGGTCTGGGAAGCCACTGAGACGTTAATAATAAAGAATTTGCAGAAGAGTTACTAAGTGCAGGTTGATTTGGCATACAAAGTGGAACTCCACTGAAACTAGAGGCTGGTACGGATGTTGAGGGTCTGTACGGTGGGAGATGCGGTGCAGGGCCACGTATCTCCCCGCTGTGAGTGGATGCTGGTACAGATGTTGAAGGTCTATACGGTGGGAGATGTGGTGCAGGGGCACGTATCTCCCCGCTATGAGTGGAGGGTGGTACAAATGTTGAAGGTCTATACATCAGATGTGGTGCAGGGGTACGTATCTCCCCGATATGGGTGGAAGGTGGTACAGATGTTGAAGGTCTATATGGCGGGAGATGTGGGGCTGGGGCACGTATCTCCCCACTATGAATGGATGCTGGTATAGATGCTGAAGGTCTATAAGGCGGAAGAGGTGGTGCAGGGGCACGGATATCCCCACCGAGACCGGAGGCTGATACAGATGTTGAGGGTCTACAAGGCAGAAGATGTGGCAGAGGGGCACATATCTCCCTACCTGCTTGCTGATTTCCCGAGGGTGAAGAGATGGAGTTGGTATGAGGTATTCTTGCAGAAAACCCGCTGATATTTCCCGATGTATTGTAAGAGGCCTGTGTAGGTGGTGGTACCATAGTGTGAGAGCTAGTTGAAGCATGTGAATTCTGCAATGTGGTTGCAGGAGGTCTACGGAAAGAGGAACTAGCAACCAGAGGGGGCCGAGTAGCATTTTGCTGTCTTGAAGGCTGAAATAAAAGCTGTGAAAAACCTGCATCTGACATTAGTATAATGTGGTTAGAAAATGATAACCATAAAGAGCAGAGGATTTGTCCCTAAATGAGTAGAATGTGAAGAAGAGATGAATGTGCAAAAGACATACAATTGCATACTTAATTAAATAAAACATTCCCAAAACATTTAGGAAAATCCAAACAGCCAACCTTAAAAACAACAGCTGCAGCAAATGCATTTTTTTGCAGATTTGCCTTTTCCTATTTTGGGGAAGTGTTTAAAAATTAGAAGAAGCACTATATTGTCCTTCACAAATATCTTACTGGTAACAGCAATTCAGATGTTTACGAGCAGCAAATATACTTTTTATTTTGGTAAAAAATTTATAGTCAAGATCAAGAGAAAAATAGATGTCATAGACATTCCAACAACTACTGCACTCACCATAAGGGAGTATTCCTTGCAGCATTCCCGATGCACCAGAAAACATAGGATCAAAATTAGCCTTTTTAAAAGTATCAGCCAATATCTTATGTATATATACTGTTCTAGATTGTGTATCATAGTTCTTCTTTGTTTTCTGAAACTCAACCTCAATTTCCTTCATTTGAATATCATATTTCCTATTAAGTTCCTCAACTTCCTTCTCAAAATTACATTTCAGCTGTAACTTCTGCTCCAACAAATAGAACAATATAGCAGTTATCAAAAAAGGAAAATATAAGATGTAAAATCTAAAAGGTATTCTCACATCAATAAGTAGAGAAGAAGGCAAGAAGCTAACCATATCTTCATGGTTTTTCCGATTTTGATCTGTCAGTTTACGTAGTCTTTCCAATTCATAATTAAGTGGATCATGGAAGTAAGGTCGAAAATCCCTCGAAGCCAACTGTGTTGGAGTCTGAATGGGACGATTATTGATAACTCTGTGAGTTGACATATTTCGGGTGTCTGTCAAATGGGCTCTGAGTCCACCAGGCACAAGTGAATCAAGGACCATGTTTGAGACAGGAGGCACAACTTGATGTGAACGTGAACCAACTTCCATATTTGAGGTAGGTTGCTCAACAGCTTGATTTTGAACCTCAATCATTGCCTCAGGAATCTGTCTGGAGAGAGAATCTTCATTGGTCCCTTCCCGGTCTACACCTCCAGTCGCCAAAGGTAAGTGGCAGAAATCTCGGTTGGAAGAATGGAACCCTGAAGAGGGTAACTGCATCTGCTCTGGAGGCTCCATGACTAATGAAACACGATTTGGTTGATTTGCAGGTAAAATATGAACTGGACTAAGCGGTGATTCTACAGATGATAATGGCTGCACCAGCACTTGCTCTTGAGGCTCAACGGGATCCAGTGCTCTAGATACTGAAGTCTCCTGGGACAAAGTGTTTTCTGCTATGGTTTTCTGTACTACCTGGTTGTCTGGTGTAGTACTCTCATTCACTTCCATGTTGTCTATTAACTCACATTCAGCCCCTTCGTGGCCATTTTCAGGCAGACTAAGCGGTGATTCTACAGATGATAATGGCTGCACCTGCACTTGCTCTCGAGGCTCAATGGGATCCCGTGCTCTAGATACTGAAGTCTGTTGGGACAAAGTGTTTTTTGCTATGGTTATCTGTTCTACTTCCTGGTTGTCTGGTGTAGTACTCTCATTCACTTCCATGTTGTCTATTAATTCACATTCAGCCTCTTCATGGCTATTTTCTGGCATTGTGACTGGTATTTGTCCATCAGTTATAGCTGGCACGACACTATCAGGAACTTGCTGCTTTGAAGAAGGTGGATTCAAAAGGGAAGTAGCTGGACGACCATCGCCTGGACTAGAAAAGATACAAGGCGATGATGATACAACACCATCTAAACCTCCATCAGATATTTCATCTGTTGATGAAGAATTCAAAGGAGCTGCATTCTCTGGATAATCAGTAGTTCTAACTGTGCTGGGCAATCCCACAGCTGCATCCCTTCTCGATTCTGGCACCATGACTGGTATCTGTCCATCAGTTATGGTCGGCAAGAATCTATCAGAAACTTGTTGAGTTGAAGGTGAATTCAACAGAGAAATTGTATCTGGATGACCATTACATGGACTAGAAGAGTTACAAGGCCTTGATGATACAACGCCATCTAAACCTCCATCAGATATTTGATCTGCGGACAGAGGAGCTGTACTCTCTGGAAAATCAGTACTTCTGACTGTGCTGGGTAAACCCACAGCTGCCTCCCTACTCAACTCACTAGCAGTGGCCCGTGCACAACTAGTTTCTGGCACTTCATCAGACAGAAGGATTTTCGGAGCATTATGGGGAGTTTCAAGTTCCTTCGAAGAAACAAGGTTTGAAAATTCATTTTGTAACGACGACTCTCGGAATTTCTGTCTTGCTTCCAACTGTTCGGTCTCTAGAGCACGGAGACGTACATCATACTTACTTTTTATTTCTGTTCTCATTTCATCAAATCCACTTTTGAAATTCCCGAGCATCTCGTTCTTCTTCTTCTTCTTCTTCAGAACTTGGGATTTTATAGCTGCCCACTCTATAGTGTACCTTCTTTGTAAATCAGCTATTTCAGTCTCAAAATCTTTTCGCAACTTAAGTTTGTTTTCCTGTTGCATATGAAGTAGCTCTCTCCATCGATCTTTGCGCTTCTGAGTTTCTTTAGTATTTCTGGAAATAACTTTTTTGGTCAATTCAACATCTGATGTTATATCTGTGTTTGAATGAACCCTGTTTGATGATTCAGAAGCCTTTGGAGAGCAATTGACACTAGAGTTTCCTGTGCGTAATAAAAATTTGTCCTTCAGATCCCAAAGCATTGCATTAATTTCATCAACAGCATCTTTGTTACAGTCAAAATTCAAGTGTCGCTTTGCAAGAATGAGGGAAGCTTCAATGTCAAGTTTGTGGCTTAGCAAAGAAGCAGAAGTCCAACACTGAAACAGTACAGGAAAAAGCTAGTGAGTTAAATGTATTAAAGGCAATCAAGTAAATAATATGCATTTTTTAGTGAGGAAGCCGTATAAACTAAGGGTTTCCCATATTAAATGGGGTTTTGAGATGGTGATCATAGTGCAATAAGGAGGAGGAAAAAAGGACAAAGGGGTCAAATAAATTTCATAAAAAAGGAAATTGTTTAAATATAATGACTGGGAGAAAGTAAATATTCAATTGAAACAAAGTGATAGAACTTGTGTAGAAGAATTGGGCCAACTGATACCAAGTTCTGATGGCAGATCCAAGGCTTGGCAGGCTTACTATAGGAATTGTTTTAAGAATAATAGACAGATTGAGTTGGCGGGTGAGGGAAATGATTTGTACAGGGGAAAGTTAGATGCATAAGGAATGAGGGGAGAGAGTGGGAACCACTTGGGCTGATAGCTTGCTATAAGATTTTCTTCTACTTTTCTGTTATCACATACATTAAATACTAATTTCAGTATCTTCTTTCTACTGTAACCCATCACAAAATCGGGTAAAGAATAATTGGAGTTACTTCAAGTCAACATTCTTTGACCATGAAACCAATGCCTGCATGCACGTGGAAGCTTGAATGTAGCCTCATTTATTACCCAGCTGACTATGCTACCCAGACCCAGCAATCAGAATCTCAACTTACATTTAGTTTCAAGGTAGGCAACATAAGAAACAAGCATGAAGTTGACCAGCTGGATCAAGTACAAAGAAAAAAGGCTTGCCAATTAGGTTGACCAGCTGGATCAAGTATGCTTTTTCATTCTGCATCACCAAACCAAGCATAATGCCCTTTATAATTTAGCGAGATCCTGGAGGGGAGGCAATAATTCAAAACAAGTTCCAGAAGGTGCAAAACAAAACGAGGCAAAAGCTGGCAACAGCCAAATCTTACATGACCACAAAAACAATTGACTGATACAATTGACCTTGGATTACTAGCAGTCACATATAAACGGGGGGAAAAATTAAAATTCCAATTTTTTGAAAAAACAAAAGAAAAAGTAATGTCGTTGTCGCCATGCAAAGGTAGGGGGAAACTGAATAAGAGAAAGAAAAGGATGAAACAAAAGAAAAATATAGAAAATATTCTGACCAGAGATAATTGAAAGGCCTGTAATATTGATGCTGGTTCTGTACAGATCTTGTAATTGTTCATCGTATATTCAAGAAATTTTCCAACCATACTCTTGACATTATCCTGCAATGTCACGAAGATATGTTAAAAGTTAAAACACCATCAAATTTGCTGATAAGAGTTTAGATTGGCATACTAGATCAAACATCACAAGACACATGAATAACGGCATACAATCTTTTGAAGTCCTTGGTGTTGCAGGCAAAGTTGGATTAGAAGAATTCACAACAATATTCATTTTTAAAACCAAAGTCAAATGCATTCAAATATCTATGAAATTGTATACTATTTTGAAATTGAAAGGTACGCGCTCCATAGGTTATGGGCATTCATAATCTTGAATCCAGGTTTTATTGCTTACAAGTATAGCCATTATTGAGGTTATTTCAATGTATTCAATGACTCCATAATACAACAAAATTAATTCATCACTGAGTAATGGCACATGAACACTCTCCAACAAAATTAAACTGTCGATAAAAAAACTGGAGAACATTCCGGAAAATAAAGTGTACTCTTGTCGACGAAAAAGGACAACCGTGATACAAACATACAGCAAGTAAAACCTAGTAAAGTAAAAACAAGTAGCATACCGGGAGATGAAGAATTTCACAGAGCTTTGCTATCCTTGGCTTCAGTGAATGGTGTAAGCTTCTCTGCAGTGTCCTTATTTTCTCATTTTCCACAGTGTTCCCTTGAGGTTTCTCTGACATTCAATTAAACAAACAAATTGAGTAAAAGATGTCATTCACATGGAATATATTACAATATGTATCAAAATGAGGAGAAAGGAATGTTGAGGTAGCAGTCCGAAAAACTACATTTTAAGAGAGATCGACAATATTGATGACTCTTGCAAATAATGCAAGAAAGTTTATTGAGGGAGAGACAATATGTATAAAGTATGTTGTTATCAGTTTGGCTTGTAATGATCAGCTAAGTTTGTATGTGTAATGAGCAGCTAAGTTTGGCTTGTAATGAGCAGCTAAGTTTGTATGTGTTTCCTTTCCTTCAGTTTGAAGGTGACAAAAAAAAAGGAGAATGCATCTTGATCTGATGGTGATAAGAATAACCACCAAAGATGTGTGAAGCCACCTAAATTTGTCCCTCAACATTGTTCAATGTTTTTTTTTTTTAGTTTTTTATGCTTCTGTCAATATTTTTCCTCAGATAAGCCAGATGGACAACTCTACTGCTTCTTATCCCACATACTCAATAGGATAAAGAGTGAATAAGTAGGGATTTTAAGCGTCATTTCAGTTGCCAATAAGAAGGCAACTATCTGGTACTACCTCAATCTTGAACATGTAGGCCAAATGATGCCAGAGTTTAAAACTTTCTATAGGTCACCTATCCCTCATCACTGCCTAAACTAAACAAAAAAGCCATTTTGACCAAAAAGGTCATGATACGACTTGGATGTATGCCTCGCGCCTCAAGTAAAAGGGGGTGCATCCTCATTAGGATTGATAGTTCTCAAATAATGAGAGGCTGTATGATTTCCAAATTTCCAAGAAACGCTACACGAACAAAGTAGTTGAACTAAGTAGGGATTAAGAGACATTACCTACTGAATCTCCTGATTGTCCTGCAAAAGTACACAGTGCTATCAAAAGCTATGTACGAAACACCAAATAGGACAATAATTCCTACTATTTACCAATCTCATTGAACTATTAAAAGCCATAAACTAAACAAAACAAAACATAAAAAATGATGGAGATCACTGACCTTCCTTGCTTCTGGTACATGACTTTTCATCATTAGATTTTGAAGCAGGTTGATCGACATTATTGATCCCCCTAAAGAAACCAATCAAAGAATAGAGAAAAATAAGCTAGTGACAAAATAAAAACCCAATGCAGTGAAGACTAAAGGTCCATCATTTACTAGAAAATGAAAAAACACGATATTAATAACAACTCTGACTTGTGTTGCCTAACCCTTCCTTCCTCCATTTTATTTTCTATTCCCGTGCTTTGATGACCAAAAGGGAAAAGATAGAAACTAAAAAACTTCACACAATACTGCCCAAAACTAACATGTATGACAAAAATAAAATTATATCTTAATTAAGTTTGTCCCTATATGTTTTCTCTGCATTAAATTTTGTCCTTCATATTTTCAATTTGTTCATCTGAGTCGCTCAGTTTATCCATTACATTAAATTGCCATATCATGATCATCCATCCAAATTATTATATTAGACTGTAATGTGTCAAAACAGATATTAAGTTTGTAGTATCTGATAAAGAAAAGATTCCAATATATGAAACCTTACATGTCAATTGAATAACTTAGACAGTTTAAATAATGCTATAATTAATAAATCAAAAGACAAAAACGACAAACATAAAAAAAGTCTAGAACGCAAAAAATAAAATTACATTGTCAACACATTACAATCAATCATGTGGGTGACTTTACAAGTAGGAAGAGGGACTTCAATGTAGTAGAGGAATGACTAGTTAACTATTTCTACCATTTTTTCAGAGTTTAATTTTCATGCGCTGTTAGTGTAAAATAAAATTACATTGTCAGCACATCACAACCAATCATGAAGTCGTCATGATAAAGTCAAACATTTCTAATGATGTGATGGTTATGAATGACTAAAGTGCAAAAACTCTTGACACTAACAGTGTATAAATTAAGTTTTTTTTTTTTATGATAGACTTTATATAAGAATGTTTTCGTTAATGCGATTAAAATTGAGTCAGAAGCCATTTTGTTTCCTTCGCCTCCATTTGCCCCAACGAACCACTATGTGATGGTGATCAACTACAAACAAACTTCCAAATGATTTTTCCTTTTCAAAAACTTCTTCTACCTCCTACATTGGTTTTAGGCCTTCAGAGGATCAACTAATGTTTTGAAAACATATTTATCAGCTTTAGAACGTCATACATAATATTTATTTCATGATCCAATATACCATAACTAATAGTAACAACAATAATAACAATCAAGCCTTATCGCACTAGGTGGGATTGGCTACATGGATCATAAAACATTTAACATCACAATTACCTATCATATATTAAGTTCGAAGGTAGTCGTTTATCTCTAAAGTTTTCTTCATGGTTTGACCTTTAGTTTTTCTTGGTCTCTTCCTCAACCCCTGTACTGGACTATCCTACACCTGGTCAACCCTCCTTACTAAGGTTTTCATGGGTCTTCTCTACACATCCAAAACATCTAAAGCAAAATTTTTACAGTGGAGGTTCAAATTTAGATATTGATGTTAAAAATCACAGAAGGGGGGAAATGTAGACGAAGTTTGTTTGTATCAAAATGAACTGAAGTGCAACACATATACATCCCCAAGGGAGACAAAGTTTATATTTAAATGAGTGGATTGGAGTACATTTAATCCTTTCTCAAAAGGAGGGAAATGTACGCTTTACTAAAAAATTGTTTAGTCCTAATTATATAAAGGCCAAAACATTCTTGATATGACATTTACGGCAGCATACTTTGTATGATTTTCTCGTAGAAAGTGTCTAATAACCAAAGGTGGTTAGGCTACATGAGAAGGAACACGTATAGAGAAATTATATCAAATGGACGGCAGTTTGATCAAAAGGGCTCACAGAAAATCTAAGAAAACAATAGGAAAAGCCTATGAAACACGCATTGCTACTGGTTTCAATTACCCCATGTAACCTAACACCCTAGTGGGATAATGCTCAGTTGTTGATAGCATATGAAATGCAAACTAAAGCAAAGAAGAAATTTTGGGACAGGGAAACAATATATTAAGGGACTAGAACTCTTATTCCATGTTATCTACGGAAAAATATGTATTTAGTCCGAAAAAAATCACAGTTGTACAACTTTAGTGCCTATAAAAATTATATTCATTTTGAATAAACAAAATTGAAGTTAAATGGCTGTGATTTTATAGGAGCCAAAAATATATTTAACCCAATTATTCAAAAATTAGCATAGATTAATTAAGGAATTCCCTATAGTTTACTAGCAAATAGCAATTACCTTATCCTTTTGGAAGGCCCACTGGTCTCTACAACATTGCGGCAAAGCTTTTCAGGGTCGACATCCACAATTAGGTTGCAGTTGTCATCATCAACAACTCTAGGAGAAACATCAGAATGCTTGTCCACCACTGTGCTTTTTCTTTTCAAAGGTGTCAAATTTTGACCCTTTTCATGTCTGACACATTTCCTAATCAAACTTTCATTTGAATCTGAATCCCTAATTGCTAACGTTTGCGATGTCTCCATTTCATGGCAATCAGACTGAACTCTTTCAGGTATCTCACTAGTCTCTTGCGTAGTGGAATTAGATTGTACCACTGTTGAACCTAAAGTTGCTTTCTTTGTAGGTAGTTCTTTTGCAGACCCACTCGAGCTAGACTCCGTCCTCACATCCGTCGCTTTGTCTTCTTCAGATGGCAGAATACAATCCTCAAAAACTTCTTTACAATCTAAACTAACCCCTTTAGAGCACTCGTCAATCTTGTCCTCACCCATGTTGCTATCTTCTGGAGTCGACTTGTCCTTCTTAGCTGTCTCCTTGTTGCAATCTGGCAATCAATAACCAAAAAAATAAAATTTAAACATTCATACAAACAACAATAATATACTAAATCAACACACCTCACTCAACACCATTTTCAATTCTATGTAGTCTGATAACCGAAAGAACTATTATACAAGACCCACATTGCAGTCATCACACCAACAGAACTTTAACCAACACTATAACTAACTCATCACGTCTCTATTCTACGGGATTTCGCTCCTCTAAAGTGAGCAGTTAGTATTAGTAAAGTGAGAAAATAAATAATTCATATTTTAACAACCCATGATTTGTTACGTGAGTACATATAATATCAACTATCATTTATTTATGACCGGTCGATATTACTCACTTTAGAGCACATATGCATTTACATAAACATGGCACTAACACAAACACCCGACACGACACTGACATAGACAAGTTGACACCGGTTAAAAACTAGGAAAAATCAATTAATAGAACATAATCACATGTGTCATTGTCATTGTTATGTTAGGCACCGACCCATGTCGGACACCAGACACGCCTTCCATCAGAAGTGTCGGTCTTTGACCCATTCTATTGAACTCTAACAAAACTCTTCCAGCTTGTATAACAATCTAACTAACTAACTAACTACTTTAAAACTAGTTAACTAATCCTAACAACTCCAACTACCTCTACCAACTCATAACTACTCATCTTTACAACCTAAATTCACAACAAATAATTGTCCTTTCCTTAAAAAATCCAAAATTAACAACATAAACAACATGCAAATACTAATAAAAAAAAATTGACCTTTATTTTTGGGTTGAGTTAAAATGGCACGATAAATACGAGAATCTCTAATAGGAAGTTTCCGATCGGAAGATGAAACGTTTCGATTTCTCTCAGATCTTCGTAAAGGAGGACTAGGTGTTGATTTCATCTTCTTGTTAGATGAAGAAGAAGGACTTGGAACCATTTTCTTCAACAATGCAAGTGAAAATCTTTGAAGAAAATGTAGTAACCCTAATTCACCAGAAATAGAAATGATTTATTTATTTTTTTGACTAGGTTTGATTTTGAGTTGAAATGAAATGAAAAATGCGACTAAAACTATATGGTTTTTAATTTAACATATGGTATGTGTAAAACGGGATTTGAGGAGACGAGGATTGAGGGGAATGTAATAATCAATGGGGTCTTGTTCTTGTTTGAGTCAGTTTGAAGATGCTAGTTGTATGAATTATTACTTTATACTTTATATTGGTTCGCACTATTTGAGGGAAATGTGATTAAGACATTTTTTTATTTTTGTTTTTGTAAGTTTGTGATTTAGACATTTTATTGCATTGACTCTTGAAGAAAATTAAGCATTGGAAAAATTAAAAAATTAAATCATTAGTCAAACAACATTTCTTAATATTCGTGTTTTGGTTAAATGGTCTTATGAAAAAGAGGTGGAAGAAATAGTTTCTCTCTTGGTCTTTAATTATTAGATCATTTTGAAAAAAAAAATGTTCCTTTTTATAAAACTTTTTTAGTATTTTTGAGTATATTAAATATTTCTTTACCAACATACTTTTATTTATTTTGCATCTTTTTCTTCGATCAACAATAAATATTACTCTTTCCGTTTCAAAATACATGTCCAAGTCAACCACTTCACATATATCAATGCACAATTTTGACCGTTAATATATTTAATTATCTAAAGTAAAAAATATAAAAATTTAATATTTTAAAAATATTTGTCGAGACAAATCAAACATCTTACATGCTAATATTTGTATTTATACATTAGTTAAAAAGTATGGTCAAAGTAAGTCAAGTGAATAGTGCATATTACAAAAATTAGATATGTATTTTGAAATGGAGAGAGTATGTTGAAAACAAAAGTTAACTCTCTCTCTTAAGGATAGAATTGTAAAAACAATACTAATTATAAATTTAATATTACAACCAACTTTCTTAATCTCCTTAATTTTTGCAAAAGGCTTGTATATTTAGAGACGGAGTTAGTATTTGATAGGAACAAGTGTAGGTGAGTTGGACGTTGATTATATGTAGTATAAATTATCTATGAGGTCATATTGAATCTACTCTTTATAACCTAAGTCAATAAGTATTTGACTAGATTAAATTATGTTTGAATTTTTTATCATATTAAATAATTGAGTAGTCAGGAAAGTCTAAAATATACATCCTCTGGTTATTATTATAAACAAAACTTTACATTTTAGATTCATCAAATTAATGATATATACGATCTTTATTATAGACCACATACAACATTTAATGAATGAATCTAAAATGAATTTTTTTGCTTATAATAGTGATCGGAGGATGTATATCAGTTGAGGAATTGATATTGTTAAATTGAACACCTTCATTTGATTTTGGAACTTGAGACATCATAGTTAGGTGTATGTGAATTTCAAGGATATTTATCCCTTCGTTTACAAAATAAAATGAATAATAGTTGGTAAGATATAGCTCAATTGTTAATGTTCAATATTGTTAGATTGAATATCTTTGTTTAAGCTCAAATTTGAGATTTTACAATTGTGAGTATGAGTTTCAAGTAGTGTTTTATCATTTCATCTATAAAAAACTACTAAATAATACTCTTTTCGTCTTGGTACAAGTGTTTTATTTGAGTTTTTTTTTTTTGTAGAGTCTTTAGTTTTTCTTATTCATTTATTCAATGGGAGAATGTTTAAAATTAAAGTAGCATGGAGTAGAATTTAACTTATGCCAAAACTTATGTGTATTTACATTTGTTTTTGGTTGATTTTTCTTCAAATAGAAACGGTTTTGCAGATGTTTTCATTAATTAATTAATTATTTAGTCTTCTCTCCCTCTTTTTTGTTTTTGTTTTAGCTATGTAACCAAAAAATTAATTAAAAAATTCCAACGGCCTGAAAAACAGTAGAAACACACCAAATTCAATCATTTCCCATCAAGCATTCACTAACACATAAAAGTAGGAACCGAGCATTGTAAAAAAATGTACATGTATATCAAACAAGTTACTGGCATAGATATAGAGAAAGAACTTGCATCAATCCATATAATATAAATAAATTGCTGTATTCATAAAACTATATCTAAAGTTAATTGGTAAGATTTCAATCCAAAAGCAAAAGATATTGCATTCAAATGACAATTATTGTATAGCCTATTTTAAAAGTACACCTAAAGATACTAGGTAAGATTATTAAACTCTAATGGAGTTATAAACACCTCGAAGACAATGCAAATGAAAACTAGCACTATTTTAAGATAGGGTAGCATTTGAATGTCATAGTTTTTTGGTGCTATTAGTATTATAGATAACTTTGTGTTTATCTCTCTCTTAACAACTCATTCTTTTTCTTCTAAATAATTTATTCTAATCATTCTCTTTCATCTAAAATCAACCTATGTCACCAATAACACCAAAAAACTATGACACCCAAATATTTATCCCTTGATCTATCATAGTTTTGGTTCATGACATAAATAATCGAAATCTATACAGGGTGAGAACAACATGGAGTTTTACAAACATTTACATGTTGATATCCTAATAAAGTGCTTTAAATATTAAGGTCACATTCATTCACTTAATTGATTTGTTGATTACCACGTAAATACTTGTTTTGATAATTCTCAAGTTTGTTGATTACCACATAAATACTTGTTTTTATAATCTTCAAGTTTGATGAATACAATGTTTCGTCAAATTCTCTATTTTTAAAATGTACTCCCTCCGTTTCAAAATATAAGCAAAAATCATTTTTTAGGTCCATTTATTTAATGATGTGTGTGGAATATGAACCACATACATCATTAAATGAATGAATCTAAAAGGCGATTTTTGCTTATATTTTGAAACGGAGGGAGTAAGATATTTCAATAAATTATTTTGTGCATGTTTGTTATTAACTCGCAACTAATAAGCATTGATGGTTGAGATGTATACCTGTGGGGAAAGATTGAGCTACCGGCAAGATAAAACTTGTGGGCTCTCGAGAACTCAAGTACGATGATAGATCAATTGGTAGAAAACGGAAACCCTTAAAATTGAGAGGAAGATGGAGGAGCCTCGTTCTAGAACATTATATGTTGTGGGGGTGAACAAAAGTCTCGTTCTAAGACGATTGAGGTTGAAATGACCTTAGGGTTCTTGTTGTAGAATGAAAGGGATCTAAGGTTGATTGAACAGACCTCTCGTATAGTCTAATGAAAGAGATTTAAGGGTTCTTGAAAGGATTTAAGGTTGACTGAACAGAAGCCTCAGACTTAAGACATTCTTAAATTGCAGAGATCACACACATGTGAAAAGAAAAGAAAGGTGAAAGGTAATGTGGGGAAACATAAGTGATTTAGGGTTTATCAAGATATTTTTGCAGACAAAGAAACCTTGAAGAGAACAAAAGTGAGTGCCACATATGAATTATATTTCAGCATTTAATATACATACTTTGGTTATTTATAAAGGATAATGTTGTCCCCGTGAGTTTAGCTCAATTAATAGGAATATTGCATTTTATATGTAGGGGTCGGGGTTCGAACTCCGAACACTCCACTTCTCCACAATTAAATTGTGTGAGCTCTAGCCACTAGGCTACTTGACAAAAAAAAAAAGGTAATGATAACCGGTGCCTCGGGGCACGGTTAAGGAAAACAAAAAAGGAAATTTTAAGTAAAAAATGATATTTTTTAAACATTTAATGTATTGATTTCACAACTTTAATATTTTTTTACTAAGTAATTTACATGGTTTTAATATTTTATTATTGTTTTAGATGCGTGGACAACCAAAAAAAAATACATGTGTAACATTGTTAAATAAATCGGTGTAATTGTTCAAAGATAGTATTTGCATATTGGTAAAATCTTTTTATTATTAATTAATTACTATCAATACCAATAAATTTCCATTATGTGTAAAATCTTTCCATTATGCGTAAAAAAAATTTTTCTTTAATTATGCATATGAATCTTCTCATTCCCAATTTAATTACTTTTAATTCTTCTCCTTCCCATTAATTTCTATTAGGGAAAATTATACTCACCTCTCTTAAATTTTACTTAAATGGTACAAACACCCTCTCTAGTTTTTAAGTGGACATTAACCTCCCTTACGTTTTCTTCTAAGTGACAAACACCACCCTTCTACCTTAACACCATTTATTTTCCGTTTATTTTTTCATTCTCAGTCACATTTTTTTCTTTCATTATGGTGCCTCTTGCTAAAATGTTCCCCTTTCTTTAAAGGAAACTAGATCTCAGCAAAACACAAAGCATTTAGATAATAACATGAAAAAGCAGGAACAACATAAAAAAACCATCTAAACTCAAAAAAATGACCACAGGTGCAGAATTGGAAAATGGAAACTAGAATCTAACTTTTGAAGACAATGGATCGTTATTGCCCTTTAAATTGGTTGAGTTGTTTTATTAGTTGACGGGTGATTATTTGCCTTTGAATTTTATCGAGAAGAAATAAGGGTTCGATACTATATTTCTAGGAAAGACCGTATATGCAGAAGATGACCAAATCTAGTTTTAGGGGTTTTCACAATATTTTGTTCTAAACTTTTTATACACAAAAATTATTATTCATGAAGTTGAAGTTGATTTCAAAACCAATGGTGAAAACATTAGGAATTCAACTTTACACAAAGACAATAAATTTCTCGCATTATCCATGGTCAACGAAGAGCAGCACTAAGCAAGGCACACATGAAATTAGAAGGCAATGAGAAGACGACATTATTATAAAATTGTCTTTTTCTATTCCAAATGAAACGGAAGTTTAACAGTGTTAACTTTGAGGGAGGTTTATGTTTTTAGCAAACTAGAGAGGTGTGATTGACATTTTCGTAAAACTCAGGGGAGGTCAATGCAATTTACCCTTTCTATTATCTTTCATATTTAATTCTTCTCCTATTTAGTACTCGATTCGTTTCACAATACTTGTCACTTTTGAGGAAATTACACATACTAAGAAATCAAATAAATTTTGTTATTTTTGATGAAATTTCATGTTTTTTCTATAACACCCTTACTCATTTATTATTTAATTATATTATTTCTTTCTCTCTCTCTCTCCCAATCATAAATAAGGGTATTGTTGGTAAATCAATAATTAATGTTGCATTAAAACTTAAAAATGATTAGTAAATTGAAAAAAAATTATTCTCCAAAAGTGACATGTATTATGAAACGGAGAAAGTAGAATATTATCTTCCCCCAATTTGTTTTTATAAAAAACCCTAAACCATATATATATATATATATATATATATATATATATATATATATATATATATATATATATATATATATATATAGACACACACATTAAAAATACATTTGATGCTTCTATTCTGGCATCTCATGTCTCCTTAGAAAATTCTGTTGATTTGAAACCATTTTTTCTAAACATTATTTTTCTTAATTTAATGCATGCTTTGTCTTATTGCAGAATAAGAGATTTGAGGAGGTGAGGATTGAGGGGAATTTTTTTTAGGGGGGATTGAGGGGAATCTAATAATCAATTGTATTAGCACATATTTACAAATTAAGTTTAGACTAATATGTAACACCCCGTTTTCCCAACATAAATTTTTTTTTAAAAAGATAGTCATGCATCAGAGTAAGCACATAAACAGGGCATCACATTTCTAAAAACATCTCATGTTAATGAATAAATAAACATTAAATCTGCATGAAATATTAATCATTATCGCAGCGGAAAGATCATAAGGAAAAGCATCTCAAAAGTCTTTGGCACGCAGGCCTCATCAACGTCTTATTAATAAAATCTTCAAAATAAACATAAGCATGTATAATAACTTAATACGCAAGGAACAGAGAAAAATAAAGAAGATCCCCCTATCCCGTTACGTATCAGAGCACCTAGACTCAACTGCAGAAAGCCTCACACGTCTGCACCTAATCTTGGTTACCTGCACTTGCCCACAAGGCGGCAATTCCAGCAGAAGGGGTGAGATTCACAAATAATTATATTAAACATGTAATTAAATAATCACAATTCAACAACCAAACATAATTCAACATATCACAGATAAACATCTAGCTTTTAGAACATCAACATAAACAACACATCATTTAGCAGCGTCATAATCAACATCATAAACATCTTAGTAAACATCTTAGACGACTTGACTCGACATCATCACTTGACTATGCAACCCTACGTCTTATATGCATGTGGTACCAATCCAGGGCATGAGCCCTCGTCGCTATGAGCATAAATATACTCCAAGGCATAAGCCTTCGTCGCTGGTGAGCAAAGCTCCAGGGCATAAGCCCTCGTCGCTGGTGAGTAAAAACTCCAGGGCATAAGCCCCCATCATAGAATGAGTATGCATGAGACTCGACACTTTTAACTTAAACAAGTTAACATCTTAAACGTCGCAAAACATCTTAATCATCAAGGACTGACACATGCAGCAACTATACATAAGTAAATAGCAACATGGCAGCAAGTACATCATACAGATAGCATCCATAGTTGCAGCATCGCAAGTAAATCAAACATTCATAACTTAATTAATTCATATATCTCACATAAGCTTCATAAAATCATCATAAACAATCTCAATCATCATGTACCATCATCACAGATCATATTAAACTTCAGTAAAAGTCCCAGAAGCTACCCAAAGGTCATCTCTCAAGGTTATATGCGATTGCAGGTCGCCAACAGAATGGATTCTGGGTTCTGACATAACTCGCTATGGCGAGTGGGAATGCTCGCCTCGCGAGTAACTAAGGTCCTGCTCGCTATGGCGAGTTGGAGTGCTCGCCTCGCGAGCTCCAGGGTAATGCTCGCTATGGCGAGCTGGGTTGCTCGCCTCGCGAGCGATCTAGGTCTGCTTGCCGCGGCGAGTTGCATAGCTCGCCCAGGCGAGCGATGAACAGACTGCTACGGGTTCTGCGAAAATCACACAAAAGGTTCCCAAATTCATCATCTAAATCATCTAAACTCTCAGAAACAACATAATTAAGGTTAACCTACGTTCTGTACTCAATTTCTAACTCTGTTTCACAGCTTCATAGCCTAATTCATGGTTTTTCTCAATTTTAACCTATTTCCAATTCTCACAAAACTCAATCCTATGTTGTTAATCGAGATTAGATGAACTACAGATCAATATAATTAAGTGTTAGGCTCACCCTTACCTGGTAATAGTAGAAAAATCGCAGCCCCTATGCTCTCTTCTCACTTCACGCAGCCGTTTCTCCCTTTTTCCAAAACTCTGTACGCGTACTACTGACTTCTCTCTTGACCTAATTTTCCCTTTATATACTCCCAACAAATCTTATCTTATTTACTCTTTCTCCCACATAACTCTCTAAAATCCAAAACTAACCCACAACTAAATATTTTATTTTATTTTCAAATCTTATTTTATTTAACAATAAAATAAGTCACCACGTCGCATAAAATCATATTAAATCTTCATTCAACATCGCATAATATATTAATAAATATATAACAACTTCTCAAATAAATCAAATAATTAAATAATCAAAAATGGGCGTTACATAATACCTCAAAATAGTCCATGAATTTTCACAAATCGGTCAATTTCGTCCCTGAATTTTTTGAAATATCAAATTAGTCCCTGAATTTACAAAATGTCAATCAAATTAGTCCCTTTGTTAAGTTGGTCTGTCAACTTAACGGAGGTGACGTGTAACGTTAACCTCTGACGAAGCTTACCACGTCAGATGCCACGCAAGCAGGGACCAAATTGATTGATTTTCAGAAAATTTTCAAGGACCAAATTGATGGATTTTCGGAAAATTGGCAACGACTCTTTCCCTTCTTTGTGAGTAACGGCTCTTTCTCCTCTTCTTCATTAACAGCTATTTCTTCCCCAAATATATAAATTTGGAACCCTAATGTTATAATTCCTTACATAGAGGTCAAAATCCCCAAAATTTCTTCCATGAATTGATGTCAAATTTCTTCCCCAATTCAAAAACTTAGAACCCTAATTTTTTTAATTAAATTCGAAAACAATGGTGTTGGTCGTGGAAGAAATGCAAGGTTAATGGAGAAGCCAAATGATACGGGCAGAGAAGAGGTTTGGAGGACAAGGTTGATGGATAAAGTTGATTGTGTAGGAAGTGATCTTAGGTTGATTAAGATATTGATAGGAGTATTTTGTTTGATTGAGTTGTTTAAAATGTTATTGTATTGTGCCAAGTCCATGTAATGTTGTAATGAAAAGAGGTTGTCAATGAATGAATCAAACCTTTCTGTCAAAGTTGAATGACGTTACCTTGACAAACCACGAAATCTGACTTCAAAACCGAATCTTTTTCAACGATGATCGCCGGTGATGATGATGATTTTGGTGAACTGAAGACGGTGACGGTTTAGGCGGGAAGGTGAAAGGTTACGGACTTGTTTGATGCTTCTGAGTGAAAATGTGAGGATGAAAGACAATGGTAATAGAAGGGTATATTTGGAAACACGGGAAAAAAGTGACTGAAATGTTAAATCTCGAATTTTGCCAATTTCCATCAATTTAGTCCTTGTACACGTGGCTGACTTGCTGACACGTGTACAGGACAGCAAAGCATGCAAGAAGCCACATCATCACTGAAGTAGCAATAATCGTCGCAAGAAAGGGGAGGTTTGAATTGTGACCCTTTTTAAATTATTCCTGAAACTTAAGTTAAGTTTATATACTCAAGAAAAATTCTTGGTTATTATTAGTTAAACAAATAAGTGATAAATGTATGCCTAGAATGTTCTGGAGAATGATTATAAGCACAATGAGAAAAATGATATGTAACTGAAGTGTAAAGTTATTTAACACAAGGATCAGAGTGTTCTGGAGAAAAGTAAATGACAGAATGATAATGAATGTAAACTTTAGTTAGATATTTAAACAATTGTTTTATCTTGGACCAGAGTATTCTGGAGTCAGTTTTAGTAAAGTAAACGTTTAAGTTAGGACCAGAGCACTCTGGATTAATATAGTTGTGATTAATGTGAACAAGAGTAAAATGCTTGTGGTCGTGTGTGTATGTTGTGTACAAATAAAAGATATAGATAAGGAGAGAGAGAGAGAGAGAGAGAGAGAGAGAGAGAGACGCAGGAGAGTTATCCTGGTTCACCAAACTCGGCTACTTCCAGTCCCCACACTTCGTGTGAGATTGTCCACTATAGTATGCAGTTGGTAGAAACTTCTCACCAACACTATAAGGTCTTGATCACACCAGATCAGTCTGTAACCCCTGTATTATCAACCTCAACAGGCTTCTACAATTCTTTGCTTTCGCACAAGAAAGGTTGGAACTTTTCCTATCTCAAACTATTAAGCTCAATAGACTTGAAACCTAGCTTTTACACTTTGTAGGATGATTGGATTTGGTAACAAAATATATCTCAAGACAAAATAGAGATATTTTACAAACACAAGCTCAAGAGATTATAGAACACAAAATATAGTGAGAGATGATGAAGCTTGCTTTTGAGAGATTGATTGAGAGAATGATTTCTTTAGCTTTAGAGAGAGGGTTATAAAGCTTTTTTTGTATATCAAACTCTTGCCTTCAACCATCACAACCGTCCTCTATTTATAGGAGATGTATCCTTGCAGAGCAAGCCAAAAAAGAGTTGTTGCAGCTTCATTCAAATTCAAATTTGCGCTCCACTTTGATGCTTGGAGAGCAAGTGTAAAAAGCTTTCATTCTGAGAACGTTCTCAAGATTGTTCTTTCTGTTCCAGCATTTTCTTGGGCAACAAGCAACACGTTTTCAAAGGATGTAGTGAGTTGTATGACCGTTGTAGTGAGCTGTATGACCGTTGTAGAAGCCTTGGAGGCCACTTAACATTATGCAAACTTGATGTCATTGCATGATGTCTTAAGATGATGTCATGTTGTAGTTTCTTTTAGAAACATATTCCTTAATGGATCATTCTCCATTTTATTCCTTTGTGGGTCGAAAATCTTATAGGCCCTTGCAGATTTTATTCCTTTTGTAGTCTTGTGGCCCTTGTGCACATATTTGTCTTGTTTTGCATTGATTGTTCTTTTACCTTAAAAGCTTTAAAGACTTTTAAACCTTAAGATCTTTTATTCCCTCTTTAATAAGACAAGGAAAATCAATTCTGATCTTTTATGATGCAAATCTTGATGTTGTACAAAAGTTTCCATTTGTCTATTGCTTTGCTTTATTTTGATGGAAACTCTTTAGAATCATTTTGTGAAGCAGGAACGTTCTTAGGATCATTCTCATGAAACATGCTCACAAAATTCATTAGTAGATAACAAGATAATATTTGCAAAATTGTTTGTTATCTTTAAAACATCAAAAGAGGATTTTGCTTTCAACAATCTCCCCCTTTTTGATGATAACAAACATTTAAGAATTTAAGCTTTGAAAGGAATGAATAATAGAATTACTTTGATAAAAATCAATAATTTTATCAAATTCCCCCCCCCCCCCCCCCTCTCAATTTCAACATTTAATAATCATATAAAAATTGAGAATGCAAATATTTTATGAACCAATATATGAATTTTCATTTATTGCACAAGATTCTATAGGTTCATCAAAATAGATATAATATATTGCATCAAAATATAAAAGCAAAGTACTGGAAATATTTTGCAGCATAGCAAGCATGCAATTAGGTACCAACATAGCAAAAGTCTTGCAACACTATAGGCATGTGAATAACATCATAAGGTACATAACCAAAATAGCCAAAACATGAGATAAACAACCAGCAAAATATCAATCAAAATATTCTTCCTTTCTTTCTTCCCCTTAATCTATCTCCCCCTTTGTTTCAGCAAAAAGGAGTGGGAGACGCCATTTGAAGCGCATCAGGGAGTAGAAGATGAATCATCCGAAGATAAGGAAGCTTCAGGACCAGGCACAATAAACTGTGGTGGAGGACAAGGATGCTCGGCCGGAGGAGGAACATTGTAGCGCATGCTCAGAGTGTTCATAATCCAGTCTCTTAAGATTTGAAGCTCAATTTTGTTGTACACTTGATGACTCAGAATTGCTGTGAGTGCAACAAAGATCCTTGGAATATCCTTTCTCATCTTGCTCATATCTTTCTCCATTTTAGACCTTTTGGGAGGTCTTGGATCAGTAGAAACTTTTTGAGTTGATCCAGATGGGGCAGCTTTTGAAGACATAGATGGCAAGGTAGGACAGTTAGATTGCAAGGTGGTGAATGAATCCAAATTAATGGATGAGTTAAAAGCAGGCAAAGAAGCAAAGAATTTGCTTATGGAATCAGAGTTAAATAATGGAGAAAAAGAGGTTTGTGGTAAGTCTGTGAAAAGGTGACTTGTGTTGGAGACTTTTGTAGGAGGTGTTTTGGAGTTCATGTTCCTGAGCACTTCAGTTGCTTGAGTGTCATTAAAAATGGCAGTTTGATTTCCAAAATCAGCCAAGAGATCTTAATCCTCTTCCAAAATAGGAGATCGATGCTGAGAACGATCTGGGGAACGTTCTGCAGGACGTTCTGGAGAGAATTTTTGAGGTTTAGTGAACTCATCATCAGAACTGTCAGTTTCTTCTTCATCCCTCTTTCTTTTAGAAGGAGTTTTAGAGGGAACAGACTCAGTTGGAAGCTCAGATTTCATGTGGCTAATGTTCTTAGGGGTAAATTTGGTGATTTTTAAGACAAACTTTTCACCTTCAAGATCAACACCAAGTTCTCTAAAATGTCTGGTGAGTATCATGCCATATGGAAGACAATGCCTACGCTTTGTGTCTTGTGCAGCAGAAATCATGTGATGAATAATGACATGAGGCAGACTCAATCTAATTTCATAAAACATGTGATAGATGAGCAAAAGATCTTTCTTTGTAACATTTCCATGATTACCTTTCCTAGGAATGAGACTATGCTGACTTAACAAATTCAACATTTTAGGAATGTAATGTAGTTTGGATGAGACAAACTCAGTAGTGTTAGGTTGAAAGACATTCCTAATCACTTCAGACAGATTCACATTTAGGTCAAGATCCCAATCATCACCATAAACACATGACCCATCATGAGGAATTTTGAGTTTTTCAGCTATGATCATAGGATTGAGAGAGATTTTCTTACCTTTAATGGTGGAAACGATCAGACTTTTATCAGGAAACACTTCTGCTTTAAAGTAGAAGGCTTGAACCACGTTGTGATAAGTCCTTTCACGAATTTGAAGAAATGAAGTCCAACCCATCTTGTCAGTAATTAGTTTCAGCAGTATGTTTTCCCTAGCCAGAGAATCGAAATCCACACAACGTCCTATTGCTATTGGACGTGAAGACCATCTTTCCTAAAATTCTTGATTTAGGTCAGGATCAAACAAAGGTTTTGGTTTTGTCATGGAGATGGAGAGATTTGCAGAAGCGCGTTTCTTTGGTGAAGCCTTTTTAGGAGCCTCTTCCTGAATGTCGCAAGAAGCCTTTTCTTTTCCTTTTTCTTTGCGAGTTGGAGGCGGTTTTGGTGGAGATTTCTTAGGAAGGGCGGATTTTTTGGAACTTCCTAAAACAACTTTTTCAGATTTTGATTTAGAGGGAGAAATTTTCGATTTCTCAGAGACAACCTTTTTATGTTTAGAAATTTTAGGGATACTTTTAGATGGTCAATAACATCTTCAGATTGATTCTTAGGGTTTTGTTCTTCATCAGAGTCAGGTATTTTATGAACAGTGTTGTCAACACTTTGAGTTTTCCTAATCCCTATCCCAGCTATGATCCTTTGAGACTTTCTTGTGCCAAAGGATATAGCTTTCTTAGCTTTAGGTTTTGGTTTGGCTGGAGATTTCTTTTGAGCATCAACACCAGATCCTTTTTCCATGCTTGAAACAGAGGCTTCTTTATGAGAAGCTTCTTTCTATGATTTGGAAAGACATAAGTCTTTTGCCTACATACCCACAAGTGGGATCAAAATCATATAGTTCACCTCAAAAATTTCGTTTGGTGAGTTTGATTGATTTTAAAAGTTTGAAAAATGTTTTTGAGAGGACAAGAGGCCGAAAGGCAGAGAAGAATAAAAATGTGAGGTTGTTTGATTTTAATTAAAGAAAAGAAAGTCTAAATGATTAAGATTGATTTGAAGTTTGATTTGGAAAAAAAAAAAAGTAAAGAAAGGAAGATTCACTTGGTTTGTTTCCAAGGTTTGTTAAGAAAATATTTTTTGGTGTTTTTGCATATTTGATTTTTTTGGAAGATTGATTTTTTTAAGTTCAAAGTAAACTAAAAAAAAAAACTAGCGTAGTGACGTAATATAATAAAAAGCCATAAATTTACAAAGAACGTTGGATCCTAAGATAAATTCTGAAGTTTGAAATGAACCTAAAATTACTAATAGTTTGATTTTAAGAAAAATTTAGAGTCCAATTATTAACCTAAATTGTCACTAATTCATTTTGGTCCTTGATCGCGGTTATGGCATAAAGCGGAAAAAAATAAAGTTTGGTGTCGGTGCATGTGTCGATGCATATTTTATTTACATGATTACATAGTTCCTAAATACATTCTAAGATTTTGCACAAAAGTAAATGACAAGAAATAAAATGCATGCATTAGATTTACATCAAATCCTACCATACACACTAATAATAATGACATTAAAATAAATGACAAGAAATAAAATATGCGTGAGATGATTATAATTATAATAAATATAAAATAAAACTAAATGATAAAAAAAAACAAATAAACTAAAAAATGCAATGAAATAATCTAAATTAATGCAATTAAATAAACAAAAAACTAAATAAAGAAAATAAATAACAAAGCAATAAAAATAAACTAAAACCCTAGTAATGTTGCACACAAATATGTGTGCTTAAAAAGAAAAAAAATAGTAAAATAAATAAATAAAACAACCAAAAATTAATTAAAGAATTTTTGAGAAAAAGAGTAGAAAATTTTTAAAAAGAAAAGGGAGTGTAGCAAGCAAAAGGGGGTGCCAAAACAGACGGCATAAAAGACGAAATATGTGGGGCCCACGTGGTCAAGGAGGGAAGAAGTCAACTTCTTCTTCCTCCTCTTTTCTTCTTTCACGTTGAACAACAACACACAAACACCATCATTCTTTAAACTCTTAAAACCTCAAATGGTCATCAAATCTCACAAACTAAAATATCATTTTGATTGGATTTTCACCCTGATTATGAATCTAAGCTTAGATTTCACAGTGAATGTTTGTATAGAGAGAAAAATGAACCACAACTTTGAACTTGAAAAATAAAAAATACAAAAAACAATGAATTAAGCAAAATTAAAAAATGGAAAAGGTTCACAACACTTCAAGAGGTACAAATTCATTGATACCCACCTTGTTTATGTCTTGAAATGGTCTAACTCATTTTCACTTTTTCTTGAAAAATTGTGGTTTTGAATTCACGGTTTTGGATGGTTTTTTTTTGAGTTTTTGAGTGTTTTTGGTTTGTTGAAAGTGATTATGACCTTTTGGTTGAAGAATGGTGAAGTTTCATGAAGAAATGAATATTTTTGAATTTTTCTTGAAAAGGGTGATTTTGTTCTCTCAAAATTTCGGTCCACTCTCTTGAGTTGTTGTTTGGTACTTATAGTGGGAGTAACTTGGTCAGCAAGTGTGAAGAATTAGGTTAAGTGGGGAGTAAGAAAATGTAGTTTGGAATTTTTGTGAAAAATGAGTTTTTTTTGTGACTTTTTGGAGGATTTTTGGTGGTGAATGATGATGTGTAGGATAGTAATGAGGTGTTATATGCGAAGATGATTCTAGATGCATAAATTGTGGAGAAAGAAATGAAGTGGGAGTGAAATGTGTATTTTGTGAAAGTTAGTGTTTTTTTGAATTTTTGAATTTTGAAAAAAATAAAATAAAATAAAAATAAATAATTATTGGTGTAAAATTGTGATTAGAAATGCAATAGAAATGAAATGATTTGGAATTGAAATGTTTTTTGTGTTGAAATTGAGTTCTCTTGAGAACGAAGTAACAAAAATAAAAATGTGGAAATAAATAAATAAAATATGCATAAAATGGAGAATTTAAAGTTAACTTGTAAAACAAGTAACTAAAAAAAAACTAATGAAAATACATTTGGTGTGAAATTTGAGTTCTCTTGACAATGAAGTAACAAAATAAAATATGATTAAAAAATTTCAACAGCGAACAAAAATGAGAAATAAAATGCAGATATTTTAATAATGCGAATAAAACAAAAATTACAATGCGAACAATAAAAAGTTTTAAAATGCAAATAAAATTGAGGATTAAAATACGAACGCATCGAGCGTTACAAAATGGTTAAAATGCAACTAAAAATGCGAATAAGAAGGGAATTAAAGGCGGCAAAATGAATCTTAAAATGCACATAAAACAATGGTTAAGTGGAGAATCTTGATCAAAAAATGAGATATAACAAGGTGACAAGCAAATACAGCTGGTCATGTACTTGCAAGAGAGGCTACATTTATAGCTAGTCCCGTCATTTATTATCACATCCCATCTTGTATTAACAATATTATTATTATTAATAAAATGCAATGAGCATCTTTCCCTTCAAAAAAAAATTGTGTATCTTTGTCAAAAAGAAAAAGATGTGTATTTGCATATGCTTCAGAGTTAGTAACAAATAAAAGTTAGAACCCGACGTATATATCAAACATGTTATTAAACATAGTAAAGAAGGGGGAGTTGAGCAACTCAACTTTTTTAGCTAAAGCTTAAGGAGTAAGAGGTTCAACGTTTAAGTTTTAGCAAGAAGAAAAAAACTAAGTTAACCATTAACAAACTACATTTATCATTAAAAAATAAATAGACAGAGGACTTGCATCAATCCGTATATTATAACTAGGTGTGTTCGTAAAAATTACAACTAGATACTAGGTAAGATTTCAATCCAAAAGTAGAAGATATTGTATTCAAATAACAATTATTGTATAGCCTAGTATCAAACTCTAACTGCGTAAAAAAAAGTATCAAACTCTAATGCGGTTATAAGCACTCTGAAGATATCCCTTGATCTGTCATAGTTTTGGTTCGTGACATAAATAATTGAAATCTATACATATTGAGAACAAGAGGGAGTTTTACAACCATTTACATATGATCAGATCCTAAAAAAATGCTTTAAATTCACATTCACTTAATTGATTTGTTGATTACCACAAGTTTGGGGAATACTTTAAAATACTTGTTTTGATAATCCTCAAGTTTGGGGAATTCGATGTTTCGCAAAAATCCCCCTTATAATAGGGATAATGCATAATATATGTATGGTCCTTGGGTTCAAAACTCCGGCCACCACAAAAAAAAAACCTCTCTTTTAAGGGCAGTATAACATACTCCCTCCGTCCCAAAATATAAGCAAAAATTGGTCAACAAAAGTTAATGTATGTGGTTCAAAATTTGTACCAAATACATCAACTTATGTTGACTCATTTTTGCTTATATTTTGGGACGGAGTAGTAAACTGTAAGGCATTTCAATAAGTTTTTATTTGCACATTTGTTATTAACTCGTAACTATAATAAGCATTGATGGTTGAAAAGTATACCTGAGGGAACTTATGGGCGTTGGAGAGGTCAAGGACAATGATAGATCGATTGAGAGAGAAAGCAAAAAACCCTACGATTGAAGAGCAAGATAGAGGAGCCTCGTTTTGGAACTCTCTCGCCAGTTGAAGCTTCATACTGAAACTCTCTATGTTGTGGTGGTGAACGGAAGCAAGACGATTGAGGTTGAAAGAGCTTTAGGGTTCTTGCAATAGAATGAAATGGAATCAAGGTCGATCGAGCGGAAGCCTCATACAATATAATGAAAGAGGTTTAAGGTTTTTGAAAGGATTTTGTGTCAATTGAACAAAAGTCTTGTACTTAAGATTGAAGCAGAAAAATTGGTCAAATAAAATTGGTGTAATTGGTGAAAGGAATTAGATGTTTTTGCTTAAATTTTTGATCGAATACATCAACTTTTTTAATCACTATTTTTGCTTATGAAATATTTTTTTTATTATTAATATTAATTACCATTAATATTATTATTTAAATATAATTAATACTAATAAATTTTCATTATGTCTAGAATCTTTCTTATTTAATTATGGATTTGAATCTTCTTCCCAAATTAAAATTTTAATTCCTCTCTTTCCCATTAATTTTTATCATCCTTCATATTTAATTCTTCCATATTTATCCTCCACAATTATTTTTTATAAAATTCCCCATTCAGACACACACACATATAGCACAATATTTTACTAGACTTTACTTACCTTTTAATCGAACTTTAGATTACCATGACCTCTTTCCCTTAGAAATCTAAGGGTTAGCACAAAAAAACTACATATTAAAAATATATTTGACGCTTTTATTCCGGTATCTCATGCCTCCTTAGAAAATTTTACAGCTGTGACATAACAAGAAACACTCTCAAATTTAAAAAATTCACATTTGTTATACATGTTATAAAAAAATTCATATTTTTGACTATTTTACATGTTATCTACACAATGATTTCCCTATCTGAATATACATGTTATAAAAAAATATTACATTTATTAGCCTAGCAAGACAATTCAACCATTTATTATTGATTATTTGTTATTGATTTGTTAGGGAACAACATGTGATGACTTGAAAGCTAAGGTAGCCAACTTTGAGTCACTTTCTACCCAAAGATGATTCTTATATATGTTAAAAGTACATTCAATTACCAAAATTACTCTCATAAGGTCAGTTTATATAGGGCATTCAAGAATCCCAGGTTGGAAGCAAAGTAGCCTTAAATATGATCATCTTTGTTTTTTTAATATTCTTGCACATGAAGATTGGCTAGGAGCACCAAGAGCAGTTCTGTTAGTATTGCTTTTGACCTAGTTAAGACTAGGAGATTGCTAGAAAACCTCTAAAAACTTTTGGAGCATTTGGATAATGACATTCAATCTTGAAAGCTTTTAGGATTTGAAAGTCAGAAGTTGAAGATGATAATCAATATATTATGTAGTTTAAATTTTGAATGATCAGTTTTTGGTTTATTACGACTTAAATGTGTTGTATCCAATATAATATATATATATATATATATATATATATATATATATATATATATATATATATATATATTATATTTTAGTTTATTTTGATGGCGGGATGGCGGCCACCCCAAACTCTGGCACTGGAAACAACAAGTTTCAAAATTACATTTCACGATAAAGATGAACAACTAACCACATCACGACAATCAACATCTTAACCACTCAATCATCATTGATTCATTCCTATTTAATCATATCATTATGAATACAATTTCAATTACAAGTCATCCGGTTATAAAATCATATTTCACCAAAGTTCGTCTATTTTGAAAACTTTTACCATTTTCTAATTAATTTGACAAAACAAAGTATACATGATCAAACATCTCAACAAAGCATATACATTACTCACATATGATCACAGTAGCATATGCATATAGGTATCATAAGCCAATTCCATTTAATTCCAAAATTTCATTAAGTTCGTCTCATTTTATCACTTTTCAAAATATTTTCGTTTTCAAAGCAAAACGGAGTTAAAGTTCAAGGAAACCAACCATCCATAATTATTTTTAAAAATCATCATTACAGTAAACAACCTTAACCGCACCATTTTCCCTTAAGAAAACGAATTTCAAAAAATTATGCGTTCATGAACATTTTTCAAAAAGTTTGATTCGATTCACAAAGCCAAGTCCAATCTAATTTATTTGATGTTTCCAAAGGTTTAGAAAGCATAATTACAGTTGATTACATCAAAAGAATTAGTTTGGAACTATTCGGTTCGACCCTGAGTGCCCGAAACAACCCAAAACATGAGTGTCTGTTCTGTGCAACTTGCCACAACGAGCTCCAACTCGCCTAGCGAGTTACACCAGAACAAGTCACCCTGTTCTTGGTTGTTCTCTCTCGGGAACTTGCCAATTTCCACCCCCAAAATCCTATTTTTGATTCCCTTGACTCCAAATTCGTTCCCAAAACGTGTTTACTAGTTTACATACTTTTAAAGGCAATCAAAAACATCACAAACATGACATCAAAACACCAATTCACCTCAAAATCATCACTTAGATCATTTTTCACCAAAAACCCAAAATTCATCATTTTCATCCAAAACTCACAAACAACCAAACCAATTCAAACCCCATCAACATACAAACATAAATAAACATTTATGAAGTGAGTTTGAACATGTTTCAACAATAATCATTAATCAATTCATGCTACACACTTGAATAAGCAAAAATCATCAAAACAACTTATCAACAAAAACAACTATTAATTTTAAGCACATAACACATTAATTTCATGAAGTTTATCATACCCATAAATCCACATGAATTAAGAGCACGAAATCCATCATCAAAATTCACAAAGAAACCACAATTCACAATAAACACTTATTCATATAATTGAAAAGAATGAGTTAGAGCTTAATTAATGAAGATTCTACCCCCCTTACCTCTAGGTGTTGACTCCATTAGCTTAAACTTCAATTTTGCTCCTAACTCTTCAAACCCTAAGCTCTCTATAGCCTCCTCTTCTTTCCTCTTCTTCAAGTCTAGATCCACTTTCTCTCTCTACCTCTCTCAAAATATTTGAAGTGAATGAATGTAAATACCTGATTTTCTCTTAAGTGTTTAAGTGTAAATACCTGATGTTTATATAGCACCAACCAATTGAGCTAAGTTTCTAATTGTCATAATGTGCTCAACATCTATACTAACTAACTCTCAAATGTTACTATTCACTTAAACCGTTAAAACACCAAAATAATTACCAACGATAATTAATTATCCTAACTCCCTAGTAACTTAGTAAAAATAACGATTCTCACTAAATCTCTAAAATAACCTTTCTAATGAAATCACTAATTTACCCACACTATCTAAATTACTAAAATACCCTTAACCTCCAAAATGACCGAAGTACCCTTCTAGGCTAAAAATTCACTATTTCCCAATTAAATACACATAGAGGCAAATAACTACACACAAGCACATATGAACATATATAATAATTAATTAAAATAATTCTACCTAAAAAACGGGCTGTTACATCGAGCAAGGTCAGTTTAAGGAAAAATATATGAAGAATAGCTGGCTTTTCCCTCCTTTAAAGAAACCTTGATTCACTAAGCACGCTTTTTGCACTTAGCAAATCTACAACTTCAAAAACTCTATACATAGAAGTGCAAGTCATTTCTAAACTCAATCAGTTTTAAACTCATAATAGAATATAGAGAGAATGAGCAGAAAGAATGGCTGGAGCCATTGTACAGCCAAGGAAGCTTGGAACTCCAAGATTCAACAATTATCCGATGTTAGTGATGACACTAGGTCATGTGTTATTTTGTTAGTTGTTTTTATGCATTCCAAATAGAGTTCATATGATTTTGAATGGTTCTGAAGCTGAAAATAGATAGAAAGGAAAAGAAGAATTGTGTAACCATTTATGTACATTGTGATACGATTTTGCTGCCAATTTTAAGAGTTTCAAATCAACAAACATCGTGTCACGATTTATTCAATTCAGAGCACGATTTGAGGAGCGCCAAGTCTGAAATTTGAATTTTATTGAAGGATCGTGTCTTGATTTTGCAAATCGTCAAATGATTTGCACATTTTAAAATAAAGATCTATAACATCCAAGTTAGTTTGAGTGCAAATGGTTCGAAATTTTGGAGAAGAAAACACATTTTTGGAGCTGAAGAACTAGAGACCATGTGGGAGACCATCAAAACACATAGCCAGACATCCAATTAATGTAATATATCCTGTTCTTGTATTAGTTATTTATGTTTTAGCCATGAGTAACTAGTTCCTCTATGATTAGGTCCTATATGACTCTGTTCTAGCTTTTGACCATGTAATATGTAAACTCAATTTCATGATAATTTCAAATCTTGTTTATTATTTAGTACAATTTGTCTTTAATGTTTTTATGTTCTGATCAAATATAAACTAAACTCATTGAATATATGACTGCTGACAACAACTTATAACTTAGATTTAAATATATTGTTCAACTAGGCAATTTAGGGATAGAAAATTGTTAAGTTGTGATTTTCTAAAATTAATATTCATTTGAACCTTTTGAGAATTACAGGTTCACCTAAGTGATCATAGGATTGTAATTTGAAAAGAGGGCTTCAAGCCAGGCGATTGACCTGAGCTATTTTATTAATTATTGTAAACTAGAAGAAAAATATTACAGTTTAGGTTCAGATTACCAATTAGCGATGAAAAAATGATTCAAACGACCCGATCATTTCTATTAAGTTTCTTACATCAAATCTTTATCTTTCAGTTATTTATTCTAAATCGCAATCAAAACCAATTTCCTAAGGCAACCCCCTCCCCCCCCCCCCCCCCCCCCCCCCCTCCTCATTTAACCATATCCTGAATATTAATGAAATTGCTAAGTAAAGATCATAATAGTTCCCGTGGATACGAATTTAATTATTAGTTATATAATTTAGCACACTTGCTAAAATTGTATCAGTTAGTCATGCGATAGATGAGTAACTAAACTCTCTCTTGTGTTGGGATTGGATATAAAATATTTAGGAATCTATGTAATAATTTAACTCCGACTGATTGCATGTGATTTATGTTCTCAATATAATTTTAGTCTAAATCTTTTCTTAATGCTTTTTTGTCGATGTAGTGTGATGCAATTGATCTTTTGATTTAGTCAGACCCTAGTAAGGTTGGCTATCTAAGCGACAAGATTTAGATTATGTATAGGTGCTATCGCCCGAGAGATCGTGGGTATGCCTATATTCATGTAAAACTTTTCAAGCATAGGTCATAGAAACAATCGACTATTTGCCATTAAGCATTGGAAGTCAATTCCAAAGGTATTGGTTCCTCGCTCGATTTTGAGTAGTCAGTGGTTAACTCTGAAATTATGGCAGCAGTCGCAACTTCAAATTCTGATGCGCCTAGTCATGATGTTAGCTTTGCATCGCAATTCCACAAAGTTTGTTGCAACCTACCTCTCCCGTATTAGAATTATCTATTGTAGTTGTACACGATGACATTCATTCACTTGGAGTCGAGCAAACACATCTGAATGATCAGGACATGAGTGTTCCTACTTCTCCATCTGCTGCTAATCTGATTCCATATATTGTAGAGCACTTTGACGTGCATGATGATATAGTTTCAGCTACGAAAGTGAGTAATTCGACGATTCAACACACTCTAGCGCAAGAGGAAGTGCCTTTAACCTCTTATGTGCAAGTTAAAAGTTTAGTCGAGCACAATAACAATGTGGTACAGATACAATATGAGCATGGCCAGGTATTGAATAAGTATGTTGCAGGACACAATCAGGAGGTTGTCTCTATTGAGGGTGCAGTTCAAAATTCAGACTTAGCCACTGAATGACAACAACACAATACGACATGGAGATGGTCTAGTGCAACACATTCATCCTAACATACAACAAGATATTGGCCCCTGGCAAAGAATTTGTGAGTATGATAAGAGGGCAGCAGAGGTTCCTTTCACACCGGTTCTTTCGAAGAAACAAAAACAGAAATTGAAGGAAGCCCAGTTCTTGGGAAACCGCTGTATCAAATCCGTACTAGAGGGGACTCCTCTCCAACTGCTCAATGAATATTTTTTATTGGAATGTGCGAGGTATTGGTAATTCAGATTCTAGAGTTGCTTTAAATAAGACTGAATTACCACTTGTTTTACACTTTTATTTCTACGGAGACATATGTGGTCTGTCTGCTTACAGATTCCCTTAATTTGTTATTTATCTTTTCCTTTTTCTTTCTTTCTTTCTTGTTTTGAGGGTTTTGGTCTAGTCGCCCCTCTTGTATATATTTTTCATTTCTTTTTTAATAAAATTTATTTAGACTGACGACATAGGATGGAGGTTCATTGGGGTGCCAACCTAAGTTGGAATGTCGTTACTTTTTCTTGATGTTTGTCCTCTCTCCTGACTTATATGTAAAAAAGCATTGGAAGTCAATTGTTTCTATGTTATTTCGCGTCGTTAACCTTAGTTTGTCCTCTCTCCTGACTTATATGTAAAAAAGCATTGGAAGTCAATTGTTTCTATGTTATTTCGTGTCGTTAACCTTAGTTTGAAGACGTACGCTCAGGAAAGGATTGAGTTATGTCCGAGGCATACAAAATATAAGCTTAAATGAACTTGGGTCATGCTAACCGGTGCCCTCGAGACACTAGTTAAGGATACAAAAAAAATGAAATTATTACTAAAATATGAAACTTTTGACTTTTTATAGATTGATTACACAATTTTCAATGCAATAACTATTTTATAATTTTCTTTTTTTAGTATCCTTAACCAGTGCCCGGGGACACCGGTTATCATTTTCCATGAACTTTTGGTCCCCTATTTTCCAAAAAATAAAGTTTTGATCCCCCTAATTTAAAACCCAACTTTTTGGTCACCCAATTTTAATTTTTCTTAAGTTTTGGTCCCCTACTCATTTTGAAATCAATTTTAATCATGTGACGCTTTCATTGATGATATGTCAACACTTAGGTGGACAAATTTATTATCCACATCATTTATTAATTTTTTTAATTGAACAATACCATATAAAAATACTAATAAACATGTTAGGAGTACAACCTAATATTAAGGATCCCAATAATACAACTTGTTATTAAATGAATTTAACTTTTTAATTCAAGTGCAATTAATAGTGTGAAGACGTTCGAAAAAAAAAAAAGAAGTAGATTTTGCCATCTATCTATCTATCTATCTATCTATATATCTTTGTAATAGAACCTTGGATTGTTCTTAGGCTTCCATTGTGCTTATGTGGCACTCTAAAAAGAGTTCTCTCCCTCTTTTGAATCTTGCAACTTTCCACTATATATCAATTAAATGTATAACCTCTCTTAAAACCTTCAAATTCTCCACTATGCTATATCAATTTAATGTCTAATTATATATAAAAAAATCACAAAAAAAATTAATTCAACAAGAAACGTCCATAAACCTAAAAGATTATCCGTTAATATTACTCCATCATAACCCACAAAGTGATAAAGTTTAGCGCATAATCTTTTCATATTCACTTTCCTCCTTTATATCCACTCATTCCTACACATTTCTCAATTCCACATATATCTTTGTAAAAGAAACTTGAGTTAATCATATGCAAGCATTATGTCTATGTGGCACTTTTAAAAAGCTTTATCACACTATCTAAAAAGCATTATACAAAGAGTTCTCTCACTCTCTTTAAACCTTTCAACCCTCCACTATATCAATTTAATGTCTAATTATATTATATAACTCCTACAACAAAACAAAATAATAATGCATTAAATTAAAAATGTAAATATATATTAATACAAATTAGTTTGCCTATTTTTAGACCCATTGTCTTCTTCCATAAAGGAAAAAAAAATCTGCCTCTTTTTTTGTTAAAAAAAAACTGCTTTATAAGTTACACAATGTTTTTTTCAAAGATTTATAAGCTATCCAAGGTTTGATGTGCTTCAACCCATTGTCTTTTTTGAGTGTGCTACGATGCTATTATTTTTATAAATAAATACAAACAATTAAAATTAATATTAATTTAATAACAATCACTATGATTTATCACACCAACCTTTAAATTATCTTTCTTTTCTATTCCTTAACTATCACTCTCTCATGGATTTAACGACAGTCTTTTATATTTTAATTTTCAGTTATAGTTTTTAATAAGTATTATATATTGTCATATTCATGATCACTATATATTCTTTGGGCATCGATCTATTAAGTGTTTGTAGTATAAATTTTGCTTTCCATTGATCAACACTTTCTCCAAACAACTTCTAATGGTAATTTTCAATTTTGTATCCTGATGTAATTTTTTATCATCTTTCTTACTACTTACATATATCTTTGTTATTCATTGATTTGTGTAGTAAGATAGAGACTAAGCTAATCTATTATATAGATAGGTCAAATATTTTTGCTTTACATTTTTATCATTGGCTTGAGAATCGACATAACATTAGTTAGTATACTTTTCTAACTTGCTTTCTTATATTTTCTATTGCTTAATATGGATATAACTATTTTTTTTCATGTGAATTAGGATAAGAAGACTAAATACACTCTTATTGTTGCTTCTATTGTGTTCTTATTGCCCGAAAACCTATGAAAAATGGTGGCTCATGTAAGTATATGTCTTTAATCATTATATTTGCATCAATGAAAAATGGTGTTCTCTATTACCTCTATTAATTCATTATTATTTATCTACTTTTTAACTTGAATTATTAGCTTAGAGATTGTCTAGCTCGGACACATAAATTGCTCTCTTTCTGCATACTCTTATTCTTATGTACTTCTTTCTAACTTCTAATGTAAGTGTAACTCTCCATTAATTTTATAAGTTCTTTTCCCATTCACATTTTTATTTCTTATTACTCATAATTTATCTTTATAAAAAAGAAAGATTTGAAACCAGGAAAAATAAATATAAGTAAACATAAATTAGATGGATACAAAATAAGTAGGAAAAGAAACAAATAAAAATATGAACATATTTACAACAACAAAAAAACTACAAATATTTTGGATATCCACACCATAAATTATTTTCGGTCCCTTCTATTTTCAATTATTATGTATACACTATTGACAATCACTCATAAAAACCATTGCGTGTGTCTCATAATATCTCTAATCTTAAAACTATAACCAATAAAAAAATTAATTCAATCCATTTAAAAGTAACGTCCATATGCCTAGAAGATTATAAAAATCATACTCACCAACTTTTTAATTACGTCAACATAATTGGATGTAGTATCCTTTAACATTCCTCAAAATCTAATCTTAAAAATAGAAAAATTTAGTGCATAATTTTTCATATTCACTCTTACCTTTTATAACCTCCACCTATAACCATATTCATTTGCAGAAAAAATTATTGTATATTCTTTTATCTATCTATCTATCTATCTATCTATCTATCTATCTATATCTATCTATCTATCTATCTATCTATATATCTTTGTAATAGAACCTTGGATTGTTCTTAGGCTTCCATTGTGCTTATGTGGCACTCTAAAAAGAGTTCTCTCCCTCTTTTGAATCTTGCAACTTTCCACTATATATCAATTAAATGTATAACCTCTCTTAAAACCTTCCAATTCTCCATTATGCTATATCAATTTAATGTCTAATTATATATAAAAAAATCACAAAAAAAATTAATTCAACAAGAAACGTCCATAAACCTAAAAGATTATCCGTTAACATTACTCCATCATAACCCACAAAGTGATAAAATTTAGCGCATAATCTTTTCATATTCACTTTCCTCCTTTATATCCACTCATTCCTACACATTTCTCAATTCCACTCAAACTGTGAATGTATTCACCATGGTTCTATATTGATATACTATCATATTCATATTTAACAAAGTTTTTTTATTCTTCATTTGTACTAAAGTTATTGTACGCTTCTTATTTTATTTTTCAGGTTGTAAGAGATCATATTTCACTATATATATGATGCTAATATATAAAGAGGTATCCATTGTTCCTCTTATCACATCATTATTCATCCAAAACTAATCTTTAGGTTATCACATTTTAATTCCATTTGATCTATTGGTATTAAAAGCAACCTCATATTAATAGTGCTTCATTAGAAATTGGAAAATTATAGAGCTAAATGCTAATTCTACTTTTTTTCCTTCTGAAAGAAAGGTTACATTTGAAAATCAAGCATGAACAAGTAAGTTCAATGGAAAATGAAAATAACGTAAACTAATGGAACATTTGATTATTTTTATTAGGAGAAGTAGATCATTTAATTATTTAGGAAATTGATTTATACATCATCTATGTAATGCTATTATAGAGTAACATTCTACAATTCTAGAATATATAACAAATGAGTTTTTCCTTTGAACTTACTTGGTTTTTCATTAGTATAAAACATCACTTTTGTTTTTTTGGAATCACCTTATATAAACTCACAATTATTTTATAGTTACGGTAGATAAAAACTTTTAAGGATATGGTGTAAGTGGCTTGCATGCAGTACTAATAAATAATTCAACTTTCTTTATCATCTCATAGAAATATAAATTATCCTATTCACTTACTCCTATATTTTTTGTGGAAGAGAGAGCCAAATCCCTCAGTTTTTTCACTACACATTTTTAAACCTCTTGATCTTCTCATAGTATATCAACAAGTAAGAAGAACACTATCCTACCAACATGTAATTTTTTGTGGAAGAGAAGCCGTCGTATATAGATGAAACAGTATAAAAGTATTAGAACAAATACGGGGTTGGACAACTTAACAAAAAAAAGTGAAGAGTACATGGGATTTTTTCTTCTTCTTCAAAGGGTGTTGTAGAGTTATTTCATATACACTCATGGTGTTTGCTCAAAAAAAAAATATACACTCATGGTGTAATATTTTATATAATTCTTAAAATCTTCTCAACAAATATATCAACTACACTTATCAACTTATGTATGATGTATCATCTTCAGAAAGGTATCTATATCTATCTATCTATCTATCTATCTATCTATCTTTATAAAGAAAACTTGAGTTGTTCTCATGCAAGTTTTGTGATGATGTGGCACTCTACAAAAAACTTATATGTCTCTTAAAACCTTACAATACAACTCTCCTCTATTTCAATTAAATGTCTAAACTCTTTTTTGAAAAACTTTACAACTCTCCACTTTATCAATTTAATACATCCTTTAAAAAGACCTCACACTCTCCCTTATCTAAACTTATAAAACACTCATCCCACTTTTCATTTTTTTTTTGTGATTATATTTTTTATTTGTACGTTTAGGAAATTGTATAATGATGGATTAATTGTATAGTAATCTATTGTAAGTTAGTCGCCAGTTTAATCAAAGATTGTTATAGGTATATTCTTATTCCATTATTGTTACGGGGCTATATATTGTCTATTAGTTAATAGATGGAATATTTTATTAGCCATAGTTAATTTAATTTTTATTTTTTATTCATTTTTTTAAGGACAATTTTTTATTCATCGTTGCAACAATTAATTTTAGTTAAATATTATGATTCAAAACAACAAGAGTAGTAAAATAGTATATATGAGCTAATAAACTAAGTAATTACAAGTTTTTTTAATTTGCATTGTCATATGATTTTTTTAAAATAAATTCTCACTTCGACCTTTAAACTACAATTTGATCCATATTCCATAACTTCTATTCCTTAAATATGAACATTCATTCATTGTATTATTAGTTAGTTATAATGTTTATTAATAATAATAATTGTCTTTGTATTTTTGCTATTCAAATTCATGATCATTGTGTGTATAAATATGTGTTGAGGATTTGGGATCTTTTTGTCTTACTCTCCATCCCAACAAAATGAGTATGAAATTAGGAAAAAAAAATGAAATAGGAGGAAAGGTTTGAATTGTGAAGTTTTGGATCATCGTCGTCTTTTTCAAACAATTGTCGGATGATATACTCTTCAATTTTGTATGATAGTTTTTGTTTCTTTTTCCTACTCTCAACATATGTCTAGACTATTTATTAATTTTTGTGACAGGCCATAGAGACTCAAGTTTCTCCATTATATAGATTTGTCAAATATTTCACCTTTTTTTTTTATTGATATAATGTTCATTCGTCTACTTTTTTTTTTTATCTTTCTTTCATAAATAAAATGACAGGTTGTATGAGTATATATCTTTAATTCTGATATTTGCATCAATTCATTTATGATTTATAATATTATTATGTCAATTATTTTGTATGGATAAAATATAATATATTTTAAATAAAATAAAATTTAAATTAGTTATTCTTAATTTTAAAGTTTCTTTATATTAGTGAAGTGCTAATTGTTATAAATTTATTTCCATCTCTATATTTTCAATGTATTTTATATACTTATCTATTTTATATTTATGTGATTTAAATTTATTTATTCAATTATTGATTTTGTTGATTTCAAGTTATAGGTCATACCTTCTTTCAAAAAAGAAAGATATAAGCACTACTTTGAAGTTTCATTATGAATTGAGAGGAAATTAATGTTGTAAGCCTTCTATCAAAAGAGAACAATCCGATGAATTTAGAAATATAAATATGTGTCTCATTCTTGATGCTATGTTATCTACTAGATGTTTATGATCTCATGAGCATGGTAGAAACAAAATAAAAATTAGACGTAAACACTTTGAGAAGTTCACACATAAGAAAAATATTGATGTAACTTAATTTAGAAGTTGTTCAGATAGATTATCTTATGTACAATGTGCTTATACGTGGTTGTTTGAGAAAAGTTTATATATGAATTTTAAATGATTTACGAGCTATTTGATCTAATAAAAAGATACTACTTACAAATAAGAGTTGATTGAAAAGACACTTTGAATGTTTAGTTTATTTTGGTTATTGTAAAAGCTAGGATATTGATGTCATATATTTACTTTTACATTTACCTATTTGACATCAATAAAATAAATTTTCCTTAAAAAATTTATTTTAAAAGAAGTTAAGATTCAACATGCCATCTTTGTGTGATTGTATAATAATAATGGGATATTCTTGCAATTTCATGACATTATTTGATCACGTGTCACATCATTTAACAATTTTATATCACGGACTTAAATCCAATAATATGAAGGTAACAATTTTATATCGCGAACTTAAATCCAATAATTTGAACCAAATTGAATGATTTTAAAACTAAGGACTAAAACTAAATGGAAATAAGGGGCTAAGACTACAATTAAACGTAAATATTTGAACTGAAATTTTGTTAAGTACCTTATGTAAAGCCACTATCCAAATTCTAAAACTAACTTTACAGTATATTACAACTATGTGCCAGGATAATTCATTAAGAAAGTGACTTCAACAATATTTTTTCAAAATAACTAAAATATAATAATAGTATGTTTAATTATACCAATCATCTCTAAAATAATTCATTAAGAAAATGGCTACAACTTTTTAGGGACATAATTAGGGAACGTAAAAAAAAATTTATCACCACAAAATTGAATTTTCAATGAATATAAGAGAACTTAAGTAAGATATAAGAGATTAAAAGTGAAAAGTTGATGCATATTACAAGAACATAATTAAAAGATGGAAAAGAAAAAAAAACAACCAAAGATCAAACCATATGCTATGCCTTTTCTTATATAACAAAAAAAAAATGAATTCAAGGTTATACCAAAAATATGTCTATAAACCACTACACCCTCTCAACACTATTATAAGCAAAAATTCATCAGTAAGGTTCATTCAATAAACGATATATATGCTCTATAATATAAACCTTCAACTTTTTTAAACAAGCAGATCTAATTATAATTCTATCAAACATTTATTTTTTCAGTTATATAAGTGGATTGTTGAAAAAAATTTAAACCAAAACCAAGTGTAATTAAATGAAAAAATTATAAGTGGATTGTATCAAGATTACAGTTTTTTAATCAACTATATATTTTTTATTATTGAAATCAAATCTATATAGTTTTTTAAGTATAACATGTCATTTAGAGGTTAAGTTTTCTTTGATTTCATAAGAAATAATATTTGAGATTTATCATTGTCTCTATGATAAAATCAAACAATAAAAATATGAGTAAATTACAATCCCCTCCCCTCAAAGATGCTTGAATTACACTCCCCTCCCCTCTTATGTTAAAATATACATTCCCCTCCCCTCTTATTCAAAACATATTAGAAAAAAATTCATTCCCCTCCCCTAAGAAAAGCTTGAATTACATTACCCTCCCCTCTTATGTTAAAATCTACACTTTACTCCCTCAATATATATTTTTTTATTTTTAATAATCTAGCAAAAAAATAATAATCTAATACACTTCGAAAAAAACAGTATTGCAGGTCTATTTTAACATAATAAAAAATTGAATACATATTTTTTGCTATTTTTTATTCACAATTTCATTAACATGTAGTTTTAAACCCTATTATAAAATATGAAACAAGTCAAAATAAAATTAAAATATGTGAAAAATTACTAATGACAATAAACCATGGTTATTTAAAAGTTAATTTTAAACTCTTAAATTATAAAATCAATAGCAAAATATTTAAATTTAATTATCATTAACATTTAAATTATAAAAAAATGAATTAATTTTTCTTAAAGGGTGGTTTAAAATTAATATATATCACAAAAATATTTATTTATGTTAAAATAGATTAAAGTGTAGTGCATATTTAATTATCAAGGGAGGGGGTTGTAATTCAAGCATCTTATAAGGGAGGGGAGTGTAAATTTTATTTTTCAAGGGAGGAAATTGTATATTTTAACATAAGAGGGGAGGTGAGTGTATTTCAAGCATCTTTGAGGGGAGGGGAGTGTAATTTACTCTAAAAATATTGCAACAAAAAACAATGATATTTAACGTATTTTAATGAAGCCCGTGCAACACATGGGTTGAATACCTAGTTGTGATAGTAAGAGATTGAGTTCAATTTTTCTTTGAGAAGATTCTCTCTCTTTTTTTTTTAAGTAAGATAGTGGTCGGAGCTCACACATCTTAAACATGAAGAAGTGAGATGTCTAAAATTCAAACTCCAACCTCTACATATATTATGTATTATCCCTATCAATTGAACTAAACTCACGAGAACTCTTGAAGAAGATTCTTAAAAGCTTATTAATGACATTTTAGTTGATAGTGATTCCACATTTCCTATTTTTTATTTTATATTTATAATTTATAGTTTGTAGAATGCTTGTTGAAGGGAAATTAACAATAATTAATCACAACTCGAGTTAAATAAAATAATATATTGAATGCCATGTTAAATACTACCCCCAATGAGTATCAAATATAAGAATAAACAAATGAATATTTTCTTAAATAAAATTAATACTTTGAATGACATGTTAGATACACTTTTTTACTAAATAACTTTTATTAAGGTCCTCCTAAGTGTAACTCAATTGAAGAATGAGATATTTAAGGTATATCATGTTATTGCACATCCAAACCAAAAGCAACAAGGATATGATCTAGATGTAAAATAAGAGGAATGTCAATGGCGCTCTCTTTTTAACATTGTCTTCAACATTTTCCTTTTTATTTGATAAAACCAATGTATGACCTATCACTTTAAATGTAACCCATTTCTGAAGTGTGAGACCCACCGTGATTTAAACAAAAAAAAAGTGAGTGTTGAAAAAAATGTTAAAAAGAAAGTGTTGCTAACACTATTCGTAAAATAAATGAGTCTAGCATAATGTTTAAATCTTGACTAAAAAATGTATTCATATTAAGTGTTTGTCATTGTGTTAGATATGGCTGCCTATACTTACCTTATAATCGAACTCTAGATTACCATTGCCCCTGTTAAAAAGAGAGTTTATGTTTTCATACCGTACCTTGTGTATCAGATTATGTACTAATATTATGTACTCATCAGTCAGTACTTGTATTATATAGACCTTATGTATTATGTACGCGCTAGTTGTATTGACATGTAATTTGAAACATATGTATGTTATCGGTCATTTCATACTCCAATTATGCATTGTAATTTAATGTATTCAGTACGAAATTCTAACACTCTAGTAAGAATTCTAGACAACTTATAAGGGTGTTACATCCCCCCAATTTACTCGCTTTTATTTATTTTATTTGCTTTTTATTTTCTATTTTAATAAGTATAGCTAGCTTTTTAGTTGAAACGAAAATTCACGTGGAGACAATTTTACTTACTACTTTATTAATTGAAAACAGTTTGGTGCATTTCCAAATTTATGTTCATTTATCATGAGTAGATAGTTCCCTCGGTTAGGTCATGTAGATGATATTTTATGTAGCTACTTGAACCATATAATATGTTGAGTACCTTTCAATACACTTAAAATCTTAATTTTATTTGATTAATATTTGTTCTTAATGCTTTTTATGCTTTTATGAATATCCGAAAATCGATATTGGTATTGTATAAAACTATTAACCTTAGCTTTCATGACCTAATATTAATTATTCAATATGTAACTTTAGACATATTATATTTCCGCCTTTGTGACAAGAGTATTTACGCACACCAAACCTTCAATGGCCATGGACTCATCTAAGGCATTAGGGGGTTGTGATCAAATAAATAGGTTAAATACCAAGACATCAGGCTTATATACTTTGTTAGGGCGTCGTGAAACTAAATAGAGAAAGAGAAGTGAATAAAAAAAAAAATACATAACCGCTCTTTTATCTATTTTTACTTCATTAATAATAAACCAATCGTTACGCATCATACTTATCATCGTAGTTAAGTAGTTTCATCCACCAGTGAAGGAAGGACACCCCCTTTATTAGGAGGTACACTTCACTTATTTATATAGGCGCATTTTTTGTTTCATCAGAAGATGATCAAAATAAAACAAAACAAAGAAAACTACTCCATAGGGAAGAAAAAATAGGAGCTATTATTAATTGTCAATTTTTTTTTGATTAAAAGTATATTTAATATAAAAATTCCTCTCCAAAAAGTCGATCTTAGTTTTCTCTTTCTAACTTCTCAATTCCATTTTATTCTTTGAGGGGTTGATTTTGAGTCAATTTTTAACCTGAAATCACATATCTTAATATTTTTATGGCTTAATTGCACTTTTGGACCCCTATCTTTTCAAAAGTTGCGGTTATGGACCCTTAACTAATTTAAATACAAAACAACCCCTTATGTTTTGATTCTTTGGCAGTTTTGGACCCCAGTCCATTGTTGACTTGGTCAACTTTGACGTGAAACCCTAAGTGAGGTGTCACGTGTCAATATTTTTATTTTTATTTTGTCTTGGGGGTCCAAAACTGCTAAAGAATCAAAACATAAGGGGCTGTTTTGTATTTAAATTAGTTAGGGGTCCATAACCGCAACTTTTGGAAAGATAGGGGTCCAAAAGTGCAATTAAGCCTATTTTTATCTCTATTTTATTCGAAATAAGTGATTTTCACATAGATCAAGGTTTTTTCTTTGTGATTTCGTTGTCTGAGTGAGTAGATGAGTCGTTTGTCATCTTAGTGCAAGATTGTTTGATTTCTCGTCATGTTACGGTGTTTATTTGATTCATACTGAAAGATCCATTATTCAATCAATGATTGAAGATCAATGTTGCAGATCTGGAAGCATGCGTATTACGATCATTTTAATTTTATCGTATTATATGTAGGCATTTTACCATTGTTTGCTATTAACTTAGATGCAGTGAGTTTGCTCGCATATTAATCATTTATGTTTTTATCGATGTTAAAAGATGTAATTTATCAATTTGAATAAATCAATATCATTTTGTTTTTGTCAAAATAAATATAAATGTTTTACATCTACTAATTTATAGTATAAAATATCATTTAAAACTTTCATATTCTTCATATTCTTTTGACTCATGTCCTGATTTCGGTCAAAAAACTCAAGTCAAAGTTAATGTAATAAATGCCCTTGAATACAAATATGGCACTCCATTCTTTTAAAAAAATTAAAAAAAGAATGGTACTCAATATGGAAAAAATATAAGCAAAAATTATTCAAAAACCAATTAGATTTGACTATTTTTTAGTATTTTTTCTTATATTTAATTGAAGATAAATGAAATAGTATTTAAGATTTTTTTTGAAAAAGCTAAATTAGTCTATTTAAATTAGTATAGGGGAAAATCAAATCTGAAGTTTTGAGAAAGAGCACATTCGTAGATCCCAAATGATCTAGAAGTAAAATAAATGAGTCTAGCTGACGTTTAAATCTTGACTAAAAAAAAAAGTTGAAACACATTACAAATAAATAAAGTGGATTACCACGGCCGACTATACTTACCTTATAACCGAACTCTGAACTAAGAGATAAAGAGTTGAGGAGAACTAATTGAATTTAAAATCAAACGAAAGAAACAAACCTTACACCACTACTAATTACTAATATTTGTCATTAAAAATAAATCGAGGAATCGTCAAGTGCAAATTGTTGTCGGGTATACGGGTAACACTTGGGTGACATAACATTTGGTGATACTGGCCAATCACAATGTCACAATCCTTGTGAAAAAGAGAGAAAGAGAGAGAAAAAGCCACTTGTAACATTGTGGTTGGCCAATGTCACCCAAGTGCTATCGCGATACACATAGTTTCTTGGGAAATTGGACCTTCCAAATTATGAAATTGTCTTTATTCATAACATGTCAAATTTTTATTGGTTACAATTACGATTCATTTCCCCTTGCATTCATATACACAAAGACACATAAAAGAAATTTGAGAAGAATCAAAATCTTCAATAGCTAATTTTTTTTCCATCTCTCCAAAACACTTCACAATGTCACTGCAGAATTCTCATGAGGAGACTGGGACTGAGAATAGGATTAACAACAGCCAGGAGAAATCCAAAGATGAAGTAGCTAGTAAGTAGTTTTTCTTATCTCAACTATGTCATATGCTTCATACTTTTTCATATCAACTCTTATATAATTTGTTTTGTTAGCCATCACTGTTTATTAATATATATTTTTTATTTTGCTTATTTGTTTTCATCAGAATTGGATCAAGGAAATTCATCTAACAACAAAAAAAAAATAGATGAAGAAGAGTATGTCAACCAGATTCCTTGTTTTCATCTTTCTCCCCTCGTATACTATTATCCTTTATCGTTTTATTTTTCAATTGATTAATTTATTGCTATGCTTTAAATTTTAAAGTAGGTTTTGACGACTCTATCCGATCTTAAATCTATGTAAAAAATAGGGATGACAATTGAATCCATTTATCCCACATCTATTGGACTATAAATTCATCTAATCATCGACGACATAATAAAACTGTTACTCAATTGAATCCAATTTAATTAGTTCTTTTAAAATTCCAATGAATCAATTGTCGGATGAAATTCAATGAATCACTTGTTCTTAAATTTTTTTAAGCGAATAAAAAGATCCATAGAAAAATGTTTTTTATTTTTTTTATTTTAAAATTTTCCAAAATAAAAAAAAGACTTTTATAAATGGATTGAATAGATATCCATCTATTAAAAGTATAATAATGGATAGATTAGATTGATTTTGTGTTTGATGGATGTATTGGTTTAAATTTTTTAAAATAATTTTTAGTGGATTGTTATTGAATTAATGAATTGTTCTGATCCATCGAGTACCATCCAATCTATTGTCATCCTAGAAAAAATGTGCATGCATTTGGTCCAAATATACATATCTTTTTACTTTGTGCATATGCTTATGTTGGTTCTTCGATGCAGCCTAGAGTCTCACCATGGTTTTAACTCGTGTGTGTTTCCTGCTTAATTTTCTCGCTGTGCATGGTTTATCACTTGCATTGGTTGACTTTGCATGAGTTCGCATATGTGTTTTTCTTTTCATTTTTGGGTACAAACTCTTTTTCTTTTTGGTACAAGCATATGTGTGCTCTTTTTGTTACATTAATCCATTTATTTATGTGGTCAAAATTTGATTGTTGTTGTTGAATTAAAGGTGTTTTTTTTAATCTAATTGTGATGTTTTCGCCTCTTCAATTTTTTTTTTCCTTGTATGTGGAGATTCAAGATGTATAGATCTTAGATATCAAGACAAAGGGTGAACTCATTTTTTTTAGTGCAAGAATAATGTGACGGTGAAGCATTTTACAAGGGTACACTAACCCTTTCAAAAAGAGTATTTTTAATTACGATTATATTTACATCATGACAAGTCATCCAAGGCATCAACATTTCTTTTCAATGAGTTTTTTTGAAAGCAAAATTGTGTTAAAAGAGTACATGGCTACTCTAACCCTTGCAAAAATAAAACCTTTTGTCTTCTATGCATGATTTGTAAAACCTTCTCAACGTATTCTTAGATTGGTGTTTTATTCTGATTTTATCTTTTGATTGTTATTTTATATGATCACATTTAGCTGTTAAAAATCATTTGCATAATGGTTATATTTTAAAGATTGTTTGACTTCAATGACTTCGTTCTTAACCTCTTTTTTGATGTAAATTTTATCTTCCACCATCATGAACATAGGCTATAAATTAATAACATCAACCTTGAGACTTTGATTGTGTTTTTTTTTATTTAATTTAATTTTTTCCATCGAAATCTAATTCATGACATTTTCATGTGTACGCTACTTTAATTTAATAAAGCTAAGAGTGTGAAACTTTTTGTGTGTGCATGAGATGAGATGAAATATTTTTTGAAATTCTAAGTAACTTGATGGAAACTAACTTGATAAAAGTTAGAGTTGTTGAGTAAATAACCATTGTAACTTTTTCCACTTTTTTTCCAAATTTTTTTAGAAAACCATTTCCTTCATAGGATTGTCAAATATTTTTTTTTTTTACAGGAAGAGAAAATGCTAGTAGCAGGGGTTGCACTCTTGACCTCTTGCATAGAATTCCTTTGATGTTCCAACCCGAACCACATGACTATACATGATTGTTGAAGTTATATATATGCATGTTAGGATTAAAAAAAAACCCTATAAAATACCCTTTTTTTTTAATATATCTCCCCTTTTTCATTCATAGGATGACCATTTTTTAATGAATCAAATAAATTTAAATGGTCTCAATAAGTTTTAAGAGTAGCTAAATGTTGTCTTAGTGCCTATACTATGAGTGATGTGTGTATCCTATGAAATGTATTCTATGGTGTAGCTCTCTTCTAAGTTAGGGGGTTCTTTTATTTTCATGTGGTTTTCTTCTCCCTTTTGGGTTATTGTTCTGTGTATATGGGTTGATAACCCCTTCAGAAAAATAGCAAGGTGTGGGGATTTGGCATTTTGAAATATTACAATCTAATGTTTGTAAACTTCTCTATTGGTCTTCATTTCAGATATGTGAAGGTAACTATGTCTGAAATACGCAAGAATGTTGAGTGTCCTATCTGCCTTGGTATGTAATTTACAATTGATGACTAGTGCTAGATAGCTTAATTTATTACTGTAAATATGGCAATTTTGCTCCAAATTTTATTCTAGTAAGAAAATGTAAATGTTGAACAACCCAGCTTATTAATTAGTTGATGAGAAATCTAAGGTAATATTTAGATGATAAAATATATTTAAATAATAATGTTGTATTTGATGGGACTTAACTTTATATAGTGAGCAATATATTTGTTTTTAATGGAAGTTGTGAAACTCATGCACAATTTACGTTTCAAGTCTAGCTTCATGATATTTTATGTTAAGAGGAAGAAGATTGTTTCTATTAGAAAACTAGCAATATAGTCTATCAAAAAGAAGAAAACTAACAATTCTGTTTCATTTAATGTGACAAGTACAATGAGTATTTATAGGTACAAGTATATAAATTCTAGAGACACTTCTAGGAGCTTTATAGTTCATACACCCCTTCTAGATACATCATATGTTTTTCTATAATTAAAATATTTCTAGGTTTTTCAATAGAAATTTCAAAATTACGGATCTCATTATGTCACCTCCATGCTTCATCTTGGAGGCTCATCTTCAATGCAACATCTGAAATTTCACATATGCTATGTTCAATTTTAGTGTAATAATCTAGAGTTTAAAAATGCTTAGGGAAATTAATTTTCCTTTTAAGTTTAGGAACACACCCCACATCTCTTAAAAGAAATTTACGGTTAACTAACAACTTCAGACGAATGGTACATAAACGTTGAATTTTGCAAGCCTTGTTGTTTTCGAGCCGAACAACCCCACATACTTTTAGCTCTAAAGTCTCAAAATACTCCTTTTTCGGGCACACATGATAAGAGCAACCTGATTCCAATACCCAACTCTTTTTCAATTTCCAACTTGTGAGTCCTAGTGCACCCCCACTCTCATAACCATCTTCATCCAGGAAACCAAAACTTGAATGAAATTATTGTGGCCTCCTTTGTTAGGACAATCCTTTTAGAAGGACCATACTTATGAGAAATGAAATATTTGTATTTCGATTTATTAAATCCTTTAGACCTCGACTTCCCTTTGCCCTTTTCTATATGCTCACTCCTTTGCCATAAAACATTCAAGCCTTTGCCACTTTCTTCAATTTTCAAATCTTTGAACTTTGTTAACTCCTTGGTTCTCAAAGGTGTTTGGACCTCCTCCAAAGTAGTGGTACATTCATTTCCATAAAGGATGATATCATTAAAATGGTTGAAAGACTTCGGTAAAGAACATAGCAATAACAAAGCATTGTCTTCATCATCCATATTCACTTCAATGTTTGTCAAGTCATCAAGAATCTTGTTAAATTCCTCCAACTACTTATTGATAGGTTTAGATTCCACCATTCTAAATGAGTAGGGATGTTGTTTAAAATATTGTCTATGAGCCAAAGATTCCCCACTTGTGTCAAGTTAGTTGACATCACAACTTCATCCTTTAACGCTTCAACACGCTTTCTGATGAGTAAAACCACAAGTGCACGGTTCTATCGATGTAGTAATAAAAGATATCGTTCCGACAGGGAGTTATGAATTTAATTAACTTTCAACAATGATTAGAAAAGAGTTTTGAATTATAAAGTATGGATTGTTAATTAAAAGAAAGAAATAAAAATAAAAGCGTCTTAGGATTATTGGTCCATCTTAATGACAAGTCCTTCACAAACAAACCCTAAACTGGTAATTTTATATTGGTCCCACTTTCTAAAGACAAGTTTCTCTTTAACCTATCACATCTTCTTTCGGTCTCAATGAGTGAGTTCCTATAACAACCACGCCTATTCTCATGGTTGATTGTTATTGAAATCCTTGAAACTCGAAACTTTATATGTCTCAAGGTTTGCTAGACTATTCTCATGTTTCGCAATCCTTGTCTAATTTCACGTGTTCCAATATCAAAACTTCATCTTTCGATCCTTCGCTTTGATATTTGTGATGATGAATTAACAAATACTAACTCCTCCGCGTTCGCTTCCTGAGTTTGGTATTTGTTAATTCATTATAAGATCGGTGAAATTAGATTAGAAAGTGAGGTTATATAAAATTAGGGTTTATGGTTTGTTTTGATTAGGATTATGTCATTAAGACTTATCCAACAATCCCAAGACAAGAAGAGTCTACCCACTCACGTTCATTGTAGACATAGAGAAGAAGAAAAAGAAGAACATAAAATAAAGATTGATCTTTTATTAAAGTAAATAATTGTCACTTATTATTTTCAAGAACAAAAGATGGTTTTACAAACTAGATGGCTGCTCTATCTATAGTCTAACATTGACTTGAGCCCCAAGAATAAATCACTAAAGTGTTGCACAAGAAACTATGGGCTCTAGGTCAGAAATACTAAAATAGGCAGCTTGTCGGAGAAGCAAAAGCAGCAAAAGGACCAAAGAGGGCGCGCCTCTTGTCATATTATTGTACAAGATCTTCAAATTCTTTGCACATGATATTTTTGAATGAGATCTTCATTTTTTTGGCACGAATCAACTCCAATTATCCTTTCTTTTGCTCCAAGACTTAATCTTTCAAATATTTGTTCCTGAAATATAATAACTTGCAATTGAAGTAAAATAGTTCTAAAAAGAAAATAATATTAAATAAAACGAAATCAAATATAAATAAAACAGACTCAAATATTATATTAAAAACACTAATTATTGACTCATCACTTTCGATGTGTCAACAATGCTTGCATCTTAACCTTCCATAACCCGAAATCATTGCTTTCGGCAAACTTTTCAATGTCCCACTTTGAACCCATGATACTTGGCCAATTTACCTCTTTTCTTCATGGTGAGCGTCAATCGTTGTGAATTCGTTACTCAAAATCACACCAATAAACTTAGACGTGTGGATCAAAAGAAAGAAGTAATCAAAATAAAAGTAACTTCAAGCAATGACAACAAAGATACCTAGATTTAAGTGTGAAGCAACACCACAAGCATCCACAAGCATAACCAAATCAACCAAGATAAGAAAAGGCAAAAATAACACACCAATTTTTTTTTTTTTTTAATCCAGTTCAGACCAATTTATCTTACATTTGGGGAGAGCAACTCTCCAGTCCACTATGATAAGAGTGATACAAAGAGGTTGCAAGAAATCAGTTTCTAAGTTCAAAAAGAACAAACCCTAATTTTTACCCATTTTCCAAGTCACTCAAACTCACAATGAATCTTAGGAGAAAACAATAAAAAAAGTTTTTTGATGCTTTCTCTAATGAGATCTCACAACCCAATATTTTTGTGAAGTGTTTCCTAACCCATGAACCTCATCCAAAGACACTTAACCCTAAAGTTCTCTCCTTTAGGTTTCCCGAGATTCTCTCTCTTCAATCCACTCAAAAAATTAAAGATTGAAGGCTTATATAGTACTCAGACCTAGGTAAATCCGGTAAAATCACACCACAATTTGGAACTCGTACACAATACAATATTGAACTTGATCCACAAATCGCACCATGAACTCTCCCATTCATGCCATGAAATTTTGCAAACCAAAACCTCCAGATCACTGAACCAAATTGCATCACGATTTACACCAAACATGACACGATTTTTGACGAACCTTCAACATCTTCAATACATATTGGGTCATGATCTTTTGATTCCTCAATAACATTCTCTACATAATCGAACATATGGGTAAAGGAAGGAAAACTATTATTTTACACGCAAACATGTATTTTGTCTTTGTATCTATTTGATTGATTAAAATTGTATTCACCCTTAATCAATAAATTGAATTTGGTATGGGTTCCCTCATCTTCAGAGCATCAAAATACCATATTAAAGATTAAAACATCATCTTGTTTACCGTATCAATGCTTTGGAGTGATTTCTTCCGACTCTCACAAGCTCCCTTTGAGCTAGTAGAATTGAAAACATTCTTCAACATAAAATAATCTAAATATTGATGGATGAGGGTGAGATCTTGATGATCCTTATTCCTTTAAGTGATGAAATTTGTTGATGGAAATGATGAATACTAAAAGTAATTTTCTTACATTCCAACTTGCAACATATATCTATGTAAATATTTTGTACACAAATGAACTTTTTATATCATTTTATAAGATATATAATTGTCAGATGTACTACAATAATAACTATCTCATAGTTTTTTCTTTTATAATAATAGTCAATTGATATACAAAGAGATGGTTAATTTGATTATATGTGTAGGAATCATTCGAAAAACAAGAACTTCAATGGAATGCATGCATCGCTTTTGCAAAGTGTGCATAGACAAGTGCATGCGTAGTGGGTTTGTCCTCAAACTTCTACTTTATTACTATTTCATTTATTTTTAGTTGTAATTTTATTGGTTGATTAACCATAAATTGTTTCTTTTTAATTTATTGCAGTAACAATGAATGCCCTACTTGCCGCACTCATTTTCCTAGCCGGCGTGCACTGAGAGATGATCCAAACTATGATGCTTTGATTGCAGCTATTTACCCAAATATTGACAAGGTTGAGCAAGAGGTAAGATTTTAATATTATTTGCACATTAAATATAAAAGAATTGAATTTTATTGGAACGAAAAACTAATCACAAGGTCTATATAATTCCTTAGGAAGAAGCTTTGCTCGAAGAAGAGTTTGGTCAACTTCATAAGAAGGTGATACTTCTATTTCACTTTTTTTTTTTTTGAAACTGACTTCTATTTCACTTTAAAATTTATTAAAAATAAATGTGTATTTTATTTTTGAACAAAAAAATAATCATGACACTCTACGAGGGAAAACTAATTAATGTCTTGATTTATACCTAAACTAGTCATGTTTTTGTTGTTGCTAACTTTGCCTTTTATGAAATGAGAAAATTGTTACCTCATAGACAACTTCATAATTCTTGTTCTTTCAGGCTCGTTGAAAGCTTCAAGTGCATTGTATGATTTGGGATCGATATGGTGGTTGATTTTGCATAACTTAAATATCCTATATATAGTACAATATATATTATTCAAGACATCGGTACAAATTAAATTCGATGTATCAACCTGGATGTTATTTATATCTTGTCATTGGTTTGCAATAGCACACAAGAATACTCTTGTGCAATAGACAAAACTTTGTTATGTTTTGAAATTTTAAAATTAATATCTCAAATTAGTAGACTTGATATTTCTTCTTTGATCTCCGAGTAATGCATGTATGTGGTTCAAGTTCAAGTTCTATAATGGGTTTAGGTTCAATGTTAAAGACTAAGGGATGTATGGAATGTTATGTCCAATGAAAAGCTTGATTAGTATTCTGGTAAAATATAATCATGATAGGTCATATTTCTACAAATAAATATAGATTTGGTGTTCAAATCAAGAAGAACTGCACTCTGGACCACATGCTTGTGACCTAAGTAAATAATTTTTTTGCTCTGGAATCAATATTGGTTATATTATTATGTAAGGTAGAGGCACAATATTGTGAACAATAGACTTTTAACTCATTTATGTTAGGGTATTGCCCAAATCTATGATGATAAGGTGACTTATTTTGTAAAAGTGGACTTGATATACAATTGATTATGTAGATGTCATGCAATGCTTCATATGACCAAAACTGTCTGGGTAATTTTGATGGAAAAAGTAAGGCTCTCCCTACATTTAGCAGATGCTAATGTTTTCTCTCTACCATCAAATTCTGTTTTGGAGTCTCAACCTAATTGGTTTGATGGTTTATTCCTTTGGCAACATGAAATTGAGGCATGGAAAACTCAATACCATTATTTTTGATCATATCTAGAAAATGTTGGACAAGAATAGTGACTTAAGATTTATGCTTGCTCAATACTCCATTCGGTCTCGAATCAAAACAAAAAAATTGTTGGTCTCAAATGTAAGCAAAAGTATACAAAAATCATCCTATTAAATGTCATTATTCCAATTTTAACCTCATTGATTTTATCCAATTTGTTTCACATTCCCATGTTTAACACATTCCAAAGATTTTCCATTGGTGGAGTTCAAAAGTCATGTTTCCAAAACAAAGGACATAATTGAAAAAATGATATTTTTTACAATGACTTAAATGCAGTCAATCCACGTTCTTAATATGTGTGATATTTTTTTTTGTTTCTTACATTCAAGACCAGAGGAAATATTATTCAAGTAAAACGACTGTAGTCATCAAGAGAAGAAGTGAAAAAATATTCATGTCCATTCACAAATTTAATACAAATGGGACCCAAATGTCAAAGTGAAAAAACTCATAGCATTTACTAGCATTATTTGAAAATGTAATTTTATATTCACTACATAATGGCATATATCACATACACAGTTATCGTCTATGTTAACAAAAAGAAACTCCTGATGTATTCTAAGTAATATATGGTTTGACAAGTGTCCCAATAAAATATGCTAAATGGCTTCTTGAGGAATGAAAGTAGAGTGAGGATTGACTTGAGATGTGGCTATGATGGTTGCCATAGCTTGTCTGGCATGGTAGTACACTCCCTCAAGTAGTTCAACTGAGGTTACAATGCATTGAGAATCATTGCATAATTTGGGTACTAATAGCTGATTTAAGTTGGAATCAAGTACAAACAGGACATTTAGTGCAATTAAACGAGGTGAAAACTGCAGTGTTCCTAAATACTTTGCTTATGACATGTGAACATTGGGAAATATAACATGTATGAGTGACATTTACTTGAAAGATTGATAAGTTTTTTTATAGCGGCATAAAAAACAAGTATTCAAGTATTGTATTCACGTGGACTCGTGCGATACCAAAATTGTTTAAAAAATTAAAATTGCTTTGAGTACCAAAAATGGGTTTATTTAAACATATGTTTTGGTATGTGTAATGTAAGCAATGAAACAACAATAGAGAGATTGTATTGTCGGGATTAAGTTTCATTAACGATGAAGGTGAGAAAAACACAAAAAGAGGGTTGAATTGTGTTGACTTTTTATAAAAATCTTTTTAGAAGTTTAAACAAAGAACAGAAAGATAATCGGAGAGAGATTAGAGTCAGAGAGAGACAACTCAGGTCTTTATATAGGAGAGAAATAATAGAGCATGTGTTCGAAGGTTGCCAACTCATTATAATCGTCCTTGAGAAGCTTTGATTCAGATTCGAAAACTTTGCCTCAATTGGATAATATCATTAAATAGTACTTGAGAAGTCCTTTACTTCTTATGAAGTGATTCGTTACACTTTATTTTCTGTTGAAGTTCTTTGGTTGTTTTTACACGTGGTCAGAAGAAGATAAACAATACTATCATAGCTTGAAAGCGACCTTCCATTAGAAGAAGATAAAATTGATGAGAGTGACCTAGACTGCTGACATCATCAAAACTTATTTCCTTCAGAGTTTGAATCCAGCAAACTTGTTCTCATCAGAGTCTTCAAGACATCTTCTGATCAGAGCTTTGATTTTCTTTTGACCTTCCTTTAGATCATCTTCTAAGTCTACAGAAGTTTCTAATGCTTTTCTTGAGTACCATAATGCTTTCCTTGTGCTCAAAACTTGACGTATCAGAACCAAAAACTTGACCTTTAAGTCAGAATTTAATTATATGGTCCTGCACACTTGAACACACACTAGAGTACCACATTGTTCTTTCATACATTGTTATCATCAAAGGCTTAGAGACATTGCTCTAAAACCCACTATGGTTCAAGAAACTAATCATTTAATATCATTTCTTAATCGATTATATACTCCTCATATTTCAGTTATGTCTTCATCTGTCCCTCATCGTACGTTTCCCATGTCTAGAAATCAAAGCAAAAAATTTCAAATTGAGTCCATTCGCCTCGCACTTCAACTGCTCAATATGAAAATTTTGATAAATATTAGTCTTTGTCATGTAATTTTAGAGACTGAGTAAATTTGAAAATTTCCGAAAACATTAGTCTTTATCAAATAATTTTAGAAACTAAATTTACGAATCTAAATAAGACTAATATGACTAAAGATTTTTATTGGAAAAAATGATTAATGTTTTTTTAATTTAAATGACTAATTTAAAAAATTAATAATTTCAAGGGACCAAATTGACAATAATCTATAATTTTTTAGTTTAGAATAGTGATTCGTCTAAATTAAAGTTTGATATTGATGTGTAGCAGGTGTGAGTTGGAAATCTCACATTATTTAAAAAGTGGAGGTTGAAAAATTATAAGTAAAAAGATTCATAAATCTAATGCCTTAAAATTTTGAGTTAAATCGTGATCTTTCTCTCATTTGTGTGTTAATCTTATTCCATTGTGAATGATCCTCAGGATCCCTCCTATATTTAGTTTATTTGGATATAAGTATTATATATATCAACTAAACCAATTTGAAGGGCCCAATTCGAATTTTTAAACATATTATTGATTGAGTAATGGACAATCTGCAATGTGTCTGAATTGGAGAAAAGTGTTAGTTTGCTGACAGAGCACATCTGATATTGTTTGGAGGTTACTGAATTTAATTGGTATGAAACAAATAGAAACAAATGGAACATCATGTAACCACTACTGTACTTTAATATAGGAAATTAAATTCACACTATATGCATCAATATTTTTTTACATATTCTTTTGTAGCCATTTGCTTTTCGGCCGGCTTCTTACATATTTATGCATCTCACCATACATATTGATAAATAGATAATTCATTTTTAGTCAAAGGGTCACAATCTATAATGTCATCTTTGTATGTTTGTCAAAGAATAATAATAATGTCATGATGTAATTTTAATCAAAGAAGATTGGTCTGTATAAATATTTAAAATTTCGTTTTAGTCTTTATAAAATAAAATCATATTTTTTTAATTTTTATGACATTATCTTTTAGTATTTTAGAGATAAAAAATATTGACGTAAATTTTGTACAGAGGCAAAAAATGCTGATGGAAAATTTTACAAAAACTAAAAATACTAACGAAAAATCCTGCAAAGATTAAAAAGCGCCATTTTATTTTCTAAGGATCAAAAATGAAATTATGAATATTTATAGGGACCATTTATTTAATTAACCTTGTATTTTTTTTAAACAAAAACATTTCATATATACATTAAGCACAACATATATCCTTCAAAGTTCAAACTCTTCCTTTCGTTCACCTTTCATTCTACTCTTTGCTATCTACTAGTGACTCTTAAGAACTCATAGCTAGAATCATGGGAACTAGTCTTGTACTTATTTATAACAAAGTCATGATTCATCTTTGGTTTATTGCATGTATATGCATAAATTCATGCTATTCTCAACAACCTTACGACAATTCTAATTGTTATTCAAATGAAACATCACCAGGTTCAAGGTACACATGCAATTCAACACATGACACATGCAAAACATTCTTGGTATATAGAGCAAATCAAAATTTCCAAACCATTTCAAAAATATCAAACCTCTTCAACAAAAGAACTAATGAGATTCTTAACATAAACAACCTCACATCTTCTTCTCAAATACTCAAACAAGGTAAAGAAGTTCTTATTCCTATTGAATGTACATGTTCTAACCAATTTTACCAAGCCAAACTCAGCTACAAAGTTCTTGAAAGCACAACAACATTTTCAAATATTGCTTGTGAGGTTTTTGAAGGTCTATTGAAACATGTCACACTTTCTAATGAAAACCAAAATCAAGGTAATGAACCAAAATTTGGTGATGTTCTTCATGTACCTCTTAGATGTTCATGTCCAAAAAATTACTCTAGTATTATGAAAGGTGTAATAAATTACTTTATTACATACCCTCTTATACAAGGAGATAATTTTGAAAAATTGAGTAAGAAATTTGGTATCTCACTTGATGATTTCTTGGAAGCAAATCAATTGCAACCCTTTTCATCAATTTTTCCTCAGACAGTTGTTTTAATTCCAATAAGAGATGCAAATGATCCAATCAAAATATTTGACATTCCAGATTCTCCTTCTCCACCTCCTAATTTTCTTCCAACGAATCCATTTATGACACAAGACTCAACACAACCATCAAATTTGTATATTGCAGGACCTATTATAGGTTTTGTATTGTTCATTACATTGGTTGCAAGTGGATTTTATATGAAGAAATTGAGAAAAACTGATGTTATTGTTGATTCCTTTAATCCTACAAACTCAACAACTTTATGGTCACCAATAAGAACCTCTACAACTTCATGCTTATCTCCTGATTTTCTTGTTGGAATCAAGTATTGTTTGCTTAATTACCATATAGAAGAGATAGAAAAAGCTACAAATTTTTTTAGTGATGTGAACAAGATTGGTGATTTTGTTTATAAAGGGTTAATCAATGGTATTGAGGTGATGATAAAGAGGATGAGATTTGAAGACACAAGTGAGGTAATTGATTTACATTCAAGAATCAATCACATTAATATTGTGAATTTAATTGGTGTTTGTTATGGTGAGAGTGATTTAATTTCATGGTCTTATTTAGTTTTTGAGTTACCTAAAAATGGTTGCTTAAGGGATTGTTTATTGGATCCATGCAATACTTTAAATTGGCATAGAAGGACACAAATAGTATTTGACATAGCAACATGTCTTTACTATTTACATTATTGTTCTTTTCCTTCTTATGCTCACATGAATGTGAATAGTAGAAATATATTTGTAACCGAAAATTGGAGAGGAAAATTGGCAGATGTGGGAGGTGTATCTAACAATCTTTTGCATGGAGCAGTTTCACAAAAGGTTGATATTTTTGCATTTGGTGTTGTGTTGCTTGAGTTGATATCAGGAAGAGAAAAGTTTGATGGAAAATTGGTTAAAGATTGTGTTGGTTTTTTGTTTGGGGAAGGTAGTGAAGGTGGTGGATGTTTTGAAGGGTTGAGGAATTTTGTGGATCCAAATTTGAAGGATTATTCACTTCCGGAGGCTCTTTGTTTGTGTTTTTTAGCTAAGGATTGTGTGAAAGATGATCCATTGCATAGGCCAAGTGTGGATGATATCATGAAGGTTCTTGCAAAAATGGTTTAGATAAGTGTAGAGGAAGAAAATTTGTTACCAAATTTAGGTAAAACTAAGTTTGTAACTATGAGACTTTATTGTAAGAAAATTGTAATCATAAGAAACTCTTAATTTCATAACATTTGTCAATATTGACAACTTTACTCTTGATTGCTTTGGTCAAGACATTCCATAGTTATATTAATTTCAAACTCTTGGTTCACTTTTTTTCTCTACAAGTTACTTTCACTGAATGTAATTTTGGTTAGTTATGGATTGTCCATGTTAATTTTGGTCACAATGCACATTCAAAAGGAAGCTTTTTTTTTTTTTTTTTTTTTGTCACAATTGCATTTTTTTTTTACAACTGACTGAATATTCTTAAGCAAAAATTAAAGTGGAGGAGAATCACAAGACAAATTTGACATCCAACATCAAACTTACAACCTGTCATTTACATCAATCTAATAAATTAATTGATAATAAAATAACAGAATACAAAATATATCTAGAGGGGACTAAGCCAAAACCAACAAGACAACATAATATTTGGACAACTGTTTTATTAAAAACCTTCAAAAAAATCCATTGAGATAAAACCTATTGAAGGAAACAAAAAGTGTAGTTTTATATAGGGTTAAATAAGTTTTTCATCCTTATAAATATAACGAATTTTGATTTTAGTCCCTAAAAAATTAAATTGAATGTTTTCATCCTCACAATTTTTTTTATTTTGTTTTTGGTCTTTAATGGTCATTTTATGTTTATGTGACAAATTATAACTATTTTATGTTCAAATTGTATCTATGTTATGTCTGTTTATTATGTTCAACATTTATATATTCATATTATGTTCAAAAAAATGTCAAAATTTTATCCATTAGAGAACAGAAATAAAATATAAAAAAAAATTATGAAGATGAAAACATTCAATTTAATTTTTTAGAGACTAAAACCAAAATTTGATATATTTATAAAAACAAAAAACTTATTTAACCCTTTTATATAAGATAACTAACAACAAAAGCAAACTCAAAATAAAAGCAATCAATCATCATCTACATCAATAATTAAGAAGACCTGGTATGTTTTTAGAGAATCTTTCTTTGATGTACCTTGGTAACAAAACCTACCAAATGAAGTCAATTATTTGAAAATCACATGTGTTACCTTCCATGTAAGAGTGAGACTCTAAACTGAAACCTCTATTAATAACAACACAATTCATCCACCCTTTCTTAGATTTCATGAAACCAAAGGGAAGTCATTGAAAACTTTAACAGTTTAAAGAGAATCACATTCTAACAAAAAATGAGATCAACCTAGTTCATAAGCTTTTCTAATAACAAACATGAAATAAAATAATCCAACCTTAAAAGAAGAAGAGACCCCTAGGTTAGCTGCAAAACCACGAAAAAAAGAACCATTGCAATCTCTCAACAAACCACCATTGTTATCTCTAAACCACCATTGCTATCAGAAAATGTGGCTTGTATTACCAGTAACAATAAAAAAAATGTTACATTTAAAATATTTGAGAAGTTGTAAAAAGTGTCGCAAAATTTTCTAGACTAAAAACATTGTGAATCAATCAAATTTGTCTTTGCTTAAACTTCATTCATATTTGAATTAACAATATTACATCAAACTTCATTCAGATTTGTAAATCCAAATATGTTCTCATACAAACATTTTAAATTTCATTTCATAATGGAAATGAACTATGCAATACAATTTGAATTACATACTAAAACGATTACAAGTTTTCATCCAATGTTACATGTACTCTATAAAATTTGTCTTGACAAAAAGTGTTCCACGGGTCATGACCTAGTTAATTAGTGTGTGTCTATATATATATATATATATATATATATATATATATATATATATATATCCCAACTATGAATGCCCAATTCTTAAGGTTTTCTTTGTAGAATTCTCAATTCTGATTCTCTCAATTTTGATTTTTCTTATAATGCTTATTCGTTAGTGTGCTTACAAAGTCATTGTTATGCATTATAGAATGCAGAAAAATTTTCTTGTGCTTTCAAGAGACAAACAATGTTATTTCTTATTTTTAGTATAATTTATTTTATAGTTTCTTCCATAATTTTGCAACACCAAAATATTATGTATGGATCCGCCCATGTCTCCGAGGTATGGAGACACCAAAATAATCATCAAATATAACTAACAAAATTCATTAAGAGGATGATCAGATACCCTTTTGCTTCGTTGAATCTAATGTGAAACTATGAAAGGCCAATCAAAATTACATCTATTACCATCTCTAGAAGGCGTGGTAAAGTTTCACATGCCAATATGTTAAGACTTTGACATTGAGTTGATAAAAGTATTTAATGTAGTACTTTAACCATGATACTTACTTACCTAATGAACTAATCTTATAAATTGTGATGACAATCTCTCATATAGTAGTTTTAACATCATTTAGGATCTACTTTTAAGTTATTCTATCAGAGTTTAAATTGTTTTAGTAATTGATGGATGTGTAAGGTGTAACGTCCTACTTCTATTAAAGCGGTAAATCACGCGAATATAATAAATATTCAAGAAATAGACGTCACGTCTTCAAATAGTTCACAATTGACATGTATAAAATTTCAACAAATAAGATATCACAGCAGAAATATAGCATACACATCAAGTAGCCATGTCATCAACTCATAAATAATAAATACGTCCATATGAAATGATATATAAATCCCGACACATAGGTAAAGTCTCAACAACAAGATAAATCCAAAGCAACATAAAAGACGCCGTCCTAGATCAAAGTCTATCTAAGACACGAAACAAAACAATCAACGGAGGTAGCTCCCGCTATCCTCGAGCACTCACCAAGCAAGCTAACCAAACTAACCCTGCAAGCCATCTACCCATTCATACAAATAGGTAGGCGGTCCACCACAGACCACTGGGGGTTAGCTTCACATCAATCATAATCAAAGTATAAACAGGAGTAATCAATCATCAAGACATTTCAAGGTTCATAAACACCAACATATGCACATTCTCAAATATTCACCAAATTGTCATCAACAATTTTCAACAAGTAAATGATTCACCGATCACAAATAATCACCAAGCACACAACAACACCCACACGTAATTCACACCAAACACATAAACAATTATGACTCTTCCTAAACATGCAATGTGCCTAGACCGACTTTAGACACGTGTGGTACCAAATCACCTTCGAGGTCGTCACCCCTGATGCCAACTGAACATCATTGTCAACGGCTATAATTTCAACGGCTATATGGATACAAGTATGCGGTCAACGGCAATATGGATGTAAACATCCGACTCAACATATGATGCATGAACATATGACTCAATCAACTTTGCATATATTCACCACAATTCAACGGCTATATTCAACGACAATTTCAACGGCTATAAATGTACATGCATTCATCAACAATTTCACCAACACTTGCATGTTAGAAAATTCATCAACAACATATATGCACACATACATATATAATTCACCAACATCATCATCATAATAATTCAACAACTTCATGAAATTCTCACAATTCAAGTAAGAGAGAAAATACGTCTCGTTATGATAAACATCATATTCAACACCCATTAATCATTCATACATCTTCATTTATTCATAACAAACTAATCATAAAAGATTTTCAAGGTAATCGGACTCAAAGATTATTTTCAACCAAGTTCGTATAATATATTTCACAACTTTAAAACAATTAAGACAATTGAACCAATAATTAGGTAAACAATTCAATTGACTCAACTATGTATACACATTAATCACATATGAGTGTAGTTGTGCATACGTGTGCGTTTCACCGGCCAAATACTATGAAATCATCAAAATCACAAAGTTCGTCTCACTTTATCATTTTGCAAAACCAAAACATTTTCCAAAAGAAAATCAAGTTTGATTCAACAAGACATAGGTTAAATACTCTTAAACACCTTAATAGAACTCATAATACTTAAGTTTTGAAGTTTGGAGACAAACCATAAGTTTTGGGTTGACTTGGAAATAGTTATGCTAAGTTTTCCTTAAAGTTTCTCCAAGACCCACTTGGAGTGTTTTTATCATAACTCAAAATCCATAAAATATTTTCAATTCAATCTAGAACCATTGGAAAGATAATTCAATTATCTACAACTTTTATGTTTACAGCAAAAGCCAATTTAAAACAGAAATGTGCGAAAAAGACGCAAGAACGCGAAACTGGGAATGCTGTTACTGGACAATTTCGCTGATAGCGAAATTTTGGCTAATAGCGAAATGTTTCCAGACAAAATTTGCCAATAGCGAGTTTCTAGCGAGTTTTCCCCTGTTCATACAGGTTTTGCACCATTTTTCACCCAAAAATCCCAATTTTGATTCCCCAACACCCTAAATTCATCCCCAAAGTTTATCTTTACGTTTATGTACGTAAAAGGCAAACAAAATCATATAAAACTTGAAATCAAAACAACATTCCAACACAAATCATCAATTCAACCATCTTTCACAAAAACTCTCATCAACAATTCAACAAAGTTTCACCAAAATTTTCAACAACAATCCAATTCTCATTACCAATCCATAAATATGAATACCTAATGCATTAATTCATCAACAACGCATCCCATAACAACAACAACAACCTTTAATCATGAAATCATTCACAAATTAACAACCACAACATCATTCTTCATCAATTTTGCACAAAACTCAAACATACTCATATATATACTATTAAGCATGCAATTTCAACATCAACAACACAATTATCATTCAATTTACATACATGAACATACCATCAAAATTAAAACACGAATTTCTACAACTAAGCTCAAATAATAACTTATTCAAATAAGCACTTTGGACATGGGTAGAAAAGAGATTAAAATGAAAAGATTATGCTTGAATACTATACCCCTTACCTCAATCTCCAAGATTTCTAGCCTTGGCATCACTTTAACTCCTAGAATCCTCAAACCCTTCTTCCTCTTCAAGCCTCTTCGCTTCTAACCCTTTTCTCCTCTTTCTCTAGCTTTTCTCTCTCTACCTCTTTCTAATGTTATGAAAAATGAATGCTCTAATCCTAGTTTCCTCTTAAGACACGGGTTATATAGACACACCACTAATGGGCCTAACTCTCTCAAAATGTTGAAAATTGCTTTTTTGCTTTTTTGACATGAGAAACTTCACATTGACACAAGTAAATTATGTAAGGGACCCTAGAGGTAGTTAACTACTGTTGGTATAACTGCCGACAGTTAACTGCCGCTAGCCTCAGCGGTAGTTAACTACCGTTGAGGTGTGTATCTTAAGAACGCAGAAACTGCAGTTTCTGGTTAACAGAATACATGCAAACCAACTTCAAAATTTAATCCAAAATCACCCAAACCTCATTTGCACGAAAATCATCGTAATTTCTTCAAGCAAATTACAAGTAAGTCATCTTAATCCTATTTACATGCAATGTAGGTTGTTTAGAGTTGTATTTTCATAGTTTTAGCAAAATGTTAGTGTTTAGGTTAGGTTTAGAAATTGCAAATTAGTATAAAATTTGATGTTGTAATGTATTGTTTATGCTGGCATTGTTGTTTAGAGTAGGTTTAGGTACAATGTAGTTGTTTAGATGTTCAAATAACACTAATTGTGCTCCTAATTTAGAATGCACATAAGGTGTTTGATAAAATGCATAAGTGAGGAAATATTGCTTTTTTTGTGTAATTTGTTTTCAAATTTGTTCAATTTTATAAAGTATATATGTTATAATTATTATAAGCTTGGATTTTTAATTTTTTTTGGCAAGTTTGAAGAATGACATAATGTGGTATGTTATATAAAGTTTGATGAATGTGTTATATTACATTTTATGAATGCCTAAGTTTAAATTTGTTTTGTACAAATATGGCTAGGGATACGGATGAGCAACAACGGGTTATTAGAGAGAATAGGATGCGGAAAGGTAAAGTGGCGAGTACCGCTAGCGCTAGGAGAGAAAAGGGGGATCAAAACCTGTATGTCCCTAAGACTCGGAAGCGCAGGGACCCAAAGATAGATGGAGAGGGCTCACAGGCACATGTGGATTACTCCTCCCAGGTGGTTGATCCGACACCAGCGCATGATTATGCTAGGTATGCGGATGAGGGTTTTAATGGATATGATCGAATGGAGGAGGATATGATGTTTTATCAGCCGCAGGACGAGGCAGAGGATGAGGGGGTGCCACAGGATGTTGTGGAGGATTATCTTGAGGCAGATAATCCAGTTCCTGAGGGTGAGCATGAGCCTCAGACTCAGCCACGACGTCGTCGTGTTCCGTTGATACCGCCGTATCCTGTTGGAGGGCCTCCCTTTCCTGGAGGACCTGAGACCATGACACTGTTTTTCGACTACGCGAGGCACGTGGCGAACCCTCTTTGGGTGAACCATCATAATGTAAATGTTTAAATTGTTTAAAATTATTTAAATGCTTTAAAGTGATTTAAGATAATGTAAGTGATTTAATTATTTAAAATAATGTAGCGTAAGTGATTTATTTATTTAAAAGAATGTAGTGTAAGTGATTTATTTATTTAAAATTATGTAGCGTAAGTGTTTGAATTATTTAAAACTATGTAGTGTAAGTGTTTTAATTATTTAAAATAGTGACAATGTCTTAATTAATTTGAATTTCAGATGTGACCCATGCCATGATACGTGGTCTCTGCGAGAGGTGGCACACGGAGACCAGTAGTTTTCATCTACCTGTGGGAAAGATGACGATCACTTTGGATGATGTGCATAATTTCCTACACATTCCTATTCACGGCCGCATGCTGGACCACGACGAGGCAATGGATCGGGACCGTTCGATTGATTTCATGACCAGGTTGTTGGGCATGTCAGATGCTGATGTTAGGGCTGAGGTTAGGAATGAATCTGCTGGTCATAGCAGTTATCCCGCACTGAAGCGGGTTTATGAGGAGCACCTGACAGAGGCCAGACGGCTTAAGGAGCCACAGACGAGGGAGGAGCGGCAGGAGAGAACCAAGAGGAGGGTGTGGTGTGTGAGGAGTTTCCTTCTTTATCTCGTCGGTTGTGCGTTGTTCACTAACAAAACGAACAGACACATCGACTTGATATATCTTGATTGCATGGCAGGGTAAGCATCAAGGCTGATTATTATTAGGCTTTTTTATGTATTTTTGGTATATGATGATGATGATGTATTATTATGACATGTTCCGTACATTTTCCTATTTCTATGACATATATGTGTGTATGTTTTATATTATTTCTTGCGTTTTAATTTTAACATGTTCTTGTTAAATATTGGATGAATATGTTTAGGTATTAATTGGTTATTAGATGAAAAATTTAGATGAATTTTCAATTGGTTATTTGATGAAAATCTTAGACGAAAATGAAAATGAAAAGGAAAATTGGTTAGGAAAGACACTGGAAAATGAAAATGAGTTTCTGGAAAATGATCAAGACACGTAGCGACAGTTAACAACCGCTGGCTTCAGCTTCATCGTTTGTTAACAACCGCTGAGTTCCAGCGGCTGTTAACTGCCGGCGTATCATGGAGCGGTTGTTAATTGCCACTGGGGGCATTTAGGTGTTTTACGTGTGTCAATGTGAACTTATCAATGTCAAAAAAGCAATTTTCCAAAATGTTTTATGGGTTCAAAACTCTAAATTAATCTAATCCACAAGTTTCTACTCTCTTACGGTAAAAATAACGAGTAAACATCGGCTCTTAATTTAATTACCACAACCCACTAACAACTTAATAAAATAAATGGTTCTCACTTGAAACACCAAAAATAACTTTCACTATGGAATTACTAATTTACCCTTGCTCACCAAAAGACCAAAATACCCTTCTAACACAAAAACCCAAGAAATTACACACAAGGATAAATAATCACACAAACACATAAAAACACATATTAAACAAATAAAAATAAAATTAAGTGAAAAGAAAAAAAATCGGACTGTTACACAAGGGAGAGCAAAATGAAGGACATGATTTTTGAAGTGAATTCTTTGGATATAGTCACTATGGGTGTTTTAGTGAGCGAAATGGAACAAGGAATTAAGAAAGACAAAGAAGTCAACCACCTCCTAAGATGCGACGTGCATTTTAAGCCACACATTGTTCTTTCATGATGAAAACATTAGTGGGTCGTCTCTACCCTTGACGCTACACAATGAAGCTGGTGCGCATCGCGCACATATATTTTAGAAAGTTAGAATTTTACACACGTATAAATACAAAGGTCTCATCTCACTTAAAAACATGCTCTAACGACATGAGAAAAATAAAATCACAATATAGGAAGGCTATGAGTGATCATATGAATCTCGGAACGCGAGAAATCAACCAACGATACTTACAAATCATGTATTTTTTATCATACACTTTTGTTTATGTTTAGAATAGCATGCTCTGAGGCATGCCATGTAGTTTATACATTGTAACACCCCAATTTCCCGTCTTAAAAATTTCATTAAATAAATCACATAAATCAGAGTGCTTCTCAAAGGAGTGTCACATTTCTTCTTTAAAAACAACTTAGATAATAATTTATCAAATTACAAAAACATTCAGTTAAGCAGCGGAATTCAAAAGTCTCATCTCATAAATATGCCTTGGCTTAAAAGCCATCAAACGTCTCAAACATATTAATGTTTCAACATCACTGAAAGTCAACATTTAATCAAACATGATACATAAAGGAATAGACTCTACAAAAGACCCCATCCCGTTACGTATCAGAGCAACCCTACTTCACACAGACTCCTAGCATCAACGCATCTAAGACTGGGTACCTGCACTTGCCCACGAGGCGGCAATTCCAGTAGAAGGGGTGAGATTCGCAACAATAATATTAATATATAAATCAAACGTCAAGATTAACAATTATAAATCCAAATCATCACATACACAATATAGCACATCATAACATCATCATAAGCATCATCATAACAACATCACATCAAGCTTCAACGTCTCAAAACATCATCTCATACATGTCACAATTGACTCGACTAAATGCAACACCTAACGTCTCAACATCATGCATGTGGTACCATATGATTATAGCATTAATATGCTTCACCGTCGCTTTGAGCAAATGCTCCACCGTCGCTTTGAGCATAAAGCTCCACCGTCTCATATATATGCAAATGCATGGACTCGTCGTTTAACAACTTAATACACCGTCTCAAGACCATCATTCATAATGCAAAACTGACACATGCAGGTATATTAGTTACATGGCAGAACATCATCACATTAATCATATACATCGCAACACGCATCTTCATCATAATCACATATCATCATATTTAATCATCACTTATATTCAACCATATGTCACTTATCAACAGCTCAAGTAAATCATCAGCAATCATCTTTACAGAATACATTAAAGGGTATAAAACCTCACTAACACTACCCAAAGGGCTCCTCTCAAAGTCCCATGCGAAACAGATCGCAAAACAACAAACAGTCCTGAACCATCTAACTCGCCACGGCGAGTGCATCTGCTCGCCATAGGCGAGTACTCACATCAGCTCACTCGCCAAAGGCGAGTTGGGGGCGAGCTGGAGGCGAGAAATCCTGGGTGCTTCGGCCTTTTGACATTTTTCACCAAAAATCCTCATTTTTAAGCTCTCTAAATCTAATTTGACCAAACCAACTTCACAGGTCATCTCTATAAATATAAGGGCACTCAAAACCATCTAAAGTTTGCAAAAATTCCTAAGTTTAAGGGTCAAGCTCGCCACGGCGAGCTGTACTGCTCGCCTCGCGAGCAACCAAGGGTTACTCGCCACGGCGAGTGATCACTCGCCACAGGCGAGCGATCTCAGAATCACTACGGGTTCAGCCCTAATCACACCAATTCATCCCAAAACTCACATGTTAAACTTCTAATTCATCAGCAATATCATCCTAGGGAATAATCTAGGTCCTGTAACACATTTCTACACCAATTCACAGCCATCTCACATCAAATTCACAAAATTCATCATAACCCTAATTCACAAAACTCATCCCAATTCTTCCCAAACCCTAAGCTAATCAAAACAGATGATTCTGAAGGTGGGAAAAACACAAGAAGGGGGGGGGGGTTGAATTGTGTTTTCAAAAACGTTTCTTTCTTACGAAAAATAGCACTGTTCTCAGGATTCAGAGTCTGATGGAGTTCAGACTCTAATCAGAGTTCAGAGTCTCAGCAGCGGAATAAAGATCAGATGCAAGAAAGAAAGAAGACACAAACAATTTTATACAGGTTCCTTCCACAAACCGGAAGTAGTCCTGTCCCCCTTGCACTTCCAAGGAGAGTTTCACTAAAATGTAATATCAAATTACAAGTTGCTCAAACACACAAGTAAGAGACTTCCTTTGCTCAATCACACAAGAATGAGACTTCAGATGCTCAAGCCCACAAGCAAGAGACTTTAAAACAATTACAAAGAATTGAAAAGAGTTTTGAATACTTGATATACTATCAGAGGTATTCACAACACAAAATGAAACAGAACAGACTCTGTTTTTCTTAGATACTTAGAAATTCTAAAATGTGAGCTTTTGTAAGAATTATCTAAGTTGTTGATGAGCAGATTTTGCGACTTAGAATATGAGATAAGAATTCAATTCGCGTGTATATCGTTCTGATACTTGTATATCCATTCTTCAAGTCTTCAGCTCTATTTATAGAGGTTTTGAGAGACGTTGGAGAACAGCCAGCTCATCAACTTTTCTTTACCGAAGCTGATTTGACACCCTTGATCCTTTGCTTGATTTGAGGCTTGTACAATGAAATCAAATTCAAATCCATTCCCTCAAATAAGGAAAAGTTTCTGCTACAGTTACTGTTATTCTTGTCGTGTATAGAAGACACTGTGCAGAGTTGGTGGTTGCAGGGACAAACGTAGGCATAGTGGTTGTACTTTTCGTACACTGTACTTTGTCAATGCTTCTTGGTGTCTGAAGAATCTTTGCTACTGGATACCATTTGCTTCTGATGAGTCTGCCTCTGATGAACTTGCTTCTGATGACTTCATCTTCAGAAGCTCTTTCTTCAGACGCATTCTGACTCTGAATTTCCAGGAGCTCTTTCAGTCAGATATTCTTCAAGCTTCAGTTTAAGATTTCCTTTGCTCTTTAATTTATTCAAACAGAACCTCTTGTAAATAAATCTTTGATTGATGGTCCTGCACACTTGAATAAATGTTTAGCAAATCCAATTGATAATTTTTAATACCTTGTTATCATCAAAACTTAAGTGGTATACTTGTGAAACACCCTTTGTTCCAACAATCTCCCCCTTTTTGATGATGACAAACATAAGTATTTAAAAATATCAATTGTTGTTAACTTAATTAACAAGTTGACTCTTAAGGATTCTGAGTTTTGTAAGCTCAGTCTCCCCCTGAGTCTGATATTCTTTAAGGTGAGGTTTGTAAGCTCCCCCTAAGTCCTATCCAGGTTAATTAAGTTCATTTTTACGCTTAATACCAATATTATAGAATGTAGATGAGTTAAAATTGGGTTCTCAAATAAAATTTGTTAAGATAAATTTTATTTCATTCTTGGGCTCAGCTTCTGTTAAATACTTTTCTATTACTCCCCCTTTTGTCATCTATTAAAAAGATCAAAAACAGTAAAAAAAACAAAAGTGAAGAAATAGACATCTTTATATAAGAATGATCAGGAAAGTACAGAGTGTCAAAACACAGAAAGCAGGCAATTAAGACACATAACAAGAAAACAAAAAACAAGGTGTGCAGCTAAGGGTTTGGTTGGGGTTGATGCTGTTGCTGTTGCTGTTGCTGTTGAACAAGAGCCATCAGACGCTGGATGTCTTCAGACTGCTTCCTAACAGTTTCTTCCAGAGCCAGTTGTCTCTGAAGAAGGTGATCTTCCCTAGCCTTAGCTTCTTCTTGCTGCTTCAGCACCTTTTGCTTCAGCATCTTGAAGACCTTGGTGTCTCTTGTTACATATTCAGATTCAGCATAGAACGGGGCATTAGCCAAAAACAGAGGCTTGGTCTGGAGTTGAGAAGAGGAGTGGGATTCTCGCAAGCGTCGTTCCATGGCGCGAGCTTGAATATCACAACACTTCTGGGCAACACCATCAAAGAAGTTCAATGCCCTATTCGTAAGATTACACCAGCTTTCTTGATAGATGAATGGTAGAAATGGTGTGTTCCGAAGAAGCACCAAACTCTGCATTTCATCATTCAGAGCCACCAGACGTTCATCAAGGTATTCAGAATCCAAAATGTTGATGGGGGGCTGGTCAGACATTTGGATTGGTGAAGATTGGTCAGAGTTAGAGGGTGAAGACATGTGGTTTGGTGGTGGTTCAGAATGTGAAGCAGACACAGTGGGTTCAGATTCTGTCACTGGGACAGACTCTGTAGCCACAGTTTCCATTTCAGATTCTGGAATGGTTTCATTTGGAGGTTGGTTTACAGTTGATGGTTGTTGTTGTTGGTATTCAGGAAGTTCTCCTGAATAATGTTTTTCAAGATTGGAGAGGTCATCCTGTTCTGAGGTTGTGTTTTGTGGTGAATGGGGTGGTTGTTGTTTGTTTGTTGATGGATTGTCAGTTACCACTTGTTCTTCAGCAGCAGCTGTTAAATCAACAACTTGTGGACTGACTGGGTTTGTGGTTGAAGAGGGTGGAATAGAAGTATCAGGAGCAAGCATATTTAAAGGTTGGATAACAGGTGGTTGGAAGGGATGATTGGCAGGTAGTTTATTACAGATGCCTATCCTCTTTTCTTCTAACTTACCTATTGTCTTATAAACATCGTCTGACACTTCTTTGTAGGGAGTGGGTTTAGAAGAAGGTTTAGATTTTGTAGTGGTAGTTTTGGTTTTGAGGGTTCTTTTGGCCTTGGGTACAGGTATGGATATTTTGAATTTCTGACTTAGAGGTGCATTGTCTAAGTCAGAGTCTGTAGAAGATGAAGTGAAGGTAGAGGGTGGAGGAATTGGATTCTGAGTTACCTTAGATATCTTGGAAACGTCTGAGGCAGCAGCCTCTGAAGCAGCAGCTTCTGATGTAATCCCAGTGACTGATTTGTCCGGGAGAGAAACACTGGTTCGTATTACTGGTGGAGGACCAGCAGCTACTGAAGCATTCTCTTGAGGGACAGCAGCTGAGGTAACAGCTTCAGAAGTTTCTTGCAGAACCTGCTGAGCTCCCTTCACAGCACTCTCTTCCAGCTTCTTGGCCAAACTCTGAGCCTCAATAACCTTCTCAATGAGATGTTGATCTTCATCATGATCAATGCCCATAGCTTCCAGAGTCTTGTCTCTATCAATCCGGTATTGGGCTTTTAACCTTTTCTTCTCATTTTTAAGGTTCTGATAGTGCTCTTCAGTCCTCTTCTGTTGTTCAGGAGTGGGTTCAAACATAGGCATCACAATCTCCCCAGTTGCTAGCCTTTTGAGTGGTCTTACAGTCTCAACAAAGCCAGCTTCTTTTTCTTCCTGGGCTTGTTGAAATCTTTCCTCAATGTTTGACTCAGCCTTTCCTCTTTTCCTCTTTGGAGTAGTCACAGTTCCAAAGGTAGTTGCTTGAGTATTAGCAGCCTTCTGCTTTCTGGCCACAGCAACTTCAGATTTCCTCTGGGCTTCTCCAGACTCCTTAGCAAAAGCTGCTAAATAAGCAGATAATGCTTCAGGATTGTTCTCTTTAAGAACAGAAGGAAAATTTCTGATGAGAGGAAGAGGGGCTTCAGACTCCTTCAAATCCTTTGAGTCAGTCAGGATTGATGTAATGGCCTTCATGTTGTAGAGGGATGTGCCATTTATCATCCTTCCAGTAGCGACACCCAGCACTCTGTCTGACGCCAGATTGAACGTCTCCAGAGTTCTCAGAACACCTCCTTGGTAGAAGATTTCAGAGAGAAGTCTTCCACAAGGGATTTGTTTCCTTTTTCCTTTATAGGCTTCCTTGACAGCCCAGCATAAATGATGCATGATATATTTTGGAAGATTTATTGGTTGAAATCCAGCCAAGAAATACAGCACCAGTTTATGATCAGAGTTAGGTTGATCAGCACCTCCTCCCTTCTGGAAGAAGCACTCATTCATAATCTTCAGAAGCACCCTGTGCTCTATATCCATTTCAACCAACCTGGTTGCAGGGTTTCCTTTCAGCAGCAGTCTTGTAAAACTGCCCAGCATGGCGTCTTTGCTGCTGACGTTCCACTGAAACCTTCCTTCCATAGGCATCCTGCATGCCTGAGCAATCACTTCTTCAGTGATAGATACAGGGATACCCATCACAGCAGATTTAATTTCAAGGCCGTGAAAAGGTTCAAGACCCATTTCTTTTCTTGTTTTGCCTCTCAAAGAGGGGTTTCTTAACACAGCTTCCTTTTCTTCTGCCTTGGCTGAATCAACATCAAAAACTTCAGCCCTAACCCAGAATTCCTTTACCAGATTTACATAAGTTGGACCATTTAACATCTGAAAGTACCCAGCCATGTTCTGAGCAGAGATAAACGCTTCCATATCAACCTTGTTTCTCTTTAAAGAAGCGAAATCCACTGGTGATTCAATTTGAACGACCAACGAACCCATTTGAAGAGGAACGGTTACAAGTTTAATGGAGATGTTTGATTTAGAACTTGAACCGCTTGTAGACGAAGCCATTTGGAGAAGATGAAGTTTGGGGGTTTTGGGTTTCTAAGTTTGAGAGAAGAGAGAAAGGTGATTCTTTAAAACGTAACTGCTTAAGACTTAAAAGTGTAGGAAAGTGAGTGAGTAGTGTGTGTTTGGTATATATAGTGATTTGAAAAACAACTCTTCACATTCAGAAGTAATAGCCAAACATGCGTATTAATGACTTGAGGGGCGCGAAAAATATTGAGAAAGAAAAACCATCATTGCCCTTAAAAAGCGTTGTTTCCCAATGCAGATAGACGTGTCAGAAGCCTACACAAAGTAACTTTAACCTTTCCACTTCCCAGTACTTTCAGAGTCGCAAAAAGATTCCTTTTCAGGGTCTGATAATTTTCTCAGAGGCTGAGTCTTTTCAGATTCTCCTAGGAGAGTCTGAAACTTATTCAACGTCTGATAATTTTCAGAGTCTGATTTTTCATTCAGAGTCAAACATTACTCAGAGACAAAATGCATGTTCAAATTTTTCTTTATAAAATCAAATCTTTCAATGGTTAAAGGTTTTGTAAAGATATCAGCCCACTGATGATCAGTATCAATAAATTGAATATCTAATATCCCCTTTTGAACATAGTCTCTGATAAAGTGATGTTTGATTTCAATGTGTTTGGCTCTTGAATGAAGAATAGGATTTTTAGATAGACAAATAGCAGCAGTATTGTCACAATAAATTGGGATACAGTTTTCAGTTATTTGGTAGTCTTCTAACTGATGTTTCATCCAAAGCAGTTGTGTGCAACAACTAGCAGCTGAGATGTATTCTGCTTCTGCTGTTGACAACGCAATAGTTGCTTGTCTCTTACTGGCCCAGGATATCAGATTCTCACCAAGAAACTGACAGTTTCCACTGGTTGATTTTCTTTCAATCCTGTCACCAGCATAGTCAGCATCACAGAATCCAACTAGCTTATAATCTGAAGATTTCTTGTAAAGAAGTCCAAGATTAGTTGTTCCTTTCAGATATCTAAAGATTCTTTTAACCGCAGTTAAATGTGATTCTCTAGGATCTGATTGAAATCTTGCACACAGACAGACACTGAACAAAATATCAGGTCTAGATGCAGTGAGATACAACAGAGAACCAATCATACCTCGATACAGCTTTTGATCAACTTTGGTTCCTTGATCCTCTTTGTTCAGAGTGCAGGTAGGATGCATTGGAGTGTTCATTTCCTTGCAGTCTTCAAGTTTAAATTTTTTCAGAAGCTCTCTGGTATACTTGGACTGATGAACATACACTCCTTCTTTGCACTGATTGATCTGAATTCCTAGAAAGAACTTCAGTTCTCCCATCATGCTCATTTCAAATTCTTCCTGCATCATCTTAGAAAATTCCTTGCAAAGAGATCTATTAGTTGAACCAAAAATAATATCATCAACATAAATTTGTACAATCAGAATGTCTTTCTCAAGTGTCTTCTTGAAGAGTGTTGTATCAACCTGACCTCTTTTAAAATTATTTTTAAGCAAGAAATTACTCAGTCTGTCATACCAAGCTCTGGGAGCTTGTTTCAGACCATAGAGAGATTTCTTTAGCTAATAAACGTAGTCAGGATGTTTTAAATCCTCAAAACCAGGTGGTTGTTTTACAAACACTTCTTCAGATATGACTCCATTGAGAAATGCGCTTTTAACGTCCATTTGATACAAGGTTATGTTGTGATTTACTGCGTAGGAAAGAAGTAACCTGATTGCTTCCAATCTCGCAACTGGAGCAAAAGTTTCAGTGTAATCAATGCCTTCTTGTTGGCTGTATCCTTGAGCAACAAGTCTGGCTTTGTTTCTAATTACTTCTCCCTGTTCATCTAGCTTGTTCCTAAACACCCATTTAGTTCCAATAATGTTCTTGTGTTCAGGCTTAGATACAAGATCCCATACGTCATTCCTTTTAAATTGATTGAGCTCATCTTGCATTGCTAAGATCCATCCATTATCAGCTAGTGCTTCATCAACTGTAGTAGGTTCCATCATGGATAGCAGACCCAGGGCAGACTCTTCAGGTCTGAAATGTGATCTAGTTCTTCTGGGGCTTTCTTTGCTACCAATGATCTGATCCTCAGGATGAGAAGACTTGTATTTGAATGAATTTTTGGATTGGATAACTTGCTGTGAATCATCTTGATTTTCTTCAGAAGTTTCAGCAATAGGGACATCAGGAGCAGTCACAGCTTCTGAAGTTTCATGTGCCTCTGGAGTTTGATCAGGTTCTGAACAATCATCAGACTCTTCTGAACCTGCATTATTTTCACTTTGCTCTGGAATTTGACTTCCAGACTCTTTGTCATCAAACTTGACATGTATAGACTCTTCAACACAGAGTGTTTCCAAGTTATACAGTCTGTATGCCTTAGATCTCTCAGAGTAACCTAGAAAGATTCCCTTTTGAGCTTTTGCATCAAATTTCTTCAGATAGACTTTATTGTTCAAAATGTAACAAGTACATCCAAACTGATGGAAATAAGAAATGTTGGGTTTCCTACCTTTAAAGAGTTCATATGCTGTTTTGTTCAGGATGGGTCTGATGTAGATCCGGTTCTGAACATAACATGCTGTGTTCACTGCTTCTGCCCAAAAGTGTTTTGCCAGATTGTTTTCATGAATCATGGTTCTTGCCATTTCTTGAAGAGTCCTATTCTTTCTCTCTACAACTCCATTTTGTTGTGGAGTTCTAGGAGAGGAGAATTCATGGACAATTCCAAATTTTTCACAAAATATTTCAAATGGCTCATTTTCAAATTCTCCCCCATGATCACTTCTGACTTTTAGAATTTTAAGTTCTTTTTCAGATTGGACTTGAATACAGAATTTTGTGAACACATCATATGAATCATCTTTAGATTTGAGAAACTTAACCCAACTCCATCTACTGTAATCATCAACAATCACCAATCCATATTTACTTCCATATATGGATGCAGTACTGACTGGTCCAAATAAATCAATATGGAGTAGTTCTAAGGGTCTGGAGGTAGAAACAATGTCTTTAGATTTGAAAGAATTTTTAACAATTTTTCCCTTCTGACATGCACCACAAAGTGCATCTGAGTGATAGTCAATGTCTGGTAGCCCTTTGACAAGTTGTAACTTGCTAAGCTTGGAGATTAATCTCCAATTAGCATGTCCCAACCTTATGTGCCACAGCCATTTCTTATCACTCACTGACATGAGGCAGAATACCTTCTGATCAGTCAGTTCTGAAAAATTTATCTTATAGACATTGTTCTTTCTTTTTCCCTTAAACACTACAGATTGGTCATCAGTGTTGATTACTGTGCAGTTGTTCTTATTAAACAAGACGTCATAACCATTATCACAAAATTGACTTATGCTAAGTAGGTTATGCCTTAGTCCATCTACAAACCACACATTATTGATTGAGACTGAGGAATTACCAATTGTTCCAGTACCAATGATTTTGCCAGTTTGGTTTCCTCCAAATCCCACAGTTCCTCCCTCTTTCATGGTCAGGGTTAGGAACATAGACTTTTCTCCCGTCATATGTCGCGAGCAGCCACTGTCCAGATACCAGGACTTCTGCTTTGTATTTCCTTTTAGACATATCTGCAGCATCAACAATTTGTGTCTTAGGTACCCATACTTTCATGGGTCCTTTTGGGTTAGTCCTAGAAGTTCTGAATCTCTTTTGTGTACTCTGTCTGAATTTTTCTTTGTCAGTCTTCTTCCAGACTTTGGGTTCAGAACCTTTAGTCTTAGAATGTGACTTAGTAAAAATAGCTTCTTTTCTCTGAAATCTAGGCTTTTGAGTTTCAGACTCTGTTTTCTTCAGAACCTGTTTGATGGGTTCTGATCTTTTCAGAATCTTTAACGCTGGAGCTTTTGATTTAGAGTCATTCGTGACCTTTGTCTTATAACTCTTAGGTTTTGACTTAGTCAATTCCTCTGAATTTGAAGACTTAGATTTTGAATGAGAAGCCTTTTCAGATTCAGACACAAAATGAGTTTTCAGACCTTCTTTGATGTTATCAGAACAAGGTTTCAGAATTACTTCACTAGAGTTTCCTCCTGTGAAACCAATTCCCTTTTTGTTGTTCTGATTTATGCTATAAATCATGGATGCAACTTTGGTTCTATCAATTCCTGTGTTAATAAACTCCTGAAGAGCAGCATCCTGCTCAGTCATGATTTTATTATCACTCTTCTTATTCATTGTTTTCAAATCATAATTTTCTTGTTTTAAAGCTTCCATTTCCGTCTTAGTTGATTCATGGAGTTTTAGCAGCTTAATGTATCGTTGCTTAACTCTCCTCAACTCAGTGGATTGGTTTTCATAATGACAAAGAAGTTCTTTGAGAGAATCAATTAGTTCAGATCTAGTGAGTTTAGAGTATACCTCAGTTTCAGTTTCAGAATCTGTACTTGACTCAGCATCAGATGATTCTTCTTTGTTATCAGCAGTAGCTACCAAAGCCAGAGCTATTTTAGCTTCATCTTCAGCATCATCTTTGTCAGACTCAGACTCATTATCCAGATCCTCCCAAGTTGCCATCAAGCTCTTCTTGAATTGCTTCTTGAATTTGTTAGATTTGAAGAACGCTTTCTTAGATTTTTCTTTGGATTTCTCTTTCTGCAAGTCTGGACATTCAGCAATGAAGTGTCCAACCTTTTTACAGTTGAAGCAACCTTTCTGATCTTCCTTTCTTGAACTTTTGTGATTACTACCTTTGTTCATAAACTTCTTGTTCTTCTTAGCAAGGTATTGTAATCTGTTTGTGAGCATAGCCATTTCTTGTACAATTTCAGAGTCTTCATCAGAATCTTCAGATGTAGATTCTTCTTCAGACTCCAAAGCCTTCAGAGCCTTACTTGACTTGCCTCTGGACTTTAGTGCGATGGATTTGGACTTCTTGACAGGTTCTTGCTCATTAAGACCTATTTCATGACATTTCAAGGAGCTTATGAGATCCTCAACACTCAAGGTGTTTAAATCTTTAGCTTCCTCAATGGCTGTCACTTTTGGTCTCCACTTTGCAGGTAAACTTCTCAGAATCTTGTTCACATGATCAGACGTTACGTAGCTTTTCTTCAGAATCTGAAGTCCAGAAACAAGAGTCTGAAACCTTGAGTACATGGTCTCAATGTTTTCATCCTCCTTCATTCTGAACAACTCATACTGATGAACAAGCATAGTAGCCTTGGCTTCTCTGACTTTCTTGTTACCCTCATAAAGTGAGCACAATGAGGTGAACATAGCCTTTGCTATTGATTTGTCACTCATTTTTAAGTACTCTTTATGAGGCAAGGCAGCCACAAGAATGCCTCTGATCGTATGATGTTTCTTATAAAGCTTTTTCTGCTCAGGAGTGTGAGCTTTCCTATCAAGAGCAGCTCCTTCTTCATCTAGCCTCAGATCACCAACACCATCTTCAAGAACATCCCACAACTCTTCATCCATTCCCATGATGTGACTATACATCTTGGTTTTCCACCAAGAAAACATTTCAGGATCACCATTAAACATAGGAGGTTTGTTGTGATTTGAAGATCTTTCACTTTTGTTGATATTGCTGTAGTCATACTGCACAGCAGCTCCAGAACCAAAACCAGAACCAGATGCAGATGCAAAAGCTTCATCCCCAGACATGTTTTTCACCGATCGTTTACTGTAACACGGTTAAGTGCTAACTACAGAGCCGAAGCTCTGATACCAACTGAAGGTGGGAAAAACACAAGAAGGGGGGGTTGAATTGTGTTTTCAAAAACGTTTCTTTCTTACGAAAAATAGCACTGTTCTCAGGATTCAGAGTCTGATGGAGTTCAGACTCTAATCAGAGTTCAGAGTCTCAGCAGCGGAATAAAGATCAGATGCAAGAAAGAAAGAAGACACAAACAATTTTATACAGGTTCCTTCCACAAACCGGAAGTAGTCCTGTCCCCCTTGCACTTCCAAGGAGAGTTTCACTAAAATGTAATATCAAATTACAAGTTGCTCAAACACACAAGTAAGAGACTTCCTTTGCTCAATCACACAAGAATGAGACTTCAGATGCTCAAGCCCACAAGCAAGAGACTTTAAAACAATTACAAAGAATTGAAAAGAGTTTTGAATACTTGATATACTATCAGAGGTATTCACAACACAAAATGAAACAGAACAGACTCTGTTTTTCTTAGATACTTAGAAATTCTAAAATGTGAGCTTTTGTAAGAATTATCTAAGTTGTTGATGAGCAGATTTTGCGACTTAGAATATGAGATAAGAATTCAATTCGCGTGTATATCGTTCTGATACTTGTATATCCATTCTTCAAGTCTTCAGCTCTATTTATAGAGGTTTTGAGAGACGTTGGAGAACAGCCAGCTCATCAACTTTTCTTTACCGAAGCTGATTTGACACCCTTGATCCTTTGCTTGATTTGAGGCTTGTACAATGAAATCAAATTCAAATCCATTCCCTCAAATAAGGAAAAGTTTCTGCTACAGTTACTGTTATTCTTGTCGTGTATAGAAGACACTGTGCAGAGTTGGTGGTTGCAGGGACAAACGTAGGCATAGTGGTTGTACTTTTCGTACACTGTACTTTGTCAATGCTTCTTGGTGTCTGAAGAATCTTTGCTACTGGATACCATTTGCTTCTGATGAGTCTGCCTCTGATGAACTTGCTTCTGATGACTTCATCTTCAGAAGCTCTTTCTTCAGACGCATTCTGACTCTGAATTTCCAGGAGCTCTTTCAGTCAGATATTCTTCAAGCTTCAGTTTAAGATTTCCTTTGCTCTTTAATTTATTCAAACAGAACCTCTTGTAAATAAATCTTTGATTGATGGTCCTGCACACTTGAATAAATGTTTAGCAAATCCAATTGATAATTTTTAATACCTTGTTATCATCAAAACTTAAGTGGTATACTTGTGAAACACCCTTTGTTCCAACAGATTCATGATTAATATTACTGAAGTTAGGTTCACCCTTACCTGGAAATTATGCAGAAAATCGCAGCCTAGCTTCTTCCTCTGTTCAACCGTTCTTCTTCTCTTTTCCCAATTCTGTACGCGTTTCTAAAAAGGTTTTCCCTTAACCTACTTCTCTTATATACTCCCTCACAACTTAATCAATTCTCTCTTAACCCACACAACTCTTCTTAATTATAAATATAACCCCATCTCTTAAAATTCTATATTTTTCCAACAAATCTCTATATTTACCAAATAACATCCATATAAACATCACTTATATTATTTTATTAAACAATAAAATAATAACACGTCACACGTCACAAATACGTCACAAAATCATCAAAATCATATAATATATAAACATATACCATATCACCTAATAAAATAATTAAATAATTAAAGAGGGCGTTACATACATCATCTGAGTGAATAAATGTGCTAGTTTGACATCGGTGAAATGAATAAGGATCCCAAAATATTCAACTTTTAATAAAGAGAAGTGATATTTGTGTTAGGCGCTAGTGCTTATGCCTTAAGCTTGATTAGTGAGAATTAGGGTTAATTTGGTTGGTTACTTGTAAAGCAAGCTAGCTTAGTTACTTGGATATTTTTGCTATAAATAGGTATCCAACTCTTGTATTTTTCACCTGAATGAATAACAAATCATTTTCCCTTACAATTGGTATCTAGAGCCTATGTTAGGGCATGTACAACAAATTAGAAAGCATAGATTTTTGGCGGGAAAGTTTGTTATAGTTTGTTACACATGTTCTTCCTCTTTCTTCTTCCCCAACTCTAAACTTTCACCCATGGCGGATTCTGAAAACTTCACACAACCTTATATTCCTAAGTTTGATGGCATTTATGATCATTGGGCCATGCTTATGGAAAATCTACTTCGTTCCAAAAAGTTGCAGGATTTGATTGAAACTGGTGTCATCATTTCTCCTAAGAACCCAATACCAGAACAAGAGAAAGCTACGAAGGAGAGTAAACTGTGTGATCTTAAGGTGAAGAATTATCTCTTTCAATCCATTGATAGAACAATCATGGAAACAATCTTTGGTTAAAGATTCAACTAAGAATATTTGGGATGCCATGCGTAGGAAATATCAAGGTTCTACCAATGTGAAACGTGCTCAATTGCAAGCTGTACACAAAGAATTTGAGATTCTTGCTATGAAGGAAGGTGAAACTATTGATGAATACTTCACAAGAACACTTTCTATTGCAAACAAGATGACAACTCATGGTGAAAAGATGGATAAAAGACTAGTTGTTGAGAAGATTCTGAGATCTTAAACATGTAAATTAAATTGTCTGGTGTGCTCTATTAAACAATCTAATGATATGACTACACTCTTTATTGATGAACTTCAGAGTAGCTTACTTGTTCAAGAACAACACATGAAATTTCAGAATCAAGAAATTGACATTGAGCAAGCATTGAAGGTTTCTAATGGTGAAAGAGGATCTATGGGATATGGTAGGGGAAGAGGGCATTCAAGTGCAAGAGGAAGGGGTAGAGGAAGAATCAACAAAGACTCTATTGAATGTTATAAGTGTCACAAGGTGGGACACTATCAAAATGAATGTCCTCTATGGGAAGAAAATGCAAATTATGCTGACTTTGAAGATGGTGAATTGCTCCTGATGGCTCAATCATGTTTGAATATAAATGCCAAAAATGAGGTATGGTTTCTTGATTCAGGCTGCTCAAACCATATGATAGGAACAAAGGATTGGCTATTTGATTTTGATTGTAACTTTAGAGAATTAGTAAAGATAGGTGATGATTCAAGAATGTCAGTTATGGGAGAGGTAACTTGAAATTACTCATTGGTGGTATGATTTAAGGCATTACTAAGGTGAACTACTTGCCTGGACTTAGAAACAATTTACTTAGTATTGGACAAATTCAGCAGAAGAATTTGACAATTGTGTTTAAGAAAGATACTTGCAAAGTTTATCATGATGAGAAGGGAATGATTATGTCAACACAGATGAGCACCAATAGAATGTTCATCATCTCTGCACCAATTATTGTTCCTCAATATTTGAAAATTGAAAAATGTGAAGATGCTAAGATATGACATTATCGATATGGCCATCTTAGCTAGAAGGGTTTGAATATTTTGATGAAGAAAGAAATGGTGAAAGATTTACCTCAACTGCAAGAAATTGAGGCAAAATGCAAAGATTGCTTGTTAGGGGAGAAACATAAAGAAGCTATTCCAAAGAAAGCGTAATGGAGAGCTTTAGAGAAGCTCGAATTGATTCATTCTTATCTATGTGGTTCTATTAAACCAAGTTCCAAATCTGGTAGTAGATACTTCATGACATTTACTAATGATTTCAATAGAAAAACATGGATATACATTTTGAAAGAGAAATCAAGAGCATTTGAGATATTCAAACTATTCAAGAGCTTAGTTGAAAAAGAATCTGGTTGCTTTATCAAGTGTTTGAGATCAGATAGAGGTGGTGAGTATACTTCTGCAGAGTTCAATGAGTTTTGTAAATCAAATGGAATTAGAAGGCAACATACTACAACTTACACACCTCAACAAAATGGTGTTTGAGAAAGAAAGAATAGGACCTTGATGAACATGGTAAAGAGTATGGTTGCATCTAGAAATGTTCCAAAGGTTTTTTGGCAGAAGCAGTTGTTTGGGCCACTCATGTGTTAAATAGAAGCCCTACATTATCTGTGAAAGATATGACTCCAAGGTAAGCATGGAGTGGTGTGAAACCTTCAGTGCAACATTTTAGAGTGTTTGGACGTATTGCATATTCACATGTGCCAGATTCTCAAAGGAAGAAGTTGGATGATAAAAGTATTAAGTGTATTCTGATTGGCTTGAGTCAAAAATCAAAAGCTTACAAACTATATAATCTTAAGAGCAAGAAATTTGTGATTAGAAGGGATGTCATATTTGAAGAATCACAAGGATGGAACTGGAATGGTGTAGAAAACACACAAAGGAGTAGAATAATGATTGATGATAATGTGATAGAATTCACAAATGATGTGCTAGTGAATGAAATTGACCCTGAGATGCCACACCTTGAAGATATAAGTGAAACTACTTCATCAGGTATGAAAATTGTGCTTCTGATCATGAAGTAGAGATGAAGATTGAGTCACCTGATGAAGCTGAGCTTTCCCCTAGAGTAAGAAATCCTTGATGATTATGTAATTGGAAGAGAAGCTGAAGAAGAAGAACATCATAATAGTTTAGCTTTATTCAGTACCTCATATGATCCTATCACATTTGATGAGGCATCTAAGATGAAGGTATGGAGAGAAGCTACAAAGTAAGAAATAGAATCTATTGAAAGGAATAACACTTGGGAGCTCACTGATTTACCTACTGGTTGCAAGAAGATTGGAGTTAAATGGGTATATAAAACTAAGTTGAATGAAAAAGGGAAAATTGAGAAGTACAAGGCTAGATTAGTAGCTAAGGGATATGCTCAGAAGCTTGGAATTGATTATAATCAACTATTTGCACCTGTAGCAAGATGGAACACCATAAGAGAAGGGCATTAGACTAATTTGAAAAGGATATTTATAACTACATCAAGCTTTTTCCACTACCATTTCTCTCACTTCAGCAAACTACTCCCTCCTTTCTCTCTTTTACTCTCAGGGCACCTTCTCCTCTTTTTTCCAAATCATCACCTCCTCACTCAAACCAAAATCCAATCTAACATGCAATGATTGTATCTTAATCCTTGACATGTTTGTTACCCATTGCAAATATTGAATTTCTTATTCCCTCTTTTATACTCTCTTAGCTGAACTCTCTTCACTTGTAGCTAGTTGGAATTAAAAAATTATGAGTTTAGTCATGGCCTTGGACGTGATGTCCAGTTGAGTTCTTAAGGTTGTTTTCGAATTAGGAAGGAAAGTGGAATTGGAATTACTCCACATCAAATGGTGGTCGGGGATTGATGAAGATGAAGATGAAGATTCTTTAAGGACGTAGCGAAAATGTTAATATTAATACGCACTACCCCGACATCGCTGGCCACGTGGTTGAATGGTACTTCGCATGTGGACGCAAAAGAAGTATAAGGTTCAAGAATGTTTAAGGGATGATTACAACGTTGGCAGGAGTCTCTGTATAAGAAGCGTAGGTAAGGAGTAGAAGAAAGAAATATTTATGAGTATGGATTTGAGATTGCCGGATTAGAAAGAGAATCATAGAATGAGGGAAGCATGAGACAATCAACAAAATCTATAAACTCTCAGTGAAGGTAGAGTACGTTAGAAACAGAGGACTCGAATGCTCGAAACAGGCATAATTTTTAATGCCTGAGTTGTTAAGTGAATCAGACCCCCTGCATCTAGCACGAGTTATCAGGTTGTCTTGGAATACATAATGCAACCCTAGCAGTAAATGAAAGACATTCAGGTAATGTTAAGAAGCGAGATTTAACTTTTCGACAGTCGGGAAATAAAGCTTGGATAATAAATTGCCGGTAATTATTGAAATAATGAACGTATAATGTCAGACTCCTTTAACAGAATGTCAAAGACAAGAATAAGTTAATGCAAGAATATAATTGATCGGTGTGTTAAGGATCAATCGAAAAGTTTTGTTGAGAATTATTCGAGATTTTTTTATACGGAAATCGTCTCTAGTATGAAGAAGTTAAGAATGCAGTGTAGTATTAAGGAGTTATACATTTTCATTCGATGAGTTTTTTTACGCAGTTTTTCTGAAAACCAAATGGGTGACTTTATCGACTGAACTGGATTTTGGGATCCGAAGCTATAACATAAGAGATCGTAAGTAGGATTACTACTACAAACAAGAATAGAATAAATGAAGGTAATCCCCAAACCACCAAGTAGGCTTTTGTGTATGAATAACGTGAATGTGGGAAGAAGTCTAGGGACGCCTTGCGAGAATAAGTATGTGTATGTGTCTAAAGGAAAATGAGATATCTAAAAGTGACTCGTCGGTGATATAAGTTGGTGTTTCAAAGTGTTAGGTGGAACGAAGTTAACCTTCATGTTATTAGTGTGTAAGTCGGAGGACTGAAATCTTTTGAAACCTTAAGGAAAGTGAGTTGGATAAGAAGTAGTAATAAGATGAGGGTAAACAGTATGTCGTGAAGTAGTTTCTGTCTAGATGACGTGAAATCACAACGAAGTTAATTGATTACAAAATTTTACAGTATGGTGGGATTAACACGCCTAACCGAAGTAAGTCGAAAAATCAGAGTGGCGCAACAAAAGTTAATTATAAATGGAATACGCCAAAGTTTGAGACTTTGGAATAAAGATATTCAAGGGAAATTTTAAGAGACAAACTAAGTTATACTTCGAACAACGAGTGCAGGGACAACAGAAATCAAAGTAGTCGAAGGGAATGTGGTCTAAGTTTGATGGGCGTGCTCCTACTGCGTCAAGCCTAAAGAAATTTGAATCGCTGCTAGTATGGTAATCTGGTTAATCGGTTCGGTGAACTCAAAGGAATTAAAGTACCAGTTAGTTAGAAGAGAGTTTTGAATGAAGAGACAAATATGAATATTGCATATAGAGGATTTTGTTTTGGAGTCGAAGTACCACCCAGAAGTATCAAGTATATTAGCAGGTATCTGAGTAGGAAGTTAGTACCCAGAATAGGATTGATGATACTCGAACGCTGCTTAGTCGTGATTTTTCGATGAGTTTAAACTCGACGTACCGTGATTGATGTAAATTTACTTGGATCCCAGTAAGGAAGAAGAAGTTCATAAGTTATAAGAGACGCGTTATGGTCGATAAGTTAAGATGTAACATCGGAGACCTTTAAGATTATCCGAATCCTCGAGAATTCTGTAGTAGAAATGGAGGCAAATATTTATGATTGTTAAAGTAGTATACCTCGGTTTCAAAGAAAATGAAACGGATAGTAGGAGCTATGTTTATACTTGTAATATGGAAGTCGAAGATTAGGATTCAATGATAGCATATGAGGTGCGATAAATAGCTGGAAGAGCGAGAATAATCAAAGAAAGGTAACAACGACTCGATGTCGTAAGAAAATATTATACAGATGATGAAAGAGGCTTTCAGAGTTACGTAACAATATTTAAGTATAAGTAACCCCAAGATGGAGTTGTGAGAGGTGTGCAAACAAGGAGATCAACGAAGTGTGTCAGACGGGTTGGTTCAATCGGTCGTAACTTCTGTCCTGTAAGAATTGTGTAGTGTAGTCCACACCTCTCAACTAAAGAAGTTATTATCGAATCCTCTCGGCCTATGAAATTGGGAACCATGACTTTGAAATTAGTTTTACCTATCAGCTTGGGCAAACATATTCGGATGGTCGAAATAATAAACCCCAGAGTGGCAACAGAATCCCGAAAATTGAGTTTGAGCGGAAAGAATCCATTAGTAGTAAATGGTTGCTGGCGAAGAAAGTTGGAAGTCTAGTGGAATGACCTGCGCTTTTTGAAAAATTCTAAACTTCGAGGACGAAATTTTCTTAAGGGGGTAGAGTGTAATATCCCGCTTATATTTTATCAGTTGTGTTAGAGGAAGTTAATTAAGAGAAGGGAATTAGAGTAATTTGGAAAGGATATTTATAACTACATCAAGCTTTTTCCGTCATTTTTCCACTACCATTTCTCTTGCTTCAGCAAACTACTCCCTCCTTTCTCTTTTACTCTCACGACACCTTCTCCTCTTTTTTCCACATCATCACCTCCTCACTCAAACCAAAATTCAATCTAACACCCAATGGTTGTATCTTAATCCTTGACATGCTTGTTACCCATTGCAAATATTCAATTTTTTATTCCCTCTTTTATACTCTCTTAGTTGAACTCTCTCTCCCTTGTAGCTAGGTGGATTTAAACAATTCTGAGTTCAGCCATGGCCTTGCACGTGATGTCCAGCTGAGTTCTTAAGGTTGTTTTGGCATAAGGAGCAAGAACTAGGAAGGAAAGTGGAATTGGAATTGGGTTAAGTTGAGGTATAAGCTATTTTGGGATTTAAGTTAATGTATCTATGATTTTGTGATGATTATGTTGTGAATGATTAAGTTGTTTTTAGGAAAATTCTGCTATAAGAGATTATTAGTAGTACATGCTGGAATTGATGTATGAGTGATTTAGGAGCTGGGTATGTATGTTTGATTTGATGTTGTTGTTGTTTGGATGAAAAGCTAGAAACTAGAAGCAATAAGCTATTTTTGGAAGAGGTTTAGTGAAATCTGTATTTGGGACATAGCTCCATTAAATTGACCAGAACTCTCTCTTTATAAATCCGAATCAAGTGGTTGTTGTTGCTCTGGATAACTAACAAAATTTTCAACGTTTTGGTACCAACTTCACGAGTTTTGGTACCCTCACTAGTTTGCTCTAAATGACTCTTTTATGTTAATGAATATGTTTTTATTAACAAAATGTTGGACGAAAAATGCTAGGCAAGATAATTGTCATTTTTGTTATATGTGTAACTTTAGGGCCCGTTTGGTGCACATGATATGATAGAGATAAGATATGATATGAAATTGGATAAGGATAAGAAATGATATAAACATGATAACATTTATCCTATCACATGTTTGATGCACACATGATAACAAATATAATATCATATATGTCACAATTAAATGACATAATTACTCTTGTAATTAATTCTAATTAAATGTAATTAAGCTATTATTAATTACACAAAGTTATAAAAAACATTGCCAATCGTCTTCTTCCTTATTTTAGAGGTGCCGTCATCTTCATTCTTAAAGTTCAATTAAAAAAAATTCATGGTTTCTTCAATTAAAAAAAATAGTTGTCTTTGTTGAAGATAATAATACGAAATTCTTAAACTCTTTGTTTCATCCCTTTTCAAATTTAACTTGAGTACAAAATAGATAATCAAGAAAAAAAAAACAAAAAATTAAGCAAATTGAGGAAAAAATGATTGTAGGTTGGAATTGGGGTCGGATCTGTATCAAATAGAAGAGATGGCGATGAAGAGTTATGGAGGAACAGGTAGAGGTCGATGGATGGAGAGCAAAGAGAGCACGAGTGATGAATTGAGAGAGGGCAAAATAAACATTTTAGTGCTAATCATGATAGGATAATTCTAACCCACCAAAAACTAAGGATAAAAATAACAAAGGGTGAGTAGGATATGATAAGAAATGGGTTTAAGTTATCATTTTCTATTGATGCACCAAACAACAAATTGAATCAGGATATGATAGTTTTATCATATCCTCTCTTTCTATCCTGTGCACCAAACAAGCTCTTAGAGGACTTGAAGCTGAAACTTAACTTGGTTACCAAAACTATTATCAAAATTCAAATTTGTTGAAAGTGAATATTATTTATTTAAGAATTGGCCTATGTTTGGCTAGAAACTTGAAATGCTTATTTTCCATGAAAGTGACCAACGTGCCATGACATCCTCCAACTCAAGTGTTAACATAAGCATGGTATATATCGACATAAAAGATGTAGTTAGAATGAAGGCTTAATTGCAGTTTTAACCCTTTAACTTTCACAAAGTTGCGATTTTGGTCCTCTAAGAAAAAAAACTACAAAACGGCCCCTTATGTTTTGCATCTGTGGCAGTTTTGGCCCCCAATGTCAATTTTGACTCGGTCTACGCTGACGTGACACCCTAAGTGAGGTGCCACGTGTTATTTTTTTTATTTTTTTTTGGCCTTGGGGCCCAAATCTGCTACAGATGCAAAACATAGGGGGCCGTTTTGTAGTTTTTATTCTTAAGGGGCCAAAATCGCAACTTTGTGAAAGTTAATGGGTTAAAACTGCAATTAAACCTAGAATGAATTAGTCATGAATAATCAATTATGGGTAGGCTACTAATTCAGGCAAGCTACCATTATAGGAATATAATCCTTATATCATTGATTTTAAATTAGAGACGGGGCCACTACGTCCTAATATCAGTTTATATCATTAAAACATGATTATTGTCATTAATTACAAGTTACAAGACAGGTTTACCATGTCTTTATTATGAGTTTCATATTATTTAAAATATGATTAAGTCGTGCCTTTCGTTGTCCACGCTAGTGGGACACGGGAGAATCACATTAGTGGGATTAGATACTCTCTGTAAGGATGGACTGCATGACGACAAGATAAAATATGATTTAAGTCTTGTCTTACGTTGTCCACGCTAGTGAGACGTGTTACTTCCACAAGGATGGCCCGCAAGACGACAAGAGGAGTCTGATGTTAGCCTCAGATAGGAATTTCACCGGTTATGTATGTGAATGTATTTGGGGTTACTCCACTCGGATCCATTCCGTAAAATAAACCCATATAATACTTGTTGTTAAACGTTAACTTTCTAACTTAATCAAATATGATATGAAGACGATTCAGACAAGAATTGTGTTAATATACCCTTAGCGATCCTAGATCTCCCCCAATTGCTAAGATATGCAGAACGAAACAATAAATCTTAAAATTAGGTATATGTTGAGACAAATGCCGATCCTAGGTTCATTGAGATTGACTACAATCTAGGATAGGCGGAACTCACTGAGACATCTTGTCTAACCCCAATCATTTATTTATTTTACTGATTAGCAGGTTGCTTGTATCAGTTGAATGGATTATCGTCAAGAGCTCGTTTCCTACCCGTTTCCTACCCGTTGTTATTTGCATGTTTTTTTATTAAATTAAAACTAACGGAACAAGAAAATAAAACGTAGGTATTTCGTGGTGACGTTGGATCACCACAAAAACCTTTAACCTAAACTAGAGAAAAAATAAAACACACACGCACACATGCATGAAATTACATTAAGCCTAATTGTACATTCTACGGTCTGCGGGAAAATAAATAATGGAAAAATAAATAATTTACATAAAGACCTAATTTACATTCTAACATCAGTACAATAAAAAATAATAAATGACAAAAATTAAATATGCATGTGATAGTTATGATAATTAAAATAAAAATACGGAATTAAAATAAAGAAAATAAAAATGCATGCAAAAAAAAAAAAAAGAGAAGAAAAAAAAAACAAAAGGACTAGATCTAGAGACCGAGATGGAAAGGGGAAAATTACCTTTTGTTTGGTTTGCTGTTTGAGAAAAACCTTCCGTTTGGTTTGCTGTCTGTGAGGAAAAAACCTTCTGTTTGGTTTGCTGTCTGAGAAAAACCTTCTGTTTGGTTTGCTGTCTATGAAGAAAAAACCTTCCGTTTGGTTTGCTGTCTGTGAGGAAAAAAACCTTCTGTTTGGTTTGCTGTCTGAGAAAAAAACCTTCCGTTTGGTTTACTGTTTGTGTGAAGATTGGTGTTTGGTTGGCTGTTTGTGCGAAAATTGGTGTTTGGCTGGCTGTTTGTGCGACAATCAGTACTTGTGATGTTGATGCAGGTTATGAACGAAAGTGAGCCTCTGAGAATTGGTTTATGTGAATTTAGGCCGTAAGATTGAGTTGATGGTTGATGAATGATGGTGTCGTGATTTTGGTTATTTTGTGATGAATTTGTGCATGTAATTGTTGCAAGACTCGAGTTGAATTGTTTGTGTGCGGTGAAATTGTGTTTCTTCGCCGTTTTTTTGGGATTGAAATTTTTTGGTCCCTAAATTGTGTTGTTGGGTTCTTTTTTATAGCACTGAGTTAAGGTTTGTTAAAGAGAAACAAAAAATTTGTGGCTTGGGGTGGAGGAAAGCGGGTGTTTTGTTACAGAATTTTAGATTGGGACAACTTTGGACTTATCTAATAATATAAATAACAATATATATATACAAAAAGATAAATATGCATGTTTATGGATTTTGACTGTTTTTGAACTTATCGTTGGACAATAATAATAATAATAATAATAATAATAATAATAATAATAATAATAATAATAATAATAATAATAATAATAATAAAATAAAAAAAATAGGATAAAGACTAAAACTAAAAAGGAAATAAAGATTTTAACAAAACAAAAATTAAGATTAATTAAAAACTTAAATAAAAGATGGAAATTAGAATTAAAAATAAAAATAAAATTAAAAAGAGTAGAGGGCCCGAATTGGAACAAAAATGAGGTATTTTAAAATACCTTTCTGCCGAAATTTCGTTTGAAAAGTCGAAAATTATCCTGGGGCAGATGACGTATGTCAGTGGTTTTTTAGGTCAAAAATTAGGGTATGACAAAAGTATATATGAACAATCGATCCATTGCCTCTATGAGTAATGAATAAAAAGAAACCATTGTCATTATAACTAATAAAGTCTCCTGGGCTAATAATTGATGATACAAATATTATACGTTTCAACACAGATTTGTTAATCACCTTAAAAGAGTTTCACACCTTATGTCTTCCAGCTGAACAATAATTAGTTTGGCAAATGTTTATAACCATTAATATGATCTCATTGGCATATGAAACAATCTTACGTAAACTTTTTTAAATTATTATAAGTTATAACCACAGACTTATTACAATTAAACCTCATGATTGTTGGATTTCTTTCAATGGTCTATATAAGCAATATCCATGCACGACCACTTTTTTGTCCATCCTCTCATTTTCATAGTTTTATTCGTTTGTGTTTTCTATGCGCAGGGGTTTGGAAAATCATGTTTATTGTCAACATGTCACCCATTATCATATCATTTCAAATATAATTTTGTTCTATTTTCAATATTCATTTTTTCTTACTTTTACATGATTGAATTTTTCAGAGATGGAAGATATGCAGCCACTAGAGTGTGTTGGTTAAGCAACAGATCAATGTAATTTTTAATTCTACTCAAACCATTGATTGATATGTATTTTGTTAAAAATGCATGTCTTAACTAGACTAAGAAAAATCAGAACGAGTTTGAGTTGACTTATATTGTAAAAGTTTAGATGTTGAAATTCATAATTTATCCTACTTACTTTAATCTCAATCTCTTTGATGACATACTTTTTTCCTCTTTATTACTTTATATGTTATTGAAATCGTTTTTCTTCTATGAAAATTTTCTTCTTTCAAAGTATGAATAAAAAATAGTATTCCAATAAATAAATAAATAAGTAAAAAAATATCAAAATTGCAACGTCAATTGTGATTTTAGATTTGGAGATGATTGGTGTAGTTAAACATACTCTTATTATATTCTTTGAATTTAATGCCTTATGACCTTTTAAATTTACTGTTTGAAAAATATGTTAAAAGACTTTCTCTACTAATAGAAAAACATATTGATAATAAAATGATTTAGTATTTTGAAAAAAAATTGTTTTATGTTTTTGTGATCAAACATTGTTCATTTATGTTTGTGACAATGGAAAAATGATTCACTAATAAAACAAAAAAATTTTAAAAATGGCTTAAAACTAATTTCCTAAATTCATCATTCATATTGTCAACCCAAATATTTAAACGGTCAAGTGATGAAATAGACTAACTTATTTCAATGTGAGTAAAATTTTGAACCAACTTGAAACTTTTAAAACATAACGGTCCAACTTAAAACTTTTAAAACATAAAAGACTAACTTAAAACCTGAAATAAACATAAGAGACCACACATCCAACACATCCAATTAAGACAAAAAATTTTATATTAATAATATTTATAGATTGAACTAGCTCATGATAACATGTTGCTCCCTAAAAAAAAAAAACTAGCTCAAAAAAATTTATAATATTTTAGTTAGTATTTATCGCTTCCTCTAACTTTTTGGGCAAGACCCGCCACTCAGTATGATTTCTTGAAATTTGGAATTTTCTTTACTTTTTTGGTCAGACTATTTTTTATTTTAAAATTCCTTTTCATTTTTTTTTATTATAGACTAATTGCCTTTTCAACCAAAAATAAGGTAAAAGATAATTCCCTTTTAGTTCCTTTACACTTTCACAAACGGCAAAACTATTCTTTAAAAATAAAATAATCTTAAAATTAAATAAAATTTATAAATATGCATTGTATCAAGATTACCGTTTTTTAGTCGATTAAATAATTTTTTATTATTTAACCGTATTTTAACAAACTCGTGCAACGCACGAGTTGAATTCCTAGTTGTAAATAAAACGAGTTCAAATTACTTGGCATTCCTTTGTATCCATTTGATTCAATCCCACTTACTTGACATGGTTTTGTGAAGTTCTCCTGACTTTAATGTGATAGGGTGGTGAGATATAATATAAAAAATGAGTAAATAGTCAATTACCCCTCTAAAATTGTAAGTTTCGTCAATTATCCCCTTGAAATTAACAAAATTTCAATTACTCCCTTGAATTTGCATAACGTTAATCAATTTACCCCCTCCGTTAAATTTTTCTGTTAGTCAACATTACGTTTTGCAAATACCCCCCGAAGTTTTGAACTTATGTTCAAAATGCCCTAAAACTTAAAAATTTATATTTTTTTTCTTATCCTTACAAGGTACCAAAGCACAATTGTACGAAAACATCAAAGAGGAGGGGGTAAATTGCTAAGAATATACAAAACCCCCCTGATGCATAGCAACGTTGTTCGGTTTAGAGAAGGTTTAGAAAAGCTTATTTAAAATTGATTTAAACTCATATCATAACATAGACTCTAGTGTTAAGATTTAAATAAACTGAAAAAGTAAATTAAAACATGGATAAATAGTTTATTGAATAAACATTCAATTAAACCCTTGATTCAACCCAGGGGGTGTGGTTGAGCGGTTGGGGCTCATCCTCCCTTAACCAAGGGTCGAGGGTTCGATCCTCGCCTTGGGTACGGAGAAACTTTAAATCTCTGGGCCAGCTGTCCCACCCTTTGAGGTGCCTCCAATCCAGCGAGGGGAATAGTCACTGCGTTCGGCGGTGGATACCCTGGTCTCGACCAAAAAAAAAAACCCTTGATTCAACACAATAGTTCAAAATTTATAAATGCAAAACTTCAGGGGTAACAGAAAAATTTATCCCGTTGAGCTATGTCTTAGGGGGTTTTGTATATTCTTAACAATTTACCCCTCCTCCTTTGATGCTTTGGTACAATTGTGTTTTGATACCTTTTAAAGATAAGAAAAAAATATAAATTTTCAAGTTTAGGGGGTATTTTGAACATAAGTGCAAAACTTCAGGGGGATATTTGCAAAACGTGATGTTGACTAACAGAAAAATTTGACGGAGGAGGCAAATTGATTAACGTTGTGCAATTTCAGGGGGGTAATTGAAGTTTTGTTAATTTCAGAGGAATAATTGACGAAACTTACAATTTCAAGGAGGTAATTGACTATTTACTCTATAAAAAGTTGTTTTGATTTTCACTTTCCCTCCAAAATAATCTCCATCTCTATTAGGACATTAAAATTGGTCTTTCATTTCTCTCTCTCTCTTTACTTTTTATTTGTATAAGTCCAACATTTTTTTTGATCTGGATCCTCACCTGCCAATTCTATTCTAATATCCGTTCTGCACTAACAATTTCCTCTCTTCTAGATTGTTATTATTAAATGTTTTCTTCATGATCTCACAACCACCATTAGATAAGGAACATGAGAGAAGGCTGAAGGAACATGAGACGATCTGCTTCCCTTCTTTTTTGGATAGTAGATTTTATTTTCCAAACATAAAAAAAAAAACTGAAGGGAATTAGTAGATACAAATCCAACTTAATTTTTATTTTTTTGTAATAGCTCTTCTTAATCAATTTTTTGTTGTTGTAATAAGTTGTCTTTATTTAAGGGATTTTAGATATGATTAGGGATTTAAATAATTTTTGGTCCTTATAAATATAACACTTTTTATTTTTAGTCCTAAAAATTTCCATCAAATAATAGACCTTAAAATATTTTCCGTTGACATATTTGGTCATCGTTAAAATATATTTTCTTTATCGATTGGTTTATTGATATGGACTCAACTAATTTAACTCTTGATTATATTGGGGTGATAGTCATTTTGGTTCTTGATCTTCATTAAATTCTGATGATTTTCCTCAAAAGGAATTTAATGAAGATCAAATTTTGGAAAGAGTAAATTTTTTGCTTGGGAGTTGTCTAAAAGTGAAAATCCAAGGTTTGTTCTAATCAAATAATATGTTTGGGTAACATGAATTAATGGCAAATTGGATGTGAAAGGCTTGAAGGGATAATCTATAAAATAATTATAGTTTTGTGTCACATGTTGAGGATGACCATATGTTTGTTGAGTTGGTGGTGTATCAGTCGCTGCATTTAATTTATTCAGTTATGCATAGGGTTATATGTTAATTATATTAGGCTTGTTTAGTAGTGTTTGTGTGGATATGGTAGGAGTTTTTGAAGAGTTTTATGAAACAAGGTTCTTTCTGGTTTTTGAAGTATGGGATGTGTTTCTTATCGGTAGTGGTTTAGCTATTGGTTCTTACTGGTTTTGGTGCTATATTTCAAATGAATATTGGAGATCAATTGGCTACAAAAACAAGTTTTTGTTGTACAAAACTGGATGTTGTATTATGTTTCTTATGTTGTATTAGTGATATTCTTGAGTGCACATCCTTCCTATAGGGTGGCTGTTACAAATGTTGGGATAACTAAAGTCCTCGCATATAAGGCACACCATGCAAAGCTTCATCTAGTTTGAGTTTGGCTTTTTGTTTTTTTTTTCAGGGAACTCCAATAAATGAGATCTGAGTGGCGGTGATTATTTTTTTCACACAAAAGAATTACATTGGTGAAGTCTTCACCATTTAAGACCCAGTATTTAATAGGTATCCTTAATTGAAATTTTTTTTTGAGGATCTCTTAAGACCTAGAGTCTCATTTAAGAACCCCATCCTTAAGTGGGCTCCATACTATTTTTTAATAAAATAATCATTGTGAAGTTGTTTTTGTTGAAATGTAAATGATAAAGAGTTATTGGTGGGACCCATTTAGACTTTTTGTTATAGGTTCTCTATTGGAGTGGTTGAGTACCTATTAGGTACTATTATTAAAAAATTATAAAAAAAGTGATGTGTCTACATGAGACCCATTTAAGACCTCAAAATTGAGGGTCTCCATTGTGGATGCTTAGAATTCAAAAAATGAGATTCGCTTAACTTGGAGATCACTTGGAAAGATGCCTACTATGGTCTATGATTCAAGGTGGCGTTTAGTATATGGGCAAGTGGAGTTTTTTCCCACCATGGGAAAGTTAATTGTGTCCATTGGATCAAATGAAGAACATAGTATTATCATGGGCTCTTAGCACTAGATGTTTTCACACTCTTCTCTCTTCTCCATCCCCACTTTCCACCACTGGAAACAACATCAAACCAACTGTCTCAAAGCTTGCGACGGACTTTCCGACGCCTTTCCACCATCTTATTGGAGGGGAAAAAATGAATGGTGATAGAAGAAGATGTTGCTCCTTCCAGCTCACCCGTTTACTACGGACAGACACCTTTCCTTCTTCCCAACATCCTCTTTCTCAAATCAAAAATATTTTCTTTCCTTTTCCTTTTCTTTCCAAAATCATATACTAATAGAAATAAAAGATAACAATCTCATATTCTATTAACAATTCTGCGTTTTTGCTTGAGATTTATTTCATAATTATTCTCATTTCTTTAGATCTATTTTCAATTTTCGATTTTTATGTTTTCTTAACTTGCTTGATAATCTATGTCTCTGAATTGGTGATTTAATTTGATTTCATTCATTGTTTGTGCTTATGCTATGAAATGTGGATGATGATGATGGTGCTGGGTATGTGCAAATTGGAAGATAACAATACACCAACAAATAAATAACGCATTTACACATAAGGATTAATTTAACAATTATACAACTCAAAGAATAACCCATTTTACAACAAACAAAAAATTGAATAATCTTTACCGCAAAAAAGGAGGACTTTGATGTTGCTGGTGGTGGGTGGCATGGAGGAGAGACAAAGTGAGAAAAATATGATGTGGGCAGACTATAATATAATTGGTGTTCCTCTTTGATCTTATGGTTTTAAAAAAACATTTTTATGGTGGGAAAAAACTCTACTTCCCCGTACTAAACGCCACCATGATTAAAATAGCACATCTAAAAATACACATAGCATAACAAAATATGAAAAAGAAGTGGGACAAGTGTCACAGATCCAGAAGGTAGGATATAATGGAGAGTGGAGACTTAGCAATTAGATAAGGGTATGGAATGATTATACATATTTAGGATTCTCTTCTCCCTCTTTAGCAGAAATGCTTCCCTCACCTTTTAGCTTAGCTTAACATTTTCATTTAAATTGTAATAAAAACACATAGAAGGTCTTTGAGGACTTAAACCTTGTTAAACTTCAATAAAAATAGGGAAAATGGTATCCAATAGGCACATGCTTAATTATTTATTTATTTTTTGCATGAGCTCGCGGATTCAAGTTAATTGGAGACCATTTTTTCTATATCTATTGAATTTTACTATTTTTATTTTTAAAAAAAGGTCATTGGAGGACTTGAGCCCTTATTAAGAGGAATTAACAAAGCAAAATTAACCACCGTATACCAACTATCAATTTGTGTATATTGTTTAAAATAGTTATATATACATATTCTATAGTTTTATGGCACCCCTAACAAAACTACCCAAGATCCGCCACTGGGTGCGACACTCATATCACGAAGCTAATATGTGTGTAGGTGCATTAGCTAATCTTAGATGCTCTTTGAATGTCGATATTTGTTGGTGTGAGTCTTGTCTGACTCAATTTACTCATTTGTAAGTTGTTACTTATATGGAGATACATGTCCCTTGGTTGGTTTGTTGTACTTTTCCTTTCTTTGGGCTTTTATCCTTCTTTGTAATAATAATAAAAAAAATCTAGTGTGAGGGTTTGATACAAGTGTATAAGCTCTACCACGATCAGGTTATCACACACCAATGCTTATTGATAAGGTTTTAGGTATTCATGGTCTACGGTTCTATTCGCCCATCATAGCCTTGCCGCCATCAATATGTCCATGGAAGTTACTTTCCACCGCCACCATGCCGCCCTCAAAGCCACCAATAGGTTAGCCTTGTCCCTCCGCACAAGCCCTTGTTAATTTTGATGATCTCTTTTTCATGCAATTACTTAAACCTTGCATCAAAGGGGGTTCAGTTTGCATCAAACTCACACAAGAAGTTTATGATCAAGGTGTGGAAGCTTGCAAGAATAATTTACATGGTCGATTAGTTAAGAATAATAAGGGAAACAAATAAATCTTTTACCTCTTGCGATCTCTCGTCGAAGCTGCAGACAGTTTGGAAGGATTTTGGCCAATGGAACTTGATCTCTCTTGTTCGTGGATCCGTTCAATTTTGATTTTCCGTTCATGAAGATAAGATAAGGGTTTGGGCAATTAGTACTTATAAAATTTCTTGTGCCTCTCAAAGTGGGAACATGATTTCAACCCTTACATACAAAGGCAATCCAACATTCTGAATCATGGACCTACCCCAAGAATATTGGCTGGCAAGAACATTGTTTGAAATATCAAGCCGAGTAGGTACTCTCATGTTGATTGATAAAGCAACAAAGAGGAGAGCATTTAGCCGCTACGCTGGCATTCTTGTCGACATTGTCCTATCCTAGAGAATATTTGATGAAGTGTTGGTGAAGCGCGAAGGTTTTGCATTTTATGTTGATATTGTCCTACCCCAAGAATATTGGCTGCCAAGAACATTGTTTGAAATATCAAGTCGGGTAGGTACTCTCATGTTGATTGATAAAGCAACAAAGAGGAGAGCATTTAGCCACTACGCTGGCATTCTTGTCGACATTGTCCTATCCTAGAGAATATTTGATGAAGTGTTGGTGAAGCGCGAAGGTTTTGCATTTTATGTTGATATTGTCTACGAAAGACTGTATGATTGTTGATCTAATTGTTTCACGATAGGGCACTCAGTTTTATTGTAGATAAACAACCTCGAAAGGATATACCTAAGGATATTTCACAATAAAAAATATTGTGAGACCGAGGCACAAGGTGAAAAGGGTCCTATCCAATTCAAGTACTCAATGAAGTTCCATTATTCGAACATTTAGGCGATTCGCAATTCCTAAAATGTGTTCTTGTGTCGAAATCTCTTGACATTGCTCCTTGGGACATTCACAATAGATGAAACATTTGTTTTTGCTTTAGTATGACCCTCATGTTGCACACTTGGGACAAAGCTCTTAAGGGTTTACATGGTTGGAATCCTTGCCTCCTGGCATCCAAGAGGGCTTTTTTATAGGGATTGAAATGGTCTTCCTAACTTTTGTTTTTGCTAGCTATTGTTTTCCTTTCTTTTTCAGGTAAAGGTTTGGTCCTTCTATGTATTATTTTTCCCCTTATTTTAATAAATTATATGAGTGTTTGACGTAGGATAAGCATACAGGGGTATCAATCTAGTTGAGATGTCTTATATTTTCTTCGATGTCATTATGCACTTAATTTATATAAAATAAAAAATAGAGAACGAGGTAAATAAGATAATGCAATAAAGGAAATGCTATTCGTTTAGGCTAACTTCATACTTTTCATCATAGATTATTTTACAATGCATATAGAACATGGCATAACAGAATTCTCCTGAATTCTAGAGTGTCGGTTCATGCTTATTACAATTAAAGTTGACTCATCCTAAATAGAAGAATCTATAGTCTATGATGAATACTAAGTCTCCTTATCATACTCATGGGACAGCTCCAATACAGTTCAGCTGCACTAAGCGGTTGTTTAATGGCTGCAATGGTCTTGCATTATAGTCATAGTCCTGCAAAATTAAGGTATATTGTGGTTGGAATTGGCATATAGATTATATATACTAGTGTTTAGAACTTGTACAAAATATGGACTAGACTTATAACATATATTGATAAAATTAATGGAAATGTTAAAAGAGTGACTTTAGGTATTGATTAAGAGGGTAAAAATAAAATATTGTTGAATCCGGTGTAAACCTACTAACTTTGGTTTCCTTAATATCATGAAAAAGAACTCATGCAAAATATTTTCCTACAAAAAAAAAATAACTCATGCAAAATATGGACTAAATTTATAAACAAGATATACTGATGAAACTAATATTATGAAACAAGTAACGTAAGATGAATATTTTTTTTAGACTATGCATGAATCGTGATGAGTTTTTTTTTTTTTTTTTTTTAATATATATGAAAGTAACTTACATCATGAACAGCAGCTTGAAGCAATTGGATTTGCTCTTGTGAAACAGATTTCACCTAGTCATTTGAATAGATTATAATTAAATGGGAATATAGCTAGTAAAAGGAAAATTTCTAATAAAATATATGTGGAGAATAAAACTAGTTAAGTGTAACTAGAAAATTAAATTTAAATTAATTGCTAATAACCTCTTTAATGACTGTCCAAGTAACATTTTCACTGCATGGGGGTGTAGTTAGAGAACCCAGGTATCTATAATACTTTGTTGTGCTGAAATTAATCTGATTAGGATCAATTACACCCACTGCTCTTTCTTCCCCGGCAGTATTATTAGAAATTGCCTCCAAGTCGTCTTCCAACTATATGAAAAAGATGGAAAAAAATAGTATAAGTCACATATATTAATTTAATTAATTAAGTCACTTATCATAAAAACTTGTACTTGATCACACTGGCACTGTTATTTAATTAAGTTACCAATGACAAGAAAGGATCTGGCATTCCAATTGTGTACAATACTCCAATCACTGCTGTTTCATTCAATGGAGTTTGATGTACCAAATGTAACTCTAGATCGAACCTGCAACACATTTAATTATTAGATATTTAATTTACTATACTATTTAACTACCCAACTATATGAGCGATCCAATAAAAAAACTATATGAGTGATATATTTAATTTAATTAATGTAAGAGTAAATATTTTTTTTGACAAAATGTAAGAAAAAAAACTTTATGTTGTTTTAGAGTTTGGATCGAACCTAACGAACTCTTACTAAATTGGTTTGTATGTGAGGATTGATTTCCAAACTAATCGTTTCTTGGATCGAAAACTAAGTATTCAAAAAAAGGTTATATCTCATCTAAGGTAACACTTTCAATACATGCCCTCCAGCTTTGGAGAGAACTAGATAGCCTTTAATACCATCTTAGAATTTTGGTTGATCTAATCAAACTCTTACGAAACTAAGTTTTAAGATGAGGGCCATCATTACTTACAAACAGATGTGGAAGTCATATCTCATCCAATTTAAAACTTTCAAGCTAATGTAGGAGTTTCTCTGTATTTGTTATTTAATTTTTAGAGAAATGTGTACTTTTAAAGATATACTACTGTCATGTGATTCATGATTTGAATTGATATTAGATTTAATTCACCGTGGATTATAAGAAGAAAATTGCTCTTCTCCCTTCCAAAATTGATCCTTCCCTTAATTAATATAAGTTAGCTTAAGCTCGACTTATCAACGTGTGTTATCTCATTTTGGACATTTTTCAACATGAATTACTTAAGTAGACAAGTAAATAAACAAAAACAAAATGTAGAAGAGCAATTTTCTTATAAGAAAGTCATGAAGCCTAAATCTTCTAACAGCAAATAACAACAAACATTTGTTTTGTTAAAAAAAATAAAAAGTAACTTTTTTTCTTTCTAATTCTCATAAATTAAAGGTATACAATAAGAATGTACCTTACACCATTGATGGTGTGTTCAGATGGAGTATGCCAATGGAACTGTAGAAGTTCATACTGTGTTCCATCAATTTGTAGATAGCTTGAGTTCGACTTCAATTCAACCTATCATAGAAAAAATTATTCAGAAAATTATTTGAGGTACAAAAGAAAAAATATAAAAAGTTTTTAAACAATTCATTTATAGTAAGATATTTTTTATTAACTGACCTTGACATCATGACCCCTGTTTTTAAGAGTTGCATTAGAGGGATTATAGTTGATCTGAAGTGGTCCTAAATTGGATCCTTGAACACTCTGATCATTCAAATCAATTGGAGACTGCATTGTTCCATTTTTGCACAAAAACCATTCGTTGGGTTTAATGTGTCCCCAATTTTGTGGTCCTAACGGACTTCCTTCATCGTAATTAAATTCAGTCTCGTTCTCTGCAAATGTTATCAAATATATTAGTTAATCAATGAATCTGAAAAAGAAATTTTTGTTTATACATGACATTGTATGGAACTTGTTTAATGAAAGATCGAATTCAATAATGTTATTTCAAATTCGATTTTAGTTGGAACTTGTTAACGACTTCAATCAAATAATGTTGGTTAATTCGACCTTGTATTTAAATAAAGATGATACTTTTTTTTCTTGAGAGAATTAGGTCCTCACATGTATAACTTTGAATTTATAACTAAAAAATAATTGTAACTTGAGCAAATTAATAACAAAGCAACTAAGAAAAATGATTGATCATTACCAACTTCTTGAGACATTGCTGGGCATGATGATAGCAAAACGATTGCAGTTAATAAACTGAAAATCAAAACCAGCGAAGTAAGCTTTGCCATTTTAATTTACAACTAACTAGAGGGTTAATTAATTTGATATGTGGGGTGTTGTACTGAAATGGATCAAGATAATCACTATATTTATAGACAGCTAGAATCAAGGGTGTGAAACTAAATTAGACACTAGGAGAGTAATTAGAGAGGGTTAAGAGTTGAAATATGACAAGTTATTTACTCTGACGTCATTGAATAAACCTTTATTATAAGATTTTCATTTTTGACTTTTTTATTTGCCATTATAAAATAAATTATACTGTATAAAAGATTTACATTGACAACAAATAATAATTAGTCCTTTCAAAAAAAAAAAACAAATAATAATTAGTCAACAAACAAATGATAGAAACTTATTTATAAGTTCTGGCTCAACTAACAAAGATGTCGAAATTATAAAGTCGGATGTCATTGATTGTAGTTTGAATTGAATCTCAACACTCCTTCACTTATGTGTGAGTATTCAATGACTATCGTTAGTTCGTCTTATAAAATAGAAAAATATCCTTAGAAAAATTAATCATCAAAACATATTTAAACTAACAATACATACAATTTTTGTTATTTGTTACAAAAGTGTATCGGAATTAAATCCTTACAAAATTATAGAAAGTTATTGGAAACCAATAGCAATAAGAACTTCCATTTTTTGCAATGGTCGTTTTATGTGATCCCGTTTAGTGTCCATACTTGGCATTTTTTTTTGACAATCATACTTGGCATTTCTTCTTCCGTTGCTTCCAAGAAAATATGATTTTGGACAATCGATGCACTCACGTTTCCATGTTGAAAAAAACCTTTGACAATTTTATTTAGCTAATTGAGTTTGAAGGGCAAACGTTTGAGTTACTTTAGTCTGCCATCGAATAAGAAGTAAATTGAAACACTCAATAAAAGTTAAAACCAAAGACAGTCAAACAACAGATGATCAACTGCAACTGAACAGAAAATTATAAGAAAATTATTTATTAGTTGTATCTGAATAATGAGGTGGATATAGTGATATCTTTTGTTGAGGTAAAATCTTTAATTAATTTTAAAGATAATAAACCATTATGATTAAAGAATTAATGGACTTTGATTAATTCTTTGGTATTTAACTTGTGCTCTTGAGTGTTTTACTAAGAAAGGAACAAAGTTTAAATCATACCAATATTCAAAGAATCAAAAGACATTTGAATTTATGATCTAACATTGAGGTCAGAAAGTTAAATCAGAATGTTGCTCAGAGATCAGAATGTTCGCACAGAGATCAGAATGTTGCTTCTATACAAGCCCAAAATATCAAGAACATTGATCAAGGTCATGCAAGACACATGTGACATAAATAAATGTCAAGGAAGGTACTTCTGCATGGATCAATCTAGAGCTTTTAAAACGGGCGGCCCGACCCTAAACGGGCCGGCCCTGACGGGCTTCGGGCTTTATCGGGCCGGGCCAAAAAGCCCGGTTGAAAAACGGGCTTGAAATATACTACCTGAGCCCGGCCCTACACGGGCCGCGGGCTAACGGGCCGACCCGTATTAAAAATTACATTTTTTATATATAAAACACTTATTATAAAATACTCCTATAATTTTTTTTTATAAATAATATTTTTAATATGTTTAAATAATGTCTAGCACAAAAATAAATTGTAAATATTTTCGTACACTAGTCGTAAACTAAAACGGCGAGGAAAACAATTTTAAATAAATTAGATATGTTATGGTTATAGATATTTATATATTCAATCTTTAAAATTATAAATAACGAAACGAGTAAATATAATTTTATATTACATTTATATGTGTTAATTCATTGAATTTTCACTTTTATTTTTTACTTTGATAATCAACTAAGTAAAGAATTATTTGAAAAATTATATATAATTTATAGGATTTTTTTTGTTATGCGGGCTACCCGCGGCCCGTTCGGGCTAGCCCTAACGGGTACCGGGCTTTTTAAAAAGCCCTATTAAAATTCGGGCTTAATATTTAAGGCCTAAGCCCTAAAATTAATCAGGCTAAACGGGCCGGCCCGTATGGCCCGGCCCGTTTTGACAGCTCTAGATCAATCAAGCAATAAATGCATATACAAGGATTATGTCAAAAAGGATACTCAATGTTCATTTAAGACTATGAACATTGAAGTACTAGGAATATTCCAAAGGAGAATATCATCTTAGAAGTTATATTCACTGCTCTTCATTGTTGTTTCACTATTAGGATTTGATTACATCAAATGGTAGTCTTATAAATCATCCTAAGTGAAACAAAAGGAACATTATGATGATCAGAATGTTCAGCTCTACACATGCTTACTTTATGAATAGTACACTAGGTGAAAAGCAAAAGCAAAGCAAATATTTCCTGCTCAATCAGAGATAGACACGCATGGGAGTTGGTACAGTACAAGGACCACACAATCCCTCAAAGCATGGGCATCAAGATGCATAATCCACTTTATCTCTCCTGCACCAGTCCATAGGCAAATTTGGGAAAGTAACTTTCTGATGTATGAGGAAAAGCCCATACTTTGGTTATTGCCCAAAAATTCATATGAAAAACATATGACACGCTCAGAAGTTCATGTGTTCATTCATACATGAAGAACCCAGATGAAGATCATGATGAACCCAGATGAAGATCATCGAGAACACAACAACATTCTGAAGTTCATCTTATGATCAGAATGTTCACCCAGATTTTCAAGTAAAAGCTTGTGGGACCCAGGACACATGGCATAACACCATTGGACATCCTACAACGACTATATGAGCTCAAAGACTATATAAATAGAGATCAAAGGCTCAACATTACTTGCACCATTGCAAAGCATACAAGAAAACAACTTGATTTTGTTTGAAGCTCTTGCAATTGAAATTGATCATCACTGAAGGCTCTTCTTACCTTCTTGTAGTGTAAATCAATACTCTTTGTTATCTCTTTCGTAGATAACTTCTTTTTCTTCCCCCTCTTCTGTTTGATTCTCAAACATTCAAATCTCTTACAAATTGTAACAAAGTCTCATCTAGCTTTAGGGGTACTAAAGTGTTAGTTTGAGCAAAGGTTGTAAAAGTCTAAGTGGTTAACTTAGCAAGAAGGTGCAAGCCTGCTGAGGCTTAGAGAATACGGGATTGTAATTGTTCAGGTGAACAAAGTTGTAAGGTGCAGGATTTGAGAGGTTATCTCAAGCATCATTGTGGAAACTCTCACAAGATTGTGAGGAGTGGACTAGCCCACATTGGGTGAACCACTATAAAATTCTGTGTTCTTTCTCTCTTCCCTATACTTTTTAATTTCAGTATACACAACACACACCAGCACATTTACTTTGTTAATTAGTTTTTGTGTATGAACTTCAGAACGTTATGAAGTCAGAGAGTTAACTTAACCATTCCAAGTAAACAACTTGAGAATCACTTTTAAGTTTCAGGATAATTTTTAAAGGGTCACAATTCAAAACCCCCCTTCCTTGTGACTATTTTATCTACTTCATCTTTAACCACATACATCAAGGTTATTTGTTTGTAGAGGTTGTTTATCTATCTTTTTTCTCCTTAAACCTTACTCGTACCATTTTTCTTTTTCTTGATCTAGCGATGAGGGATGATTTACGGTCATTTTTGATATGAAATTACCCCTTTTCCAAATTATTTTTCTCTCTTTTAGTTAAATAAGTTATTTCCACACATCTTAGTCTTGTTTCGTTTGTTTTTGTGATTTTTTTCGTCTTAGAAAGACTCTGTTTGTTTTGATTTCCCGTGTACGGTGTGTTCTCTATTTCCCATATTAGTGTGATGTTTATTTGATTTAGATTTAAAGATTAGTTTAGATCAAGTGCAGATCAAATCAATGATTTTGGCGTCATCAACGCTGCAGATATGTACACATGAATACTCTGGATACTTGAATATAGTCATATTTGTAGGCATATGTACTATGTTGTTTTATTCTATTAACATGGATGTTTTGATTATGTTCGCAAATTCATCATTTTTGTTTTTAACGACATTTTTTTGACATTGAATTGTATTATATCAATATACTCTATCAATTTGAATGAATATCGTTTACTTTTGTGAGAGAAAAAAAGTTATTCGTTTGTAAATTAATAAAATTACTAAAATATCTTATTATTAAAATACAAATGGATCATTTTTTCTAGGAGTATCAATTTTGTTTGTTAAAGAAACTATATATTTTTTTGTTCTTTAATGAAGATTATTTTATTGTAAAAGCAGGATGAAGATTTATGTTCATATAACAGAAGAATTTCTACATAATTTTTATAAAAAAATATATATTTTACATAAATCCAACCTTTTCAAATAGATATGATATCTCCCATAAAAAAAATATAGATATGATATCTATATATGTATCTCTATCCATATCGACATGGACATGAATATGGTGGATAAATACATACAGAGAAACGTTAGTTAATAGTTGTCTTCTTCACACTCTAAGAAATTTAAATAAAAAGTTTTATAAATCTGTGTGTAATCAATATATCATTTTTTTGAAAGAAATATATAATTAATGTATTGAAAAATGAAATATTTGAGGTACCGGTTTGCAAGGCATTTATCATGATCCTCAAGTAGTAAGGCACAAGTACTCTTAGTATTTTTTTTCTCTTTTTTTTTTGAAGGGAAAGTACTCTTCGTATTTGTTTAGTCAAAAAGAAAAGTACTCTTTGTATTTGTGAATATGTTGACATCCTTGACTACAGTTTTTACCAAACGAATCCTTGACTATAGTTACAACCAAATCCATGCATGAACATGCAATGCCATGAATTCAAGTCTAGACTCTAGTGCTAGAGTGCAATGCCCTGGCCAACAGGTTTTCACCAACGGCGCAAGTGTCAAAAATTTATGTGTACGGCCAACCAAGCAATTAACTCGATTACAGATAGAGGAGGAAGTATTATTTACCGTGTGTATTGGGTGGGTGTGAATTTTGAAAAATCAAACTTGGCGATGTAGATTTTGAATAATTCAAGTGTAAATAAGGGCTGATTGTTATTATACTAGTGTGCGGCACCCGTGCGTTCGCACGGGTTAATATATATGTTATCGTTACACCAAAATATGAATATATTAAAATAGATTAAAACACTCGAATCAAGATCAATTGAAGTAAATTATACAAATAACATAAAAAGAAGACATTAGTTGATATTGCGTGGATGAAAAACACGATCAAGTTGATAATAAAAACTAAACAAATGAGTTCAAAAGCGTATGTGCATTTAAAATGAGTTGATAAGTGACATCATTCTCACCTCAGACACTTTAACTATGCAATAATAATGTCTGCAAAGAATACCGTGGGAATCGTTAAAATATCTCAGTAACTATTGTTGATTGGGAAGGAAGTTGCTCCTGATGATCTTATGTAATGATTGTCGTGTTGTCAAAATTGAAGAATCCGTTTCACTATGAATGATTGAACTATTTAAATAGGATATTATATTTACTACCTTTCTTAAGGTTTCAAAGGCTAAACGTGGATAAGTGTAACACCCCGTTCTCCCAACAACGTAATATTCAAATAATTTAATCAGAGTAAATCAACAAACGGAGCATTACACTGCTTTTCACATTTTCTTAAATAGAAAATAAAACTATTTAATTTCAACAACAAATCATTGCGTACACTGCAGCGGAAAATTCTTTTTAAATCAATATCAACTTCCAACAATTCTTGGCACAAAGGCCCCAATAAAACAAAATATTATTCAACAGAGATAAACTCCAACAACATTGTTTTCAAAATTCGATACATAAAGGAATGAAAGAACAAGACAACGTTTTCCCATCCCGTTACGTCTCAGAGCCCTAAGACACTTTGAGCCAGACATCCTACTAGTCTTCATTACCTGCAAGTTACACATACGAAGAGCAACATTTTCAAGCAGAAGGGGTGAGATTCACAAACAACAATAATATATATATAACTCATCAATTTGAATTAAAACACAACAATCACAACAACAATCATCATTGAGCTCATATTTACATGGCAGCTACATAATCAACAGCAACTACATCAATTATATTGGATTTGCAACAACATCATTAATGGCATCAACACACCGAAAACAACTTCAACACCAATGGCTCATCAACAACGACGACTCACCCGACAACAACTACTACAACAATGCACGACGACAACTACTAATGCAATATGCATGTGGTACCATTTAACGCGTTTGAATGACAAGGCATTCCAGGGCATGAGCCCTCAACAGTTTGGATGGTTAAAGCATCCCAGGGCATCAGCCCTCAACGTTTGAATGAACGAGCATTCTAGGGCATAAGCCCTCAACGGTTGAATGATTAACATTCCAGGGCATGAGCCCTCAACAATGCATGAGTATGAAATGACTCATTAAGTATATCTGCATACAACTCAACAACAACAACAACAACAACTACGACAACAACAACTGTGCCTAAATCATTTATGACACACTCCCCAACTTGGACAACAACGACACAACGACAACAACAACGGAAATCAACGGTATGGCATATATAATTATATATATACATATACATATATTTTCATAGTTATACTTTCATTTATACTATTATCATCATCCAACATCCACACACAAGTCACATATGAAAAATTCACAAATTCACGAAGTTCATCTCACATTATCATTTTGCAAAACCAAAACATTTTTCAAAAGGAAATCAAATTTGATTAAACAAGACATAAGTTAAATACTCATAAAACACCTCAATTAAACCTCTAATACTTCAGTTTGAAGTTTGGGAACCAACCATAGGTTTTGGACTATCTTGGAATAAGTTGTGCTAAGTTTTCTTAAAGTTTCCCTCAAGACCTACTTGGAGTATTTCCATCATAACTCAAAATCTAACAATCATTTTCAAGTCAAACCAAAGCCATTAGAAATCTAACTCAATTATCTACAACTTTCATGTTTACACCAAAAGCCAGTTCGATACAGAAATGGGTGAAAAAGATGCAAGAACGCGAAATAGGGGATGTTGTTTCACTGTTACATCGTACTACGATTTCCAGCATCGTACTACGATGGAATGTGCTGAAAAACAACTTTTTGCTACTGTAAATATCGTAGTACGATTTCCAGCATCGTACTACGATGGAATGTGAACGACTCTACGGGAAAAGATCAGTTTTCACTCCAAAAACCCAATTTTCAATCACCCAAACCCCAAATTTGATAGGGAACATTACCTATGATTATACTAAGACCTGAACATCAATTAACACAACAATTCATGCAATCAACAACACAATTCACAACATTTAGCAACTTTCATAACCTTTACAACCCTAATCTCAAGAACACAATTTCTAATCCAATTTTCAGCAATTATATATATATACTATTAATTGAAAGCTAGCCTCACCCTTACCTGAATTCAGATGATCAAAAGCTACAACAATCAAACTCTCTCTCTTCCTCGTCTCTTTGCCTCTTCTAGGTTTTCCCTTCTATCTCTCAAAAACTCGTATTTTTCTTGTTTCTATTGTACGTGAAATGTTTCTGCCTTACCTTTTCATATTCTCCCCAAAACATAACCTCCCCTTTATTTTCTTTTAACTCCCTTTTTAATACACTTAACTCCCTTAAACTCTACTAATTCTCATTAACCCCCAACATTTCAAATAATTATTATTTCTCTCCTAACTCATTTAAATAATAAAAATAACTATACAATAAAATAGTAACACACCACAAATTCACATAAATCATTTTAAATCATATAAAAGACTTAAAATCAACCAAAAATAATAAAATAACAACTAGGGCGTTACAACTCTCCCCAACTTAAAGAATTTCGTCATCGAAATATTACCTCAAACAAACAACTCCGGATAGGACTCTTGCATCTTACTCTCCAGCTCCCAAGTCAAACTTTCACCAGTTACAACACTCCAAACAACCTTCACTAGAAGTATCTCCTTGCCTCTCAACTGCTTCACCTTACGATCTTCGATTCTCAACGGTAAAGTCTCAACCGTAAGGTTGTCTCTAACTTGCACATCATCTCTTGGAATAACATGCGAAGGATCCGCTACATACTTCTGAAGCTGCGACACATGAAACACATCTTGCAAATTCGAAAGATGTGGTGGCAAACCCACTCTATAAGCCACTGTTGCAACCCTCTCAGATATTTGGTAAGGACCAATAAACTTCGGAGTTAACTTCTTAGATTTCAACGCACGACCTACACCGGTCATAGGAGTGACTCTCATGAACACATGATCTCCCTCTTGGAACTCAAGGTCCTTTCTACGCTTGTCATGGTAACTCTTCTGTCGACTCTGCGACGATTTCATCTTTTCTCTTATCAACTTGACCTTCTCCGTAGTCTGATGAACTAACTTTGGTCCCAATACTACACTTTCTCCCGACTCAAACCAACACAAAGGAGTTCTGCACCTCCGTCCATACAAAGCTTCGAACGACGCCATACCAATACTCGAATGGTAACTATTGTTGTACGTGAACTCTATCAACGGTAGATGACTATCCCAAGCTCCACCTTGCTTAAGTACACACACTCTCAGCAAATCCTCTAATGACTGAATCGTCCTCTCCGACTGATAAGCCGAACTCAATCTCAACTTTGAACCCAAAGCCTCTTGCAGACTCTTCCAAAACCTTGAAGTGAACCTCGGATCTCTATCCGACACAATACTCGATGGAACACCATGCAACTTCACAATATTCCGAATATAAATCTCTGCCAACTGAACTACCAGAAAGGTGATATCAATCGGAATGAAATATGCCGACTTCGTCAATCTATCAACAACAACCCATATGGCATCATGCCCCCTTGGAGCATTCGGCAAACTAGTCACAAAATCCATGGAAATGCTATCCCATTTCCATTCCGGCACATCTAACGGCGTTAACAACCCTACAGGCTTCTGATGTTCAACTTTAGACTTCTGACAAGTCAAACATGCATAAACAAATTGTGCAACATCACGCTTCAAACCGAACCACCAAAACAATTTCTTCAAGTCATGATACATCTTTGTAGCTCCCGGATGAATACTCAAGCTACTTCTGTGACTTTCTTCTAAAATTAACTTTTTCAACTCATCATCATCAGGAATACAAATTCTTCCTCTAAACCTCAACACCCCTTGGTCATCAACCTTAAAGTCACCATCTACTGTTTGATTACCAACAACCATCAAATCCACAAACTTGACATCAATTTTCTGTGCTTCCATGATACTGTTCAAGAAATCACTATTGATCTTCAGCATACCCAACTGCACACTCTGAGGTGACAACTCACAAACAAGGCTCAAATCTCTAAACTGTTCAAGCAATTCAAACTCCTTTACCATCATGGCGGACATGTGCAACGTCTTCCTGCTTAAAGCATCTGCAACCACATTCGCTTTACCGGGGTGGTAATTCAAACTAAAATCGTAATCTTTCAACAACTCAAGCCACCTTCTCTGCCTCATATTCAAATCCTTCTGATCAAATAAATATTTCAAACTCTTATGATCACTAAACGCCTCAAACTTAGAGTCGTACAAATAATGCCTCCAAATCTTCAACACAAAGACCACGGCAGCCAACTCTAAATCATGCGTAGGATAATTCCGTTCATGAATTTTCAACTGTCTAGAAGCATAAGCTACCACTTTGCCATTCTGCATAAGAACACCCCCTAAGCCCAACTTGGATGCATCACAATAAACAACAAAAGGTTCATTCGGCTTCGGTAAGATCAAAATTGGAGATGTCGTCAACCGCTGCTTCAACTCATTGAAACTACTCTCACACTGAGTACTCCACACAAAAGGTTTACCTTTACAGGTCAACTGAGTCAATGGAAGTGCCAACTTTGAAAATCCTTCAATAAATCTACGATAATAACCATTCAAACCCAAGAAACTTCTAATCTCTGTAACTGACTTCGGAGTCTCCCATTGCGATACAGCATCAACTTTCGATGGATCTACAACAATACCATTACCAGAAATAATATGGCCAAGAAAACTTACTTCGCTTAACCAGAACTCACATTTGGACAACTTGGCATACAATTTCTTCTCTTTCAACACCTGCAACACAATCTTCAGATGCTCTGTATGCTCCTCTTCGCTCTTAGAATAAATTAAAATGTCATCGATAAACACAACCACAAATTTATCCAGATAAGCGTAAAAAATTCTGTTCATATACTCCATAAACACACTAGGCGCATTAGTAACACCGAAAGGCATCACTTTATATTCATAGTGCCCATATCGTGTCCTAAAGGCCGTCTTCTGCATATCTTCATCCTTTACCTTAATCTGATGGTAACCTGACCTCACGTCAATTTTACTAAACACGCGTGCACCCACTAACTGATCCATCAAGTCGTCAATCCTATTCTTTATTGTCACTTTATTCAACTGACGGTAATCTATACACAACCTCATGTTACCATCCTTCTTCTTGCCCAACAATACTGGCGCTCCCCAAGGTGAAACACTTGGTCTTACAAACTTCTTATCAAGCAAATCTTCCAACTGCTTCTTCAACTCTGCTAACTCAGATGCCGATATACGGTAAGGTGCCATCGACACCGGCATCGTTCCTGGAACAAGGTCAATTGAAAACTCAACCTCCCTTTCTAGTGGCACATCAGGAATCTCGTCAGGAAAAACTTCAGGGAATTCATTCACAACCGGCAACCTATCAATCACAGCTTGATTCTCCACTGACAAATACGCCATCAAGGAAAACATCGAGGTCCCATCGCGTTCTAATTGCTTCAGCTGCTTAGTGGTTAGGAATTTCGCTCCACTCTCTTCTTCGGTAGAAGAAAAATGCACCGTCTTACTAAAATAGTTGATATGAACACGGTTATATTCTAACCAGTTCATCTACACAACGAACAACAATCAGGACAACACAGACAGTGTAAAGCTGTTACACGACACTACTAGGCTCGACACGACTCTACTAACTGGTCGGACGGACCAACCTGCTCTGATACCAAGTGTAACACCCCGTTCTCCCAACAACGTAATATTTAAATAATTTAATCAGAGTAAATCAACAAACGGAGCATTACACTGCTTTTCACATTTTCCTAAATAGAAAATAAAACTATTTAATTTCAACAACAAATCATTGTGTACACTGCAGCAGAAAATTCTTTTTAAATCAATATCAACTTCCAACAATTCTTGGCACAAAGGCCCCAATAAAACAAAATATTATTCAACAGAGATAAACTCCAACAACATTGTTTTCAAAATTTGATACATAAAGGAATGAAAGAAAAAGACAACGTTTCCCCATCCCGTTACGTATCAGAGCCCTAAGACACTTTGAGCCAGACATCCTACTAGTCTTCATTACCTGCAAGTTACCCATACGAAGAGCAACATTTTCAAGCAGAAGGGGTGAGATTCACAAACAACAACAATAATATATATATATATATATATATATATATATATATATATATATATATAACTCATCAATTTGAATTAAAACACAACAATCATCATTGAGCTCATATTTACATGGCAGCTACATAATCAACAGCAACTACATCAATTATATTGGATTTGCAACAACATCATTAATGGCATCAACACACCGATAACAACTTCAACACCAACGACTCATCAACAACGACGACTCACCCGACAACAACTACTACAACAATGCACGACGACAACTACTAATGCAATATGCATGTGGTACCATTTAACGCGTTTGAATGACAAGGAAATCCAGGGCATGAGCCCTCAACAGTTTGGATGGTTAAAGCATCCCAGGGCATAAGCCCTCAACATTTGAATGAACGAGCATTCTAGGACATAAGCCCTCAACGGTTGAATGATTAACATTCCAGGGCATGTGCCCTCAACAATGCATGAGTATGAAATGACTCATTGTGTATATCTGCATACAACTCAACAACAACAACAACAACTACGACAACAACAACTGTGCCTAAATCATTTATGACACACTCCCCAACTTGGACAACAACGACAACAACAACGGAAATCAACGGTATGGCATATATAATTATATATATAGATATACATATATTCTCATAGTTATACTTTCATTTATACTATTATCATCATCCAACATCCACTCACAAGTCACATATGAAAAATTCACAAATTCACGAAGTTCGTCTCATATTATCATTTTGCAAAACCAAAACATTTTTCAAAAGGAAATCAAATTTGATTAAACAAGACATAAGTTAAATACTCATAAAACACCTCAATTAAACCTCTAATACTTAAGTTTGAAGTTTGGGAACCAACCATAGGTTTGGACTATCTTAGAATAAGTTGTGCTAAGTTTTCTTAAAGTTTACCTGAAGACCTACTTGGAGTATTTCCATCATAACTCAAAATCTAACAATCATTTTCAAGTCAAACCAAAGCCATTAGAAAACTAACTCAATTATCTACAACTTTCATGTTTACACCAAAATCCAGTTCGAAACAGAAATGGGTGAAAAAGATGCAAGAACGCGAAACAGGGGATGTTGTTTCACTATTACATCGTACTACGATTTCCAGCATCGTACTACGATGGAATGTGCTGAAAAACAACTTTTTGCTACTGTAAATATCGTAGTAAGATTTCCAGCATCGTACTACGATGGAATGTGAACAACTCTACGGGAAAAGACCAGTTTTCGCTCCAAAAACTCAATTTTCAATCACCCAAACCCCAAATTTGATAGGGAACATTACCTATGATTATACTAAGACCTGAACATCAATTAACACAACAATTCATGCAATCAACAACACAATTCACAACATTTAGCAACTTTCATAACCTTTACAACCCTAATCTCAAGAACACAATTTCTAATCCAATTTTCAGCAATTATATATATACTATTAATTGAAAGCTAGCCTCACCCTTACCTGAATTCAAATGATCAAAAGCTACAACAATCAAACTCTCCCTTTTCCTCCTCTCTTTGCCTCTACTAGGTTTTCCCTTCTATCTCTCAAAAACTCTTCTTTTTCTTGTTTCTATTGTACGTGAAATGTTTCTGCCTTACCTTTTCCTATTCTCCCCAAAACATAACCTCCCCTTTATTTTCTTTTAACTCCCTTTTTAATACACTTAACTCCCTTAAACTCTACTAATTCTCATTAACCCCCAACATTTCAAATAATTATTATTTCTCTCCTAACTCATTTAAATAATAAAAATAACTATACAATAAAATAGTAACACACCACAAATTCATATAAATCATTTTAAATCATATAAAAGACTTAAAATCAACCAAAAATAATAAAATAACAACTAGGGCGTTACAACTCTCCCCAACTTAAAGAATTTCGTCCTCGAAATATTACCTCAAACAAACAACTCCGAAAATACATTATACAGCCGACACAACAATCTCATCACACAATTTTTCACAAAACATCTTCGCAATCAAAACCACACAACAGTTACAAACCAAATCATCACAAGGCATACATCAACAAGGCCATAACCTCAGGATCGGTTCCAACCCATAACAACAGTATCAAACACACCCAAACCCTAGACACAGCAACGCTCACAGTCCCAACCGAATCACGAATCAAACACGGTAACCAGCAGCGATTAGCAGCACCCATACAACAACAAAATTCGATCCGGACCACTCAACCAAATCGAAACCCTCCGGCACCACCGCACAACAACAACAACGACGAAACTGAGCTGAAACCAAAGGGGATCGAACTCAGAGCGACCAAGGTAGTCTTTTGATTTCTTCTTTCTTTTTTCGCTTTCTGTTTTTGTAGATCTAGGAGTTTGACCGACGCTTTTTGGGATTTTATGACTGGAATAGGGTAGAGGAGGACATAAGCGTAAGAAGGAGTAAAAAAAATGAAAAAGGAGAGTTTTTGAATCCGCGCGCGGTGGTGCCACCGCCTATAGCGGGCGGCCACCGCGCCGGAAACTGGGATTCACGGCGGTGTTGATGAACACCCGCCAGAAACTTCATCCCCAACCCCAGAACTAAGAACACAATAGATGAGAGAGAGGCGAGGGTCCGGTTAGGGGAAAGAAGATAAAGAGAGAAAGTTTTTGAAAAATGAAGTAAATTAGGGTTAACACCCTTTATATACTCCCCCAAACCGGTTCCGTTCTCCCGGATCCGACCCAGGGTCCGAACCGAACCGGCCCCAGCCTGTCCCTTTAACCCAAACTCATTCATTTTGCTTACTGCACACCCCCCTTTATACTGTTAGCACCCCCCATGCCACTTTTTATTCTCACTTCCATTTTATTTTGTATCCCTCATGCATTTTATTTTACTTCGCATCCCATTTTATTATTTATGTCATCATAAGCATATTTAAATCTTGTTATTTCATATAATTTAGAACATGTAATTAGGCGTCGATGTAATATATTTTGTTTTTTATTTTATTTTTGTTACATAGAACTTAGAATGTAAACCATAGCTTTTTATGTAACTTATTTATTTTATTGCAGACCATAGAATGTATTAATAGAATTTTTGTAATAGCCTAGGTGCATGTGTGTGTGGGTGTGTGCATGCCTTATTCTTATGCTCTTAGCTTAGGTTAAAGATCCTCGTGGTGGTCCAACGCCACCATGAGTTACTCGCGCTTTTATTCATTCCCGCTCCGTTAGTTTAACCATTCAAAAAACAAAAACAACAAAAAACATTCAAATAACAAAAAACACACAAAAAACATTTTTTCTCAATAAACCTTGGCTCAACCAACTGATCCTTTTTCCATTTTATTTCTTTAATCAAACATTAAATCAGTCTAATTCTATTTTGAGTCATTTTCTTTTAACATAAAAAACACAAACAAATACTCATTTGCCACTTGGCTTTTTCTTCTAAAACCTTTTTTCAAAAATTAATAAAAAAACACGCAACCAATCAAACGAAATTTTTACCCCGAACTACGAGGTTCTCATCCCTCACGGGTACGTAGGCAAAGGACCTAGTCCTTCCGAATCAATAAAAAATGTAGATAATATGCTTCTTTCTTTTCTTTTAATCTCTATTTTCAAATTCTTTCTTTTAAACAAAAATAAGCAAGTTATAGCATAAAAAGTAAAATAAAGTCGAAAGGTTCTCGTAGAGTACTACGAATATTTAGGGTGCTAATACCTTCCCTAAATATAACCAACCCTCGGACCCCTTCTAAATTAAATAATTTTTTCAAAAGTCGTAAAATAATTTAGTGAGTCAAAAGCTAATTGAATAGCCTTGATCTCCGAAAAATGACGCGACAGAAATGGCGACTTCACTGTGGACTAATTCGAGGGTTAAGCCTAACTTGATTTTGTTTAAATTTTTGTGCTATAACTTGCTTAACAAAAAACAAAAAATAAAAGATTGAAATACGTGTATATACATTTTCTTCTTTCTCCTTTCTTCATGAGTGGTGAGATAAGTCCTACACCCAGGCTAGAGAGAAATATAAGATAGGACGGTGGTATCATAGTCCCAGGCCAAGAGTACTCTTCGGTTTTGGCACATGTGATGACCCCACTCAACGGAGGGATCTTGGAAGTATATTCGTCAACATGAGTACTCATGTTTGACACATTATTTTCGAGTGACCGTCGAAGTTGAGAACCTTAGTTACCCTTAACCCATCTTGGCCTTTTAGGATGTAGTGCGGTGGCTAATCGAGAGTACTCTTGAATTAGTCGATACGTGATACTACACCCAAACGAGACTATCTTACGGATATTGTTGGAATGGGAGTACTCCCGTCACCCGATAAATATTCGGAAGTCGTTGAAAACTTTGGGAACTTGGTAGAACCCGTGATAGAGGTACAAATGAAACCATAGTCCTTACCACATGGCGTACTTACCCTTTGCTCCAACATTATGGGCCTAAAGCCTAAACCATGTTTTTACCATTTCTTTTAGCATAACCATGCATGCATGCATTCATTCATAAATACTTTTTCATTCATTAAATATCGAAGGACTTATATAAAGTTTTAATGTAAACATCATAGGGCATGGCTCTTCCAACGAGGAACACTAGGCGGTACAATTTCATAAAACCGGATCTCTTGAGTTTAAGGAAGCTAGGAAGAAAGGTGACCTGCTCAGAACGCTTTCACAAAAACTATGGAAACTTGCTCGGTATCGTCAAGACGGATGTTGATGAAAGACTCCTCCAAAATCTTGTCCAGTTCTATGACCCGTCTTATCATTGTTTTGGGTTCCCGAATTACCAGCTGATTCCTACCCTTGAGGAGTACTCCCATTGGATCGATATATTAATACTTAACAAGGTGCCCTTCAGTGGTCTCGAAAAAACTCCTAAATATTCTGCCATTGCTACAACTCTCCACCTTACAACCGCTGAGGTGAAAGCCAACCTCCAAACTAAGGGGAAACTTTTGTGCTTTTCGACCAACTTCCTTTACCAAAAAGCCGCCTTTTCGACGAAACCTCCAACCATGATGCCTTTGAAGCTATCCTCACCCTACTCGTATATGGCCTTGTGTTTTTTCCCAACCTTAACAACTTTGTTGACATTAATGCCATCCACATCTTCCCCTCAAAGAACCCTGTCCCAACCTTGTTAGCTAACACATACCATTCCATCCATGAACGCACCCTAGCAGGTCGCGGAACCATCCTCTGTTGTGCACCCTTGCTATATAGGTAGATTACCTCTCATTTGCCCGGATCCCCTCGCTTCACGACCAATCTAGAAAACCTTCTTTGGTCCCAAAGGCTTATGTCCCTTACCCTAGCTGATGTAGTGTGGTACAATCCGGCCTATGACAAGGGAACTATCATTGACTGTTGGAACAAAAGGTGTTTCACAAGTATACCACTTAAGTTTTGATGATAACAAGGTATTAAAAATTATCAATTGGATTTGCTAAACATTTATTCAAGTGTGCAGGATCATTAATCAAAGATTTATTTACAAGAGGTTCTGTTTGAGTAAATTAAAGAGCAAAGGAAATCCTAAACTGAAGCTTGAAGAATATCTGACTGAAAGAGCTCCTGGAAATTCAGAGTCAGAATGCGTCTGAAGAAAGAGCTTCTGAAGATGAAGTCATCAGAAGCAAGTTCATCAGAGGCAGACTCATCAGAAGCAAATGGTATCCAGAAGCAAAGATTCTTCAGACACCAAGAAGCATTGACAAAGTACAGTGTACGAAAAGTACAACCACTATGCCTACGTTTGTCCCTGCAACCACCAACTCTGCACAGTGTCTTCTATACACGACAAGAATAACAGTAACTGTAGCAGAAACTTTTCCTTATTTGAGGGAATGGATTTGAATTTGATTTCATTGAACAAGCCTCAAATCAAGCAAAGGATCAAGGGTGTCAAATCAGCTTCGGTAAAGAAAAGTTGATGAGCTGGCTGTTCTCCAACGTCTCTCAAAACCTCTATAAATAGAGCTGAAGACTTGAAGAATTGTCATACAAGTATCAGAACGATATACACGCGAATTGAATTCTTATCTCATATTCTAAGTCGCAAAATCTGCTCATCAACAACTTAGATAATTCTTACAAAAGCTCACATTTTAGAATTTCTAAGTATCTAAGAAAACAGAGTCTGTTCTGTTTCATTTTGTGTTGTGAATACCTCTGATAGTATATCAAGTATTCAAAACTCTTTTCAATTCTTTGTAATTGTTTTAAAGTCTCTTGCTTGTGGGCTTGAGCATCTGAAGTCTCATTCTTGTGTGATTGAGCAAAGGAAGTCTCTTACTTGTGTGTTTGAGCAACTTGTAATTTGATATTACATTTTAGTGAAACTCTCCTTGGAAGTGCAAGGGGGACAGGACTACTTCCGGTTTGTGGAAGGAACCTGTATAAAATTGTGTGTGTCTTCTTTCTTTCTTGCATCTGATCTTTATTCCGCTGCTGAGACTCTGAACTCTGATTAGAGTCTGAACTCCATCAGACTCTGAATCCTGAGAACAGTCCTATTTTTCGTAAGAAAGAAACGTTTTTGAAAACACAATTCAACCCCCCCTTCTTGTGTTTTTCCCACCTTCAGTTGGTATCAGAGCTTCGGCTCTGTAGTTAGCACTTAACCGTGTTACAGTAAACGATCGGTGAAAAACATGTCTGGGGATGAAGCTTCTGCATCTGCATCTGGTTCTGGTTTTGGTTCTGGAGCTGCTGTGCAGTATGACTACAGCAATATCAACAAAAGTGAAAGATCTTCAAATCACAACAAACCTCCTATGTTTAATGGTGATCCTGAAATGTTTTCTTGGTGGAAAACCAAGATGTATAGTCACATCATGGGAATGGATGAAGAGTTGTGGGATGTTCTTGAAGATGGTGTTGGTGATCTGAGGCTAGATGAAGAAGGAGCTGCTCTTGATAGGAAAGCTCACACTCCTGAGCAGAAAAAGCTTTATAAGAAACACCATACGATCAGAGGCATTCTTGTGGCTGCCTTGCCTCATAAAGAGTACTTAAAGATGAGTGACAAATCAACAGCAAAGGCTATGTTTACCTCATTGTGCTCACTTTATGAGGGTAACAAGAAAGTCAGAGAAGCCAAGGCTACTATGCTTGTTCATCAGTATGAGTTGTTCAGAATGAAGGAGGATGAAAACATTGAGACCATGTACTCAAGGTTTCAGACTCTTGTTTCTGGACTTCAGATTCTGAAGAAAAGCTACGTAACGTCTGATCATGTGAACAAGATTCTGAGAAGTTTACCTGCAAAGTGGAGACCAAAAGTGACAGCCATTGAGGAAGCTAAAGATTTAAACACCTTGAGTGTTGAGGATCTCATAAGCTCCTTGAAATGTCATGAAATAGGTCTAAATGAGCAAGAACCTGTCAAGAAGTCCAAATCCATCGCACTAAAGTCCAGAGGCAAGTCAAGTAAGGCTCTGAAGGCTTTGGAGTCTGAAGAAGAATCTACATCTGAAGATTCTGATGAAGACTCTGAAATTGTACAAGAAATGGCTATGCTCACAAACAGATTACAATACCTTGCTAAGAAGAACAAGAAGTTTATGAACAAAGGTAGTAATCACAAAAGTTCAAGAAAGGAAGATCAGAAAGGTTGCTTCAACTGTAAAAAGGTTGGACACTTCATTGCTGAATGTCCAGACTTGCAGAAAGAGAAATCCAAAGAAAAATCTAAGAAAGCGTTCTTCAAATCTAACAAATTCAAGAAGCAATTCAAGAAGAGCTTGATGGCAACTTGGGAGGATCTGGATAATGAGTCTGAGTCTGACAAAGATGATGCTGAAGATGAAGCTAAAATAGCTCTGGCTTTGGTAGCTACTGCTGATAACAAAGAAGAATCATCTGATGCTGAGTCAAGTACAGATTCTGAAACTGAAACTGAGGTATATTCTAAACTCACCAGATCTGAACTAATTGATTCTCTCAAAGAACTTCTTTGTCATTATGAAAACCAATCCACTGAGTTGAGGAGAGTTAAGCAACGATACAATAAGCTGCTGAAACTCCATGAATCAACTAAGACGGAAATGGAAGCTTTAAAACAAGAAAATTATAACTTGAAAACAATGACAAAGAAGGGTGATAATAAAATCATGACTGAGCAGGATGCTGCTCTTCAGGAGTTTATTAGCACAGGAATTGATAGAACCAAAGTTGCATCCATGATTTATAGCATAAATCAGAACAACAAAAAGGGAATTGGTTTCACAGGAGGTAACTCTAGTGAAGTAATTCTAAAACCTTGTTCTGATAACATCAAAGAAGATCTGAAAACTCATTTTGTGTCTGAATCTGAAAAGGCTTCTCATTCAAAATCTAAGTCTTCAAATTTAGAGGAATTGACTAAGTCAAAACCTAAGAGTTATAAGACAAAGGTCACGAATGACTCTAAATCAAAAGCTCCAGAGTTACAGATTCTGAAAAGATCAGAACCCATCAAACAGGTTCTGAAGAAAACAGAGTCTGAAACTCAAAAGCCTAGATTTCAGAGAAAAGAAGCTATTTTTACTAAGTCACATTCTAAGACTAAAGGTTCTGAACCCAAAGTCTGGAAGAAGCCTGACAAAGAAAAATTCAGACAGAGTACACAAAAGAGATTCAGAACTTCTAGGACTAACCCAAAAGGACCCATGAAAGTATGGGTACCTAAGACACAAATTGTTGATGCTGCAGATATGTCTAAAAGGAAATACAAAGCAGAAGTCCTGGTATCTGGACAGTGGCTGCTCGCGACATATGACGGGAGAAAAGTCTATGTTCCTAACCCTGACCATGAAAGAGGGAGGAACTGTGGGATTTGGAGGAAACCAAACTGGCAAAATCATTGGTACTGGAACAATTGGTAATTCCTCAGTCTCAATCAATAATGTGTGGTTTGTAGATGGACTAAGGCATAACCTACTTAGCATAAGTCAATTTTGTGATAATGGTTATGACGTCTTGTTTAATAAGAACAACTGCACAGTAATCAACACTGATGACCAGTCTATAGTGTTTAAGGGAAAGAGAAAGAACAATGTCTATAAGATAAATTTTTCAGAACTGACTGATCAGAAGGTGTTTTGCCTCCTGTCAGTGAGTGATAAGAAATGGCTGTGGCACAGAAGGTTGGGACATGCTAACTGGAGATTAATCTCCAAGCTTAGCAAGTTACAACTTGTCAAAGGGCTACCAGACATTGATTATCATTCAGATGCACTTTGTGGTGCATGTCAGAAAGGAAAAATTGTTAAAAATTCTTTCAAATCTAAAGACATTGTTTCTACCTCCAGACCCTTAGAACTACTCCATATTGATTTATTTGGACCAGTCAGTACTGCATCCATATATGGAAGTAAATATGGATTGGTGATTGTTGATGATTACAGTAGATGGAGTTGGGTTAAGTTTCTCAAATCTAAAGATGATTCATATGATGTGTTCACAAAATTCTGTATTCAAGTCCAATCTGAAAAAGAACTTAAAATTCTAAAAGTCAGAAGTGATCATGGGGGAGAATTTGAAAATGAGCCATTTGAAATATTTTGTGAAAAATTTGGAATTGTCCATGAATTCTCTTCTCCTAGAACTCCACAACAAAATGGAGTTGTAGAGAGAAAGAATAGGACTCTTCAAGAAATGGCAAGAACCATGATTCATGAAAACAATCTGGCAAAACACTTTTGGGCAGAAGCAGTGAACACAGCATGTTATGTTCAGAACCGGATCTACATCAGACCCATCCTGAACAAAACAGCATATGAACTCTTTAAAGGTAGGAAACCCAACATTTCTTATTTCCATCAGTTTGGATGTACTTGTTACATTTTGAACAATAAAGTCTATCTGAAGAAATTTGATGCAAAAGCTCAAAAGGGAATCTTTCTAGGTTACTCTGAGAGATCTAAGGCATACAGACTGTATAACTTGGAAACACTCTGTGTTGAAGAGTCTATACATGTCAAGTTTGATGACAAAGAGCCTGGAAGTCAAATTCCAGAGCAAAGTGAAAATAATGCAGGTTCAGAAGAGTCTGATGATTGTTCAGAACCTGATCAAACTCCAGAGGCACATGAAACTTCAGAGGCTGTGACTGCTCCTGATGTCCCTATTGCTGAAGCTTCTGAAGAAAATCAAGATGATTCACAGCAAGTTATCCAATCCAAAAATTCATTCAAATACAAGTCTTCTCATCCTGAGGATCAGATCATTGGTAGCAAAGAAAGCCCCAGAAGAACTAGATCACATTTCAGACCTGAAGAGTCTGCCCTGGGTCTGCTATCCATGATGGAACCTACTACAGTTGATGAAGCACTAGCTGATAATGGATGGATCTTAGCAATGCAAGATGAGCTCAATCAATTTAAAAGGAATGACGTATGGGATCTTGTATCTAAGCCTGAACACAAGAACATTATTGGAACTAAATGGGTGTTTAGGAACAAGCTAGATGAACAGGGAGAAGTAATTAGAAACAAAGCCAGACTTGTTGCTCAAGGATACAGCCAACAAGAAGGCATTGATTACACTGAAACTTTTGCTCCAGTTGCGAGATTGGAAGCAATCAGGTTACTTCTTTCCTACGCAGTAAATCACAACATAACCTTGTATCAAATGGACGTTAAAAGCGCATTTCTCAATGGAGTCATATCTGAAGAAGTGTTTGTAAAACAACCACCTGGTTTTGAGGATTTAAAACATCCTGACTACGTTTATAAGCTAAAGAAATCTCTCTATGGTCTGAAACAAGCTCCCAGAGCTTGGTATGACAGACTGAGTAATTTCTTGCTTAAAAATGATTTTAAAAGAGGTCAGGTTGATACAACACTCTTCAAGAAGACACTTGAGAAAGACATTCTGATTGTACAAATTTATGTTGATGATATTATTTTTGGTTCAACTAATAGATCTCTTTGCAAGGAATTTTCTAAGATGATGCAGGAAGAATTTGAAATGAGCATGATGGGAGAACTGAAGTTCTTTCTAGGAATTCAGATCAATCAGTGCAAAGAAGGAGTGTATGTTCATCAGTCCAAGTATACCAGAGAGCTTCTGAAAAAATTTAAACTTGAAGACTGCAAGGAAATGAACACTCCAATGCATCCTACCTGCACTCTGAACAAAGAAGATCAAGGAACCAAAGTTGATCAAAAGCTGTATCGAGGTATGATTGGTTCTCTGTTGTATCTCACTGCATCTAGACCTGATATTTTGTTCAGTGTCTGTCTGTGTGCAAGATTTCAATCAGATCCTAGAGAATCACATTTAACTGCGGTTAAAAGAATCTTTAGATATCTGAAAGGAACAACTAATCTTGGACTTCTTTACAAGAAATCTTCAGATTATAAGCTAGTTGGATTCTGTGATGCTGACTATGCTGGTGACAGGATTGAAAGAAAATCAACCAGTGGAAACTGTCAGTTTCTTGGTGAGAATCTGATATCCTGGGCCAGTAAGAGACAAGCAACTATTGCGTTGTCAACAGCAGAAGCAGAATACATCTCAGCTGCTAGTTGTTGCACACAACTGCTTTGGATGAAACATCAGTTAGAAGACTACCAAATAACTGAAAACTGTATCCCAATTTATTGTGACAATACTGCTGCTATTTGTCTATCTAAAAATCCTATTCTTCATTCAAGAGCCAAACACATTGAAATCAAACATCACTTTATCAGAGACTATGTTCAAAAGGGGATATTAGATATTCAATTTATTGATACTGATCATCAGTGGGCTGATATCTTTACAAAACCTTTAACCATTGAAAGATTTGATTTTATAAAGAAAAATTTGAACATGCATTTTGTCTCTGAGTAATGTTTGACTCTGAATGAAAAATCAGACTCTGAAAATTATCAGACGTTGAATAAGTTTCAGACTCTCCTAGGAGAATCTGAAAAGACTCAGCCTCTGAGAAAATTATCAGACCCTGAAAAAGAATCTTTTTGTGACTCTGAAAGTACTGGGAAGTGGAAAGGTTAAAGTTACTTTGTATAGGCTTCTGACACGTCTATCTGCATTGGGAAACAACGCTTTTTAAGGGCAATGATGGTTTTTCTTTCTCAATATTTTTCGCGCCCCTCAAGTCATTAATACGCATGTTTGGCTATTACTTCTGAATGTGAAGAGTTGTTTTTCAAATCACTACATATACCAAACACACACTACTCACTCACTTTCCTACACTTTTAAGTCTTAAGCAGTTACGTTTTAAAGAATCAACTTTCTCTCTTCTCTCAAACTTAGAAACCCAAAACCCCCAAACTTCATCTTCTCCAAATGGCTTCGTCTACAAGCGGTTCAAGTTCTAAATCAAACATCTCCATTAAACCTGTAACCGTTCCTCTTCAAATGGGTTCGTTGGTCGTTCAAATTGAATCACCAGTGGATTTCGCTTCTTTAAAGAGAAACAAGGTTGATATGGAAGCGTTTATCTCTGCTCAGAACATGGATGGGTACTTTCAGATGTTAAATGGTCCAACTTATGTAAATCTGGTAAAGGAATTCTGGGTTAGGGCTGAAGTTTTTGATGTTGATTCAGCCAAGACAGAAGAAAAGGAAGCTGTGTTAAGAAACCCCTCTTTGAGAGGCAAAACAAGAAAAGAAATGGGTCTTGAACCTTTTCACGGCCTTGAAATTAAGTCTGCTGTGATGGGTATCCCTGTATCTATCACTGAAGAAGTGATTGCTCAGGCATGCAGGATGCCTCTGGAAGGAAGGTTTCAGTGGAACGTCAGCAGTAAAGACGCCATGCTGGGCAGTTTTACAAGACTGCTGCTGAAAGGAAACCCTGCAACCAGGTTGGTTGAAATGGATATAGAGCACAGGGTGCTTCTGAAGATTATGAATGAGTGCTTCTTCCAGAAGGGAGGAGGTGCTGATCAACCCAACTCTGATCATAAACTGGTGCTGTATTTCTTGGCTGGATTTCAACAAATAAATCTTCCAAAATATATCATGCATCATTTATGCTGGGCTGTCAAGGAAGCCTATAAAGGAAAAAGGAAACAAATCCCTTGTGGAAGACTTCTCTCTGAAATCTTCTACCAAGGAGGTGTTCTGAGAACTCTGGAGACGTTCAATCTGGCGTCAGACAGAGTGCTGGGTGTCGCTACTGGAAGGATGATAAATGGCACATCCCTCTACAACATGAAGGCCATTACATCAATCCTGACTGACTCAAAGGATTTGAAGGAGTCTGAAGCCCCTCTTCCTCTCATCAGAAATTTTCCTTCTGTTCTTAAAGAGAACAATCCTGAAGCATTATCTGCTTATTTAGCAGCTTTTGCTAAGGAGTCTGGAGAAGCCCAGAGGAAATCTGAAGTTGCTGTGGCCAGAAAGCAGAAGGCTGCTAATACTCAAGCAACTACCTTTGGAACTGTGACTACTCCAAAGAGGAAAAGAGGAAAGGCTGAGTCAAACATTGAGGAAAGATTTCAACAAGCCCAGGAAGAAAAAGAAGCTGGCTTTGTTGAGACTGTAAGACCACTCAAAAGGCTAGCAACTGGGGAGATTGTGATGCCTATGTTTGAACCCACTCCTGAACAACAGAAGAGGACTGAAGAGCACTATCAGAACCTTAAAAATGAGAAGAAAAGGTTAAAAGCCCAATACCGGATTGATAGAGACAAGACTCTGGAAGCTATGGGCATTGATCATGATGAAGATCAACATCTCATTGAGAAGGTTATTGAGGCTCAGAATTTGGCCAAGAAACTGGAAGAGAGTGCTGTGAAGGGAGCTCAGCAGGTTCTGCAAGAAACTTCTGAAGCCGTTACCTCAGCTGTTGTCCCTCAAGAGAATGCTTCAGTAGCTGCTGGTCCTCCACCAGTAATTCGAACCAGTGTTTCTCTCCCGGACAAATCAGTCACTGGGATTACATCAGAAGCTGCTGCTTCAGAGGCTGCTGCCTCAAACGTTCCCAAGATATTTAAGGTAACTCAGAATCCAATTCCTCCACCCTCTACCTTCACCTCATCTTCTACAGACTCTGACTTAGACAATGCACCTCTAAGTCAGAAATTCAAAATATCCATACCTGTACCCAAGGCCAAAAGAACCCTCAAAACCAAAACTACCACTACAAAATCTAAACCTTCCTCTAAACCCACTCCCTACAAAGAAGTGTCAGACGATGTTTATAAAACAATAGGTAAGTTAGAAGAAAAGAGGATAGGCATCTGTAATAAACTACCTGCCAATCATCCCTTCCAACCACCTGTTATCCAACCTTTAAATATGCTTGCTCCTGATACTTCTATGACACCCTCTTCAACCACAAACCCAGTCAGTCCACAAGTTGTTGATTTAACAGCTGCTGCTGAAGAACAAGTGGTAACTGACAATCCATCAACAAACAAACAACAACCACCCCATTCACCACAAAACACAAGCTCAGAACAGGATGACCTCTCCAATCTTGAAAAACATTATTCAGGAGAACTTCCTGAATACCAACAACAACAACCAACAACTGTAAACCAACCTCCAAATGAAACCATTCCAGAATCTGAAATGGAAACTGTGGCTACAGAGTCTGTCCCAGTGACAGAATCTGAACCCACTGTGTCTGCTTCACATTCTGAACCACCACCAAACCACATGTCTTCACCCTCTAACTCTGACCAATCTTCACCAATCCAAATGTCTGACCAACCCCCCATCAACATTTTGGATTCTGAATACCTGGATGAACGTCTGGTGGCTCTGAATGATGAAATGCAGAGTTTGGTGCTTCTTCGGAACACTCCATTTCTACCATTCATCTATCAAGAAAGCTGGTGTAATCTTACGAATAGGGCATTGAACTTCTTTGATGGTGTTGCCCAGAAGTGTTGTGATATTCAAGCTCGCGCCATGGAACGACGCTTGCGAGAATCCCACTCCTCTTCTCAACTCCAGACCAAGCCTCTGTTTTTGGCTAATGCCCCGTTCTATGCTGAATCTGAATATGTAACAAGAGACTCCAAGGTCTTCAAGATGCTGAAGCAAAAGGTGCTGAAGCAGCAAGAAGAAGCTAAGGCTAGGGAAGATCACCTTCTTCAGAGACAACTGGCTCTGGAAGAAACTGTTAGGAAGCAGTCTGAAGACATCCAGCGTCTGATGGCTCTTGTTCAACAGCAACAGCAACAGCATCAATCCCAACCAAACCCTTAGCTGCACACCTTGTTTTTTGTTTTCTTGTTATGTGTCTTAATTGCCTGTTTTCTGTGTTTTGACACTCTGTACTTTCCTGATCATTCTTATATAAAGATGTCTATTTCTTCATTTTTTTTTACTGTTTTTTGATCTTTTTAATAGATGACAAAAGGGGGAGTAATAGAAAAGTATTTAACAGAAGCTGAGCCCAAGAATGAAATAAAATTTATCTTAACAAATTTTATTTGAGAACCCAATTTTAACTCATCTACATTCTATGATATTGGTGTTAAGCGTAAAAATGAACTTAATTAACCTGGATAGGACTTAGGGGGAGCTTACAAACCTCACCTTAAAGAATATCAGACTCAGGGGGAGACTGAGCTTACAAAACTCAGAATCCTTAAGAGTCAACTTGTTAATTAAGTTAACAACAATTGATCTTTTTAAATACTTATGTTTGTCATCATCAAAAAGGGGGAGATTGTTGGAACAAAGGGTGTTTCACAAATATACCACTTAAGTTTTGATGATAACAAGGTATTAAAAATTATCAATTGGATTTGCTAAACATTTATTCAAGTGTGCAGGATCATTAATCAAAGATTTATTTACAAGAGGTTCTGTTTGAGTAAATTAAAGAGCAAAGGAAATCCTAAACTGAAGCTTGAAGAATATCTGACTGAAAGAGCTCCTGGAAATTCAGAGTCAGAATGCGTCTGAAGAAAGAGCTTCTGAAGATGAAGTCATCAGAAGCAAGTTCATCAGAGGCAGACTCATCAGAAGCAAATGGTATCTAGAAGCAAAGATTCTTCAGACACCAAGAAGCATTGACAAAGTACAGTGTACGAAAAGTACAACCACTATGCCTACGTTTGTCCCTGCAACCACCAACTCTGCACAGTGTCTTCTATACACGACAAGAATAACAGTAACTGTAGCAGAAACTTTTCCTTATTTGAGGGAATGGATTTGAATTTGATTTCATTGAACAAGCCTCAAATCAAGCAAAGGATCAAGGGTGTCAAATCAGCTTCGGTAAAGAAAAGTTGATGAGCTGGCTGTTCTCCAACGTCTCTCAAAACCTCTATAAATAGAGCTGAAGACTTGAAGAATTGTCATACAAGTATCAGAACGATATACACGCGAATTGAATTCTTATCTCATATTCTAAGTCGCAAAATCTGCTCATCAACAACTTAGATAATTCTTACAAAAGCTCACATTTTAGAATTTCTAAGTATCTAAGAAAACAGAGTCTGTTCTGTTTCATTTTGTGTTGTGAATACCTCTGATAGTATATCAAGTATTCAAAACTCTTTTCAATTCTTTGTAATTGTTTTAAAGTCTCTTGCTTGTGGGCTTGAGCATCTGAAGTCTCATTCTTGTGTGATTGAGCAAAGGAAGTCTCTTACTTGTGTGTTTGAGCAACTTGTAATTTGATATTACATTTTAGTGAAACTCTCCTTCCGGTTTGTGGAAGGAACCTGTATAAAATTGTTTGTGTCTTCTTTCTTTCTTGCATCTGATCTTTATTCCGCTGCTGAGACTCTGAACTCTGATTAGAGTCTGAACTCCATCAGACTCTGAATCCTGAGAACAGTCCTATTTTTGTAAGAAAGAAACGGTTTTAAAAACACAATTCAACCCCCCCCTTCTTGTGTTTTTCCCACCTTCAATCCACATATAAGCATACAATTAGCTTATTAGTGGTGTTTCTGCAGTAAATTCCATGTTCAGTTACACATTTCAAGCAACCTTGTTGAACAAGAAAACTATCTATTTTCTTATTCCAAGCTCTTGGAGCTTACTTTAAACCATACAGAGCTTTGTCAAGCTTATATACATACTCCTCCTTTTCCTTTATCTCAAATCTTGGTGGTTGATTCACATATACTTCTTCTTCAAGCTCAACATTGAGAAATGTTGATTTCACATCTAACTGGTACATTGACCAGTTGTTCTTGACTGTTATAGCAACAATCAATCTGATTGTTTCCATCCTTGCCACTAGAGAATATACTTCATAATAATCTTGATCATACTTCTG